>VWYH01006877.1:359932-516326 GCA_013399365.1 Pampusana beccarii
AAAAAAAAAAAAAAAAAAAAAAAAAAAGGGAAATAGAGTTTTGCAACAAGCCCTGAAAGTCCACAAGTTCAAGTTCTGTCACACTGTGAAAGAAAATGTTCTTTCAGAACGTACGTGTCCCCAGAAATCAACTGAAAGCCCATCCTAGTCTGTGGAATATAGGTCTAGTGCGTGCTCTGCTTAAAGCACCGTGTGAGAAGCAGCCACATACATTTGGGATCAGCTGTGATTTCTCAACCTTTTTCAGTCATCAGTCAACAAAAACTATATTTCAACAAAGTAAATCTGATATTCAAAAGATTCAGCATTACAGTCCATAAGGAAAATAAGTTCAAAATAAGATCAACCAGGAAAGATGAGTAAAGAAATAATGGCATGATTTTTACCTCATTTACGTGCCCACAAATACAGTCCTGAAAAATGTATGCAGGTTCCTCAGAAAAGATAGAAGAAATAATTTCTGCCCTGTTAATCATCAACTAAACAGTGTTACCTTGCTTTTCTCTAAAGTGCATTTCACAAATCTCATTCAAATAAGTCCAACAGCACTTTATTTTTCTTGATGAACCTTGTGAGTTTCATTTAATTTAGAGTTGGTAGTGAATCAAATTGGAACAAATCAGGACTGACAAACAAGTAAACACTTTTTTTTTTTTTTCTTAATTGAGCAGTAAATGAACTGAAACTCACTAAAAGTAAAAAAATCTTCCTGCAGCAAAATAAATATTTACCCAGATCCCTGGAAAGAAGAGAACCCCACAGACTTACCTTTAGGAATAATTTGTGTTTTGACATCACCATTAGGAATAATTTGTGTTTTGACGTCACCATTATGTATTCACTGTGTTTCAGCATCAGTATTATGTAATAGGAAAAGTCAGAATCAAAACTTAATTATTTTCTTCTGGTGACGGTTGAAAGTGGACTAAATGTCTCTAGCACAGTTTCCAAACTAGTCACAAAGGTAAAAAATAATTTGCCTCCATGCATTAAATTCTGATAACTTATAGAAGAATTTACTTAATGCACTTGTCTACTCTTCCTCTAAAAACAAGGGAAGAATGAAATATGAAAGAAGGTCAATATACCATCAACATGAAAAGTATATTTTTTCTGATGTGTCTGAAAAATTTCTCTGTTTATGAAACCATTATCCAGGCTGTCTGAATAAATTCAGCCAAACTACTATTTCTACTGTCATTCAGAAAGAAAGATCAGAGCTGCCTTTTATTCACCATCTTACACAACTCCAAAACTTTGAGAAAGCTGGTGGTAGTTACCAACTAAAGGTCAAGCACAGAAGAAGTTGACCTTTTCTGGTATCACAAAGTCCAGTAGGGCTATACGTGATTGAGTTTTTCTGTAAAGTAACTCATATTAAGTATTGTTTAACTGGGAACGCAGAACACAGATGAATCTGTTGGGTGATTTTTATTGTTTGCAAATCAGCAGAAGAAGAATCATATATTAAATAAAACCTGAGAAACCAGGTATAGATTAATTGCAGGATTAGATAAATCTTCAAGTTCACTAGATCATCATCTTTTCTGCCATGAAAGACAAATATCTTTTCTACCGGTGAAAGATAACTACAGGCAGGACCATGAAGGCAGTCTTCCTAAGGAAGCAGTACTTTTTTTTGCCTTTATTTTCACTGGTTTACTGAAGGTAGATCATGCCTCACCAAGCTGATGAATCTATGTTGTTAAACTGGGTTTGAAAGACGAAAGTGTAGGATTGAAAACTAGCTAACTTTAGGGTGTCCTTGCAACCAATTCAGAGAAATAAGCATTTTTAGTTTGCATATTTTAGCCGTGCTCTTTGGGGTTGAAAGAATCATGTCAATGCAGTCCTGGTTTTCTCTGTTGCCTATGAAATGAACTCAGTTTACCTAGGTCAGTCTCGCGGCTAAGCCACAGATAGTACATCAAGATTAAGGATGCACTGGTGTTAACAAGCAATATTCGAAATATGATTTTGAAAAGTACACATGCGGATTCCATACTTGCCTTAAAGTCCTCCTTTTCAGTTTCTTACTATGATACTCAAAGATACTTTTTTGCAAAACTAGGTTGCAAAACACTTAGAGATTTATCCTACTTATCCACCTGAAAATTGGTATTTTAACTATGAATTTAGCAATTTTTCACTTTTCCATTTTTTCTACATTGCACATTATTTGAGTTATTTAATTGCAAAAGGGAAAATCTTTTGGGGGTATGGTTCAACACTGAGAAGTCTATATTTTTCTATTCCATTTAATCACCTATTTTATTCAAAATACCATTATTGCATTGCTCATTACTGGCAGATCTAAGCATCATAAGGTTATTACTGATCTGAAATCTAGTCATGCTTATCTAACCTGGCATAAAAAAAATGACAGATACTTTCAGTAAATGAACAACTGAAAACTGGAAATCATATAATAACAGGTCTGTATAAGACAGTTTGATGAATTGTGATGGGATGTGCACACCACAAGCAAACGAGGATTCTTTATTTAAAGGGCTCTGGGCTTATTTTACTATTTCACTGGTTTTGTTACAAAATAAAACATGTCACTTTGCATGTTAATTAGGTTTCTCTAAAAATTAGCATTTTAACTTAAGTCTTTGAAATACTGCACAATTTCTCATCTCACAATGTCTTGTATCTCACAATTAAATTCTGTATAGCCAATTTTACTTCCCTGTGTTGCTGAAATACCAAAGAGTTTTCTAAGCTGAAAATGTTAAATATTTCCATTCCTGTTTCTTGACAATAAAGTAGTAATTAATTTTTAAAATGGTAACAAAGCAACCCAGATGTTGTCATTGTAATTATGATTGTCTGGTAATGGTACACTTCTTAGTGACAATGAGAATTAATCAAATAATTAGTACTTTGCACTGCTGCCCATGTTGTTCTTTTTTTTAATGTAGTTTTCGTTCCCAGGTGGTGATTACCTGTTTGAAGGTGAAGGTGTGTGCATTAAATACTCTTTTACCCCATAAATTTTCAATATACAGTCCGAGACCTACAGCAAACTGTGATTAATCACCTACTAATTGGATCATTCCTTCACTGTCAATAAGTTACAAACTGCATACAAGTCGTTCTGTTGTTTACTAGATCGCTGTTCCTATACAGAAACAACATTTTACAATAAGACGATAGTCACAACTACAGCAAAAATGTTATTTATTGAAATGCAAAATGCACTCAATTTCACCACATTGCCTTCCATAATAGTTTTACTCACCAGAAAAAAAAATAAAATAAATAGAAGAAATAAAATAAATAGAAACCCTTCCAAACAAGTGTCTTCATTAAAAAGTTTAGATCAACTGCTTTTTATTTCTTGAAGAAAATATTTGTCTGTGTTCACTTTAGCACCTTGATATCCCTTTCCGCCATACAACTAGTTGTGTCGACTGTGTATTTAACCTCCTAATAACTGGGTTGAACATTTAATTATTTTAAATTTTTTCTAGTTAAAGGTGACAATCTTCTGTTAAACCTTGGTGACATAAGTACTGAACAGCTACAGAACAGTACATTTAATTTGTATTTTTATTCCGTGACATCCCAAATTCTTTGTTACAATTAAAAGTGTAAGACCATTGAATTAATGTGGAAATACACAAATATTAATTTAAAAACACTTATTAGCAGGTTATATGCCAATGGAGAGGCTTACAGGAAAGAGCTTTTGTTCCTTCTCAGTTCAGGTGAATTTCCATAAAGACATGGAAATACTATTTTTGATTATTACATAGGCAACAAATTCACAGTCAAATAAATGGGTAGAACAATTAACTTTGTGTCTTTAGAAGTTGCAGGTCACACTAGACGTGTATAGACCCACACACATCTACAAGCTTGTACACCCTGATCTCAAACACATGAATAGGGGACAACTGGAAAAGTCTACACATGGTATTTAAGGCCTCTGAATTCACTCCCTCGTGAGCTTATCAATGAAGGAAACAGCATACCCCTACTATCAAGAAGGAAAAAAATAATCTGAAAAAATGCCTTCATCAATCTTTCTTTATTTCCATGTTATTACAAGTCTCTAGAAGCAGGGCTGAATATTGAAGTTGAGGGTAGGGGGAGATGGCAGGATATTTCTCAGTAAAGTTTCTGCTTAAGCTATCAGCACATTCTCGCTGTGTTGAAGTCACCAAGCTGTTGCCATCACCCACAGTTGCTTTGCTGCAGGTTTTGAAGTACTGGCAGAAGGAGCTAACAGAGGTATCCAGGAGACAGGTGCTGGTGCAATTAATTGAAGCATCCAGAATTGATGAGTGCTGTCATGATGAGGATAGCTACCAGGGGAGCCTAATAAAGTGACTGGAAGAGATCAAGGTTATTACAGGATCTCAGGGAAATGGCTGGAAGCAACAAAAAACAATGGGAGAGCACAGTATGGCATGTAAGAAAGTTGAACAATGCTTGTAAACCCAATTATGCATTCGAGAGTGAGTGAGGTGCCACAGGGAATTAAAACACTGCACAGTAACTACCAGCTTCCACTTATCAATGATCAAGACACCACTAGCTAGCAAAGATAATATTAACTTATTTAGTTCCATGGCAGCACAGTCCCTGCATTTCACATGCACTTAATGAAAAGTATACTAGCTGGGCTGTTGCTGTTTTCTTTCTGACTAAACTTTCAAAACAACAAAAATAAACCCTATAGTAGGTTTTGTTTTTCTTTTTTTCCAAGGATACCATGCTGACTGTATCTTTCAAGTGTGTATAAGCACCTGAGATCTCACTGCAGAATGTGCTTTGCTGAGTAGAAAAGTAGTAATGGATATTTTACAAAAGGAATTAAAAAGAAAATATAGGCAATATGTAGCAGTATCACAGGGAGAGGAAAAAGGGATAAGACACACAAAGAGAGAGATGCAGAGAGAAAGCGAAGTTGTTTTACCAAGCAGTCTAATCCTTTGGATGACTACAAAAATAAAAACCTGTTAGCACATTCCACAGGAGTCTGAAGATTGATTATATGTCCCAGTTCCCTTGTGCTTCCCATGCTGAGAATGTCTTTTTAAACTGCTGATTTCACAGTCTACAAAAGGTCTGAAGAAGGAGGCATTGGCTGTAATCTAGATATAAGATTGAAAGGTTCAGAAACCACCTTGAGAACATGATAAATATTTCTGCTTCTCCCAGCACTTCAAAGAATTGCAGTTGCCAAAGATGTGAACTTCTTGATTGATAAGAGGTAGTTCACCTTGCATAAGCCTTCACTTTACAGCTGAATCAAAGAGACACAAAACTGGAAGTCCTGGAATAAGATTAATCAAGTCACTGACTCAATGAAATATAATAGTTCAAAATACATGGTTTTGCCTGCTCAGTGAGCAGACCCTCCCTCAGTGAAATTTGCCAATATACCTACATGAACAGTCCTTCGCAAATGTTCAAGAAGGAAACAGAGCCATAACATTTTACAGCATATGAGGATCTTATGTAAACATATTTCTTGAGTCATTTGTCAAACAATGAACAGATTTTAATGAAACAGCTGTTTCATTCTTTTATTCATTCCAGACATTGGTTTAACCCACAGTAACATTCAGTGTTGCGTGCTGCTTTTTTTTCTTTGGTTGGCTGTTGGTTTTGTTCGATTTTTTTTCTTGTGTTGATGTTTTCTGAAGATTAAGATTACTTCTTACATCACAAAATTATTTTGTGGAATTATCTCTTTCTTTTTATTAGGCCCTGTAGTCATTACTTAAATAATAATGTACTTAACCTTTAGAATAAACTCTCTAATTAAGTTTTGTAATTGTAAATGCATCTTGGAAGAGGAGGAAAAAAGTGAATGTGCAACATTGACCAAAGAACTTTGAAGAAACTAGAGTCTTTCAGAAATACAACAATACAATATAGCAATCTATAAAACTGTAGAAAAATACAATCCTGTTCTATCCAATATGCTACTGTTACATTGTTAATTTATCTTTTAACTTTTAAGAAAATAAAATTAAATGTAGAGTATTCTGAATACCATTTGGATTGGACATCTACATTTCATATACCTTTAAAAATCTCCTTCAAAAATCTTCAGGAATCCAGGACTTCCCACCCCACCCCTTCAAATTAGGACATATTTAACTCCCTAAGTAAAAAAAAGTTAATGGGACAGCTGATTTTTTTCAAGCATTTGAAAAAGTGACATCAAATACATAAATTGTCAGCCTCGGGACTTCAAAAAGTGGCATATTCAATACGTAGTGAAAAACAGTCTGATGCTTCATTGGAAATGCACAGCTGGAAAGAACATGATGAACTGAAACTCTATCTGTATTCAGGAAACAGTTCTGAGCAACTGGATTTTTTAAAGTGTAGTTAATTTGGTATTTAAGTTAAGAAAACTAGACAGAATTCCATGGAGAAATTCAAGTTCAAAACTGAAAATCTGAAATTTTTAAAATCTGAATTTTTAATTCAAAATGGGTGTTTTCCAAAATCCTATTTTGCGTAAATGATTTAGTATTTTGATTTTGCACCCAGAACTGGGCAAAAACTAAAGTGTCATTGCCTAGCTGAGTCTGAAACAATTCTCTTAATGGTCTTGCCTGTTGTTTGGAATAGATAAATTAAGTAATACTTTAATTTGTAAATTTCCAAGTCTTTTTCACTATTATAATATATAACATGAGTTCCTTTCTCAGACTGATAAGAAATCTTTGCACTGATAGTACCATTGCAATAGGCAGAACTCATCTATCAGATGTCCTTTAAAAAAATTTAGACAGTATTCTATTATAAATTGGTATGCAGGTATCCATTTACAGATAAACAAAATTTCTTAGAAGAAGCTTATGCATAGTGTTCTATTTACTATGGTAAAATGGCTGTTGTTAAATTAAGCATTGACTTTTATGCAATAACTTTGTAAGTTTGGTCTAAAGATCCACCATAATCTGTGATAAGTCTTCTGCTGACTTTCCTGTGATAGGAACAGCAAGAAAAAAACCCAGCATATTTAATAGATACCAAATCAAAACACATTATAATATTCATTAATACTATTGAAATACTATCGATTATGTAATCACATAAAAATATTTATTCTACATGATTGTGAACTATAACCTGATAATACTGAATTACTTGAAGCAAAATGACTAAAAATGCAAGGAAGAAAATGTAGCATACACTGTTGTATGAGACAAACATATCTGTGGATGCTCAGTGTCTTGTACATTAACCACTTCACTGTTTTAAGGATATATGAGAATATTAAGGAAAAGAGCAAACTCATAAACAATGCAGTACAGTAGACCTTCTATGAGTTTACGATCACAGGGATTACTAGTAAAATACCATTATTGCAAAAATTCTGAAACTGAATAACAGTTGAAGGTGTCTGTAGCTAGTTAATTATTTGCATTAAAAATGTTCTAACTTTATTTCTGTACCTTGTTTACATAGGGAGACAGTGCAACAACACTCAAGAGAGATTACAATTGGGCTTTTGTCATTCTGAGAGTTTACATTTTCTTGCTGTAAGTCTGTGAGAGCAGGAGCTGAAACCAACATTTTGGAAGTAGCCAAGTTTTTGCCATTGGCTATCCTGGTCAAGACCAACTGGTAGGTCAAGACATAGCTGCTGGTCACTGTTTCTGTGGGGTAAAAGGTAAGGAGCAGAAAAGGGTATGGGGTAAGAAATGACATTTGAATAAATAATTTAGGTGGGCGTAGATGAAAGGTGGAAGTAGTTGTGTGCCACAGCCAGGAGAGAGGAGTGGGGAGCCCCAGACTGGAGCTGAGCCGAACACAGGGTTCCTGCATGCTCACTAGAGAGCATGGGTGAATATTGGCAGGTAGAAGTCACAGAGTGAGGAGAACATTTTGGAATGCTTTGTCAGACTGGAGATTTCACTGAAAACTTTCATTTTTCTTCAGGGTTGGCAACTCTTCTGTCCCCAAAATGAAAACCAGAATTTTTGCAGCCAGAAAGAGGATGGCAACAGTGGATACTGCAAACAGCTTAGTAACTTGGTATGGTGACACGGAAGCAGAAAATTCCTAAAAGTGTCCCAAATAATGACTCCGTGACAATAATTAATAATTTGACCATAAAATAATAATATCCTGTGGTCTACATTTTCCTCACAAAGGGAGAAGAAGGGGTAGGCACTGATCTCTTCTCTCTGGCAATCAACGACAAAACCCGAGGGAATGGCAGGAAGATGTGCCTGAGGAGGTTTAGGTTAGACATTAGGAAAATGTTTTTACCCATAGGGTGGTGGAGCACTGAAACAGGCTTCCCAGGAAGGTAGTCACAGCCTCAAGCCTGACAGTATTCAAAAAGCATTTGGAAAAATCCCTCAGACACATGGTATGAACTGTGGGGGTGTCATATGCAGGGACAGGAGTTGGACTTGATGATCCTTGTGGGTCCCTTCCAACTCAGGACATTCTGTGTTTCTGTGATTCTATGATAATTAATTCTTTTTGGTCATAATGTAGAAAAGATAGAAATGATAAAAAAATAAATTTTAAAAAAAAGAGTTTCTTGAGAAGATTGTGATTTGCAGGAAAGTGGCAGTAAGTGCACACAAACAACATCTATCAACATTACATTTAAAATAGTTCTGTGATATGCAGGTTTGTTATTTGGACAGGCAACCTGACAGCAGAGATTGATGCAGCCATCTGAGAAGAATAAGAATATAAATCTCTGTCTTATCATAAGGAGAATGCAGGGAGCAGATAGGGATGAAGCAGTGGACATAATCTATTTAGGTTTTCAAAATACATTCGACATTGCACTGTAGAATAGAATAATATATCTTCAGGTTAGCCTGTAAGGCACAGTAGACTGCCTTCCTTTCAGGCCTCTCAAGCTGCAATGTAGGACACCAGTTCCCAAGTGCAGGACAAATTTTCTTACCTAGTTTTCTTCTCAGTATTTTTGTTTCTCTACTCATATTTTCTAGAAAGCTATTCTACAAAATCTCCTCCTATCTTCCACTTCTTTTTTCTTCATACTATCTTTCCCATTTCCTTTTATTAATTTTGACTCTTTTTTTTCCCTCTTATTCATACAATGGGAATGCTAATGAAACATCCTGACATAGGCTGGCGTGATGTTGTCTTGGCATGCTGAGTCTAGCAATTAGAGAATGGCGATGAACCACCATCCATCGTGGTCTGGGAACTACAAAAACCATTCCCAAATAAAAGATGACTGCCTGCTCTCTCTGGGGACTTTCTTCAGTTTTATCAGTTATCAACAATAAGGATATTATACAAGTGCTGCATGAGCTACTTAAGGGAAAATTGGATTCTAGAATTGATATGAATGACAGTTCACAAGATATGAAGACACGATGAGGATATAGAAACGTCAGTAGTACTCAGAAAGGTTCAGATAGTCGCAGCAATATTCAGATTTCTGAATGCCTTCACGTGCTGCCTTGTTTCTTCCATTTTGTCTCCAGAGTTTCCACTTCAGGATGCTTAAAGGCAACATTTGGTCAAAACACAGGAAAGAGGAAATGTCCAATACTGCAGTACAGTTCTATCAGCCTCAATTAGAAATGTAGGGTGCCAAGTACAGATATGTCTGTTTTACCTTAGGGAAGTATGAAACTGTCATTGGCTGCAAGTAAGGCATTGCAATATGGCAAGCAAGAGGTTGCAGTAATGCAGATCAGTTAGGTTTCTGCTTTTAATAATCCTTTTTATAATAATAACTAGTTTGTATATAATACGATACAGACTTTCTTCCTCAGAACTCTTACACTTCTCAGAGGATATGATTTCCCATGTTCTCAGAAGAGAGAGTAATCAGTTCCCCTGGAAGATCTGGGCAGATTATGTGGGGAAATTAAAATTAGTGTGAGTCATAGAAACATGATGATTTAAGTTGGGAGTCTGTAGGTTATATATTTCAACCCATCACTCAAAACAGGACCAAAGTTTACATTACAGCAGCTTGCACAGGATCTTGCTCCATCAAGTTTTCAGTATCTCTGTGGATGGAGATTCCTCAGAACCTCTGGGCCGCAGCTCCAGGGTCTTACCACCACCACTCTGACTTTTTTTTCCTTACATTCAGTCTGAATTTCTGCAGCTCTTGGCTGATGTGCATTTACTGCACATCTCCAAGAAGAGTTTGACTCTTCCTTCTCCACAATCCTTCATTAAATAGCTGAAAACAGTCTTTCAGCCCTACTAGTGTTCTTGTCTTTAGGATGAATAAACCCATTTTTCTCAGTGTCCCTTTAGTTTTCAATTGCTCCAGTCCCCTAAATGGTCCCCAAGAGTGGCCCTTTGCTGGACTTCGTCCGGTTTTCAATGTCTTTCTTGTACGATGGACTCCAAAACTGGACACAGAATATATGCAGTGTCACAAGTGCTGAACAGAGGGGAAAAATCATTTCCACTGACATGTTGCCAGGCTATGACTAACGCAGTCCAGTATATAGTTAGCCTTCATCTGCATAATGAACTGCACTGGTAACAGCATTTTAAGATTTGAAGTTTAAGGTGTTTTGTGATTCCAGCTTAAGAATGTCAGTATCTAAAATTTGCAATGTTTGAACAACCAGTAACAGTTAAACTACCAGTAACACCTGGACTATGTACTTAGAAAAAATTTACTCTAGAAAATACACATATTGGAACTGTTTTGGGAAAAATATAACTTTTTTTTTTTTTTAACCTAAAGGTAATGGTATATGACTAGCACTTGACAAGGAAATCTTTTAACTTTTGAAATAATGTAAATGAATTCTTCTATCAAACAACCCGTTTAAGTAATGAACACAAATGTAGAATCTATCTTAAGAATTTTCCTACTGCATTAAACTTGCCCTTTAAAAAAATGGTAATTGCCAAGTGAGATAAAATTCGTATGAGTTTGCCCTTTCCACTGCTGTCTATCAAATATTTGTCAGGAATTTTAGGTAGCTAGATGATCTTTGGGTTCTTCTGACACTGTATACTGACAACACAATGCACAACCATCAAGTTCAGTAAGTGTGCTGCTAATTATTGCCACAATGACCTGTTCACACCTATAGAGTAGGCCTGTTCAGCCTTCATTTACATACCGATTTATAGAACCATAAATGTATACGATGTGTTTAAGTGTGTCTGGAACAGAACGAGAAATAAATTAGATACAAACACTCTACAAAGCAAAAGAATATGTTGACACAGTTGAGAAGAAGAAATTTCATATATGGTAGAAAAATATGATCAAACAGAACTAATTTTCAGAAATCAACACAATCCTATAATGTAAAGATAAGGTTCAAGTTTCATCAGTACCATTGTATAGAAATCTATTTCCAGTATATGGATAGCATGGAAGTGAAGAATAGAAAGTTTGCAATAATGTAAAGAATACAACTTAAAAATCATGTTGGCCTATTCAGTTTGAGCAAAACTTTGGCTTTTGACTTCACTGGACATTACATCTGACAAGCTAAATTTAGACTTTTATGCTGTCTACCCTATTAAACAAAAAAAGACTGGGGCACAGTTAGGTTCAGTAATAGGTAACCATCTATGATTTTCGTTGTAAGCAAGTTCTCAAGCATGGTTTTGATGCGTACTTAAGTTCTTCCAGGCAATACTCAAGACACTTGGGAGAAAACATGTTAATAACTGTTCCTAAGAATGTTCCTAGTAATACTTTCTCCTTTCAACAAGGCAGTTAAATGAAATGTAAATGAAGTGATCAAGTCACAGAGGCACCACTCTGCTGAGACTTCATTATGAAGTTCTTAATGGTGCCTTCAGCAACTAGAGTTCACTGCCCATCAGCTTAAGAAAATCACAGGGACTTAGCACCACCCTCCTGGTTTCAGCCTGTTTTTCAGCCAGCCTTAGCTTTCCCTGAAGAAGAAAGTGTACACCTTTTACCATTTTTTTTGCCCCAAACTGCCATTGGAATTCCATATATTCTACTTTATGCTCATGAGAAAGACAGGAGAAAATCTACTTTCTAATGTTCATGCTTTGCCTAGGCTGGGAAGAAAAAACTGCTCCTAAATTTCTGGACATAGCAGAACGCAGTGTTGGCAACATTCATCTCAGTAACTTAGATGTCTCAGTGTGGCTTGTCACATCTGAACTGGTCAGTTCCAGTGTAAGAATATTATCAACCACAAACTAGATGACTACATTTGTACATGCAATTATGCCTCTACATTGAAAACTACAGTTAATAGTTCTGCGTCGCAGAGTTGTAAAATAAATATAATCAAATCTCACACCAGGTTTTATGGATTGTATAAAACAAAGCTAATATTTTCTGACCGAAGTGAGCAATTGTGTACCGGCAAGGAGAGTTGTCATCTTTGGAAAGTCTGTGATCTCCTACCCTAAACCTCAGGAACTCCTTCAGAAAAAAAACGTTACCAGAGTCCATCACTTAATCTGGAGGAGATGAACAGCCATCTCTAAAGCAAATAGCAAACCAGCTTTGATTGCCATCCAGCCAGACAAGAATTTCTATACATTAAAAAAAAAACAAAAAAACAAAAAAACAACAAATTATAGAACAAATTATTTCTTCTTCTCACTGAGGAATTAGTTCCCGGACCCAGAGAAAAACAGCGTGAGATGATCTTTTAGTCACAAAGTGGAAGAGTGCTCAGCAGAACGGTGGAAATAAAAGTCTTGAACTTTACATCTATTGCTACTGCTGACTTCATGTGTAGCCTTGGGTAAGTTACTTATTCTCCTTACATCATCAGTTTTACCCAGCTGACAAATGAGAAAATCCTAATGCATTGAGTGTTGGGAAAAATAGTTATTAGCTTTTGAAAAGCACTCCCAAAGGGTCTGGTGCAGTATAAATGACAGATACTTATGTCAGACAAGAAAGCAACAGATATGACCATTTTGTTTCAAGGATTTTATTAAAGGAAAACAGAAGTGTTGTCAGTGTAAGTTATTTTCTAACATAGCAGCAATAGAGAGGTGAATACCTCTCTATTGTAGGTGAATACAGTAGATGCAAGGGAGCTACTTTTAAGCTGACACATTAAGAAGCTGAAATGGTTATATGAGATAGCTGAGGGAGTGTACTGACATTTATGCTGTACCTCAGGTTTATGCTATCATTATTCTACATGCCATGGAACATATACTGAGACACCCTAGTATGTGACAGTACATATAAATTCTGACCAAAAGCCTTATGGAAAGAAAAAAAAAAAAAAAAAGAGAGAGATGTATTCTTAATATCAGTATACTAGTGTGAAATTCCCCATGGTGTGATGAAAGATATAGCCACACTGAATACATCTCAGCACAGATCATACAAATGGAAAAAGGATTTTGGAATTCTTTCTAGTGCTTTCACTCTGAAAGGACTGATTTCTCCAAAGCCTGAAATAATAGACCTTAGCCTTATTAGAACCTGTTAGTTAAAATAGTCTGCATTTTTGAATACCACTTTCAGAAAAATATAATGAAAAATGAGATCTATTTCTGATGTAGATGTTTTCAGTAAAAAGGTATGAGTAGAATGAGCAAGAGAGTTATGTGAAAGAAAATGGAAATATATAACTTTTGATTGTTTTTTACAAAGTTTAAAGGTGTTCAGAATTCCATTTCTCTCTCCAACACTGTGTCAGAAAACTTGGTTTTCATCCAGAGCTGGAAGAGGGGATTGACAATTAATAGAGTACGTAACAAACATTGACGTGGTTTGCCTCCCTTGCCTCTACTGCTTTACCTGCAGCAGCAAGGGAAATGGTTATATGTTATGGTTAATGGTTATATAGCTGTCTGGAAACCATATTTTCACATCTCAACGAAATCTCCTATTCTGAAGGGGGAATTCAACATTTAAGAGTTGTTTTCTTTCCAAATTAGAAAAAAAACCTGGTTTCTGTAATCATCAATGGAAAGAGTACTTTCCTGTGTCTCCTGAAAGAGTGAACTTGGACTTCTTACAACCATGACAACAGCAAAACTTTCTAATGTTAAATATCATATAAATGAAATATTATTTAATTTAAATAATAACAAAAAATTAGAATATTAACTAAAAATTCAGAATGGCCTGAGTGTAAGCAAGTACTCTGAAATAAAATATATTTTAACATTATGATTATAGGAAAAACAAGGTAATAAGGTTGTTTTTGTTTTTTCTCAGGAGAGATTTTATCTAACTACCCCATTTCCATGGGAAGTTCTGAATAATTATAAAAATTAATTATAATAACTATAAAAAAGACACACTCTGGTATGTATTGACTTTTTAAAAATAAAACTGTTTACCAAAACTTCTTGCTACAATTCCTCTGTAACCTCTCCCCTGAGAATTCATCAAAGAAATATCAACTAGTGTTGCTACTAGTGTTTAAGAATACCAAATACTGGAGATTTATGAAGAGCATAAGGTTTTACTCATTTTCTAGGTTGGGTCAAACTGTGAAGTGTCCTGAGTTTTTAGCAACCATTTCAGAGGCTTAGTCCCTTCTTAACACACTAAAACAGCAACATAACAGCAAAAACAGCAAATTTTTCCCCAAATGTCTCACAAATTAAAGGCAACCATCCGCATCTGTCTGTAGTTATTGTTAACTGCTCGATTCTGGATAAATCTAGAAACACCAAAAAGATACCTGTGCTTGATTCAGATACATTGAGTTTCTAAATATAAGCATCTAGTGTCATTTGAGATGTAAGCTATCAGAGATGTTCACATATAACTAGCAGTTATGGCACAAGACCTACAGGAGACCCAAGTCCCCAGGAAGTATCAGAAAATGCTAGGCAGGACACCCCAGAACATTTCATCTGACACTGTCTGTGTTGACAGCTGAAATAAGCCCAGAGGCTGAGATTTATCTCCACATTAAATAGGTTGGTTGGAGGCATCTACACGTACATTTCTCCAAGCTTCTCCTTGGGAGATGAAAACCGAGTCAACAAGTGGCTACAAGTATCCAGTGGCTCCTGGACAGGACTGCATGACCCATAAGGAAATGCCTAGGTTAAGTTCAGTTACCTGTTGCCCAGTGTCATTTTCTAAGAGTATTTAGCCTGGCCTCCAACTAGCTCTAGAGAAGAGTGGGAATGCCTTATAAGTCTTATCATAGGTCCCGGTACATCTGAAACTACTCCCAGAAGATGTTTTGGACAGCCAAAGGTGTTGAACATCCATGAAGGTGAGTCGTCTGTACAGCTTGGTCAGCAGAACAGCTCTCTAGATTCTAGTGACTTCATTAACTAGATTTCCAGTAAGCTCTATAATGGTTAAACACGGATGCAGTCACACAACCAAAGGCGGAAACCCACACATCAGAAAACAGTCTTTTCCCAAGCAAGTTACCACTTAACCAATAAAGACAGCCAAAGATGTGTTGAATCATGAGAAAACCTGAGAAGAAAAATACAATGCTTTGTCAAAAAAATTACTTCAGTGAATAAGACATGATAGAAAAATATCTTCGCAATCCTATATAACTTGCCTTGTGTTCGTATGGAGGCTAGTCAGGCTTTTTGGCTCAGATTGATTTAGAAATATTTTATTTACAAATAAAAGTATAATGTCTAAAGTAAAACACTACTGGTAAAACTACCTGTACAACTTTAATTCATGTCTCTGTATGTTTGCACTAGAGCAGTCTTTAAATTCAACTTCAGGGTTTTTTTCAAATAACTTCTGCTTCATATAGCACGCAGGATGGATAAATGCCTAAATTTCTATAAATTGTTACCTTTCCAACTTGAACCCTATATTGTATTTCCTAGCTTTTTAATGCATAATCTAGAACCTGTAGCTCTTTTTCTGTATAATTTCCTACGGATATTGAAGAGGAAACTGAGCAAGAAAACTTCCTTTGTATAAAAACACATTGTCGATGCCAGTTCCTTGGCAGTGTTAGGAACCTTTGACTAAATCCATGGTAGTGAACCAATTAAGGTCAGGGCACTGGCACCTATACTGCTTAATTTTTAATGAGTTTTCCACTGTTTTTGCCCTGGGGCAATTAGAAGCTTTCTAGACAATGCCCAGGCTCACCTAGGGAAAAAGCACACACAGGGAAAAGGCACAAAAGTGTCCCACTAAGTAATTTTGACACAATCACTCTGGTCTTGGAGAAAGAATGCGAGGAAGCTTAAGCATGTAATGTGAGCTGTACTGCTTGAGCCAGTCTCCATATGGTCCCTGGTATGTTTTATAGCGCCACTAACTAATCCTAGGCTGTTACTGTTGCATACATTAGACACTACTGAGAGCTGAAACATTTTACTATCTTGGATTCAGTTGCCAGTTCTGGTAAGGAGTAGTTAGACGTTCTTGCACCCTTTTGCCTCCTAAATCTTAATTCTCTTGCTTTATCCCAACAGGGCTCTTGCAGCTAATACAATTTATTAAACTGAGAAAACTAAGTCAAAAATTCAGTGAACAGTTAGTGAACCAAATTTACGTCTTTTTATACTCCATTCAGGAAAGAACTAAATATTTTGTAGCCTGTAGTTCTCATCCATAGCCACACATAATTCTCATACTGAAAAAAAAGCAGGGTGGGAACTTGAGGCTTTTAAATAAATTCTGTTCACTGACACAATTAGGTAGGTCTTTGTAAACTGTAGGTTTTTGTAAACTGTAGGTATTTGTAAAATGTAGGTCTTTGTAAAACTAAACATCTATATTAAATTTTCTTCATGAGCAATGAACAAGAGAAAATATATAAAGCATATTCTAGGTAATAAATGCTAAAATAGCTTTGGTTCTTAATCCCACAACCTTAATTAAATAAAATAAAATGAAGAAAATTCCATTAAGGCTGTACTTTTATTATCGTCACGTATTCTATACAGGTCCCTTGTCCTTTCCTTGTGCTTAGATCTTTAGAACAGTCATAACAACAGCTGTTCCCAGCTACAGAAGGTGCCTGCAGTGTTTAAAACCAAGCATATGTTTCTAATTGTATTGTCTCACCTGAGTCCACTTCCCTCACAACTTGAGTTACCTTGAAGGTTTAGGTTTAGGTGCACATGTACTGATAAAATTCCCTATGAATCCTCTGTTGGATATACTCCAGCATAGTCATAAAGTCTGTGGAGCTTGAGGATTCAGCCTCCCAATTTAGCATCTGAGAGATTCTCTGAGCCATGAGAAAGAAATTTACCTCCTTCCCTTCTGTCTAGCCTAGTCTGTGCCAAATCACTTATCACAGACCTGAGCATGAATCACTTTGCACCACCCAGTTCTTTGCTATTATAGAACACAATGTCTGAAGATTCTCGGTGACAACAGAGTCTCATACATTTTTGTATCTGACTATTCAATAGAGCCCATTTTCCTGCTACTACAGAGATAATAATTATTTCTAGTATTGCCAATATAAAAATGCTGTTGTATGCTGAAGCTAGCATGTGGCTAGACCATCTTTTGTACATTCAGAAGGGATTATCTAAAGCAGAATAGTCCTTTTCAGAACTGTAGATGCTAAATCCTATTCAACAGTGAGCTTTCCATCTCCCCCTCATTCTGTTTTGTCTCTGTCTTTTAAGACATCTGCTGAAACGCTCATGTTCCTCTATACTTTTAATACTGGGATGGGTGGACAGTAATTTCTTCATGTTCCATATATTTCTGCAGCTTCTAACTTCTCTAATCTAAAATAAAATATCCTGTACGTTTTCAGCAGATTAAGACACCTTGTGTTCTTTACATTTATATCCTTGCTACTTTAACTACCACAGGGGATAAACATAGAAAATTTACTAGCACTGATGGTCTTCTGTCCCTTTGCGCAGACAGAGTCTAGGTGGGACAAACACCTACCTCATACCTTATGCTTACACACAACTGGTAGAAGCAGAGCATTCCCGGAAACATTTCATTTTAAAAGAAAGAGCATTTCAGCCCTGATACACTTAATTTAACTTTAAGTCATTTTTTGAGGTAGAGTTATAACCACCTTAACTTGCTAAGCAGCAGAAGAAACGAGATTGGCACCTCCAGAAAGCAACTGGAGTCTTAGGTGGAGTCTAGAGGACCTGCTCTTCTAAATTAAGTGTCTCAAGTTTCAAAAGTGAGGTGAGATGGCTCCAGGGGCTCTGTGCAGTCGTTGCCCTCATCAGAGAATGATACAATTGCAGAGACATCAGGTTACCCAGGGGCTGGGTTCCTTTTAGTCAGGTATTGCTGAATTTTGTAGTAGATCAGCAAAGGTATTTTACATAATAGATGGGAAAAAAAATACTTATTTAATGAAATCCCCTTTTGTTTTAATGCAAGGAGCAACCTATTTATTATGTCCTTTAATCTCAAGTATACACAGAGAATTCAAAATAGAGAAAAAAAAATAATTTCTACTGAAAACTAGGACCCCAATGATATTTCTGGAGATTATTCTTCCAGGCCACAACAGAAGTCCTTTAAGGGCCATACACCTGTGGGCTTTCCTCTACCGAGGTACCAAGGTTTTACTAGCAGACTCAGAATTTTCTGTGCTAGACAGGCTGTGACTGAAAATGTTCTCAGTTTTGTATCATCAGCTAGCATATACAGCCTTTGTCAGTTTATGACAGTCTTTTGAATAAATTCATATCTATAATTATACATACACAAGCACCTTACATGTCATTCATACATACTTGGAATGGAAAAAAAACCCTACTATTCCATCCACCAGAATTACCTAATTTTCTCAGCTTATTGAAGGAAGCATTCTAGAACACCTTGTTGTTCCCTCCCAAATGTCTTTTACATTTCTCTTTGAGAATAAAGTTCAGGCAAGAATGATGACTTTTATTAGAGGAAGAATATGGCAAAATAATTATTCCATTTCTTTTAAAAAGTCTTCTAAAACTATGTGGCACTTGAGCTCCTTTTGTACTCTTTTATCCATGGCAGCCATAATTGTATTTGCATTTATTTGTCTTGTCCAGAGGTAAAGGCAATAACTGTTGTAGAAGGTGTTCACAAAAGCAGTGACTGATCTTTGTTGAGATCATTCTGAGAATGTTTTATACCTTTTCTGATTTGATAAATACTTAATGAATACGTCACATCTAAGAATAACCTAGTTTCTGTTACTTGTATTTTAATTTAAAAGGAAAAGGTCCTTGAGATAAATAAGATAGGCAAAAGATACATTGTATCTACTGTTAATCCTTTGCTGAACTTCATGACTTTTTTTTTTTTCTTTCCCAGTTAACCTCTTTACCATTCCAAGAACAGCAAACTTTCTCATGGGACCTCTTGTCAAAGCTTCCTTTCACCTTCAGATTTTCAACTCATTCTCTGTATTGATTACACGTAGATCTAAAAGGGTTCTCTCTGTTACTATCTGTGATTGTCATAAAGTGACAGATATCCCTGAGAACGAGGTTACTGCATAAAGTGGGAAGATTAATTTTTTTTTTTATTAAATACCAAGATTTTCAATAATTTGTGTCTCTGAAGAACTCACATTTTAGAATATCACAGCCTCAAATTAATTCATCTAACATCAGTATGTAATTGGAGCACGTAAATTACCAGCACAAGTCTTTGAGGCTCTGTATGTGGAGTCTCAGCTAGGGAAAGACAGGCATTTCTGAGAAGGTAAGCCAACTCTTACATGGGATGAATCATCTTATGCATATTTCCTCTGCATTGATTCCACAATGAGCCAAAGGCAACTGTGTTCTTGTTATAGGTACCTCAGATAGGTCCCTAAAGTTAAATGAGATGAATCTAGGCTCCAGTAATTGCAACAAACACTAGTGAAAATCTAATTCTACATTCTTAAGAAAAGGTAATGTGCTTGAAAGTCAGAACTGATGGCAGATACACTGACACGACCCATATCTTTCATCATATAATACAGAACAGCAGATGGCATTTATTAACATGCTATAATAAGTTTGAGATGCCCCAGGCAAACTGACAAAGCAGCAAACAAGATGCAATGTTATAAACAATAAAACAGTTCAGCTCAAAAAGAGAAAGGTGCTGCAGGGGATACACACTGCTAAAAAGGTAGGGATAAGCTTTGTCTTTGATGGGGAACAAACAAAAGAATCCAGTGGATTTAGGAGCAAATGTTCTGAGACAAGTATATTTTTTGCAGCTTAAGACAAAGTTGCAACTGAAGTTAGTTCATCTGCTGGTCAGGCATACAAAGGAAATAAACATAGGAGGTATACAATGAATAAAGTAATGATAATAACAGAAGAGCTTACTACCCTGCCAATACTTATTGATTTCTCTGATAAGAATGTGGAGAAATGCAAATAACTTATGTAGGAAAGCTGTTCTGCCTGCACATATACTGTGATGGAAACCAAACTGGTTCCTGCCACTCAGGAAAAAGAGTTTGGAACTCTGTAGACAGGTCATAATCTCATTGATCAACAAAGTTAAAAACACACTTCTGGTGCTGAAAAGGTCATGAGAGATATAGAAAATGAGACAAAAATAAAAATCTACCTCTGTAAAAATCCGTTTTGCATCCACATCTTAAATGTTGTGTGGATTATTTTGGTCACCCCTGTATCAAAAAAAAAATATAGTATAACTAAGAATGACACAAAGAAGGAAGAAATGAATGCTTAGAGGTACGAAACTGCTTCTATACAAGGAGAACTACATAGATTAGGACATACAAACTGGATAAGAGATAAAACAGGAGTGTTATGAAAAAGATATATAAAATCATGAGTGCCTTTTAAAAAAGGGAAGAACTAAGAGACCTAAAAATAAAAGGATCTATAGATAAATTAATCTGTGAATTTCTTTCCACAGGATATGTGAAGGCCTAGTTGTAGAAGGTTCTTTAAAAGGAAAATACATTAAAAATTATCAGACAGAAAGTGCACCATACTCCTGAAGATGACTATAACCTTTACCACTACCTAACACTCAAATTATGACAGTGAACACATGGAGAACTGCACTTTTCCTACTCTTTTGCTCTTTTCCCAAGCAACCACTGCTGGGTGCTGTCATGTCATATCCGAAAGTAGTTACAGCCGCAATGTGGCTGAAGAAGAGGGTGGAGAGAGAGAAAGAAGTCTTACAGTCAGAAAGCCACATGTAGTATGCGATTACATGTCATGACTCAAAGTCTGTAAGAAACACAGGTGCTACAAGACCTCAACCTTTTCATTCCTGTGAGTATATCCAAATCTATAGAGCAAAATAAATTCTTGCCCTTCCTCTTGAGAGACTTTCTAAAAATCACTCAACAAAACCCTGTGACATTAAAACTGGTGGCCTCTGGAAAGCGTGCTCAACAGCAGATATTTGAGCAAAGGACTACAAGGCAGAATTTTAAAAATGTAGGGCCAATTAAAACTTGAACATAAATGCCAGTGAGCATGTAAGAATAAACAAGATACAAAGATAAAAGCTAGCTCGTAGCACTGTGCTAGTGTGTGTTGAGTTGGGAGGAAGTTAGTTGGCCATGGACCACTGTCCTGTATTTATTTCCCCCAAGAAACAGTATTTGTAGCAGAAAGATGTGAAGAGCATAAAAACAGGGGAAAAAATATCAAGTTAAGTTATCTCCAAGCAAATGCTGTGTACAGAACACACATAAAACCTCTGGTCATGAGTCATAAAAGATAAATTCCAGTTTTACAGCTGGACACGCACAGACAGACTGTTCATGTGCAGCCAAAGTAGCTTCACTTATTTACAGAATCAAGACTTAACATGTTATCATCTCCATCACACACTACCTCTAGCTGCAGAAAGACTTGTTTGCCCTAAAGACAATGATGAAATACGAATATTGTACTCTCAGTTCTGCTGATGATCTCTTTTATGATAAAACAAACAAACAAACAAACAAGTGGTTTGTTTTTTCTACAACAATAAAACCCTATTGGCATTTAAACATTCTGATAAACACTGTTTTTCTGGACGTATGGTATGAGTTTCTTTCCAGCAACAAATACGAAGCAAGACCTAACACAATTCATTGAAATTATTTAAAGAATATATTTCCTACTTCTCTATGCATTTAGTAGATTCTTACCTAGTGAACTATCTAGATGAAGAGCAAAACAAAATGAATGCAGCCTTCATGCAAAAATTTCAACAACAAAGCCAGAAAGTCAGAGCAGATAAAGACATTTAGTTATCCATATAGAATCACCAAGGATTCTGAATTCATGTCCATCTGCAGAACCAAAGTTGCTGGGTGAGCAATTGGAGCTAGAACACTTGAATTTATTTGAGCTTTCATAGGCCGCAGGTGGGTTTCGACTGCAAATAAGTGAGTCTGTAAATTAAAAGGTCTCCAGATTATGAACCTTTGTGATTTCCCATTCCCCTCTTTCAGAATACCTCAGAGAAACTGATATTAAGCAGAACATTAATTCTGTATGGTTCCTGCAGAAGACAAATTATGGCAGGATTGTAATGAATACAGCTTGCATGTTTGAAGGAAAGAGATAAGGGACATCTGGGTACACATGCTTTGTTGCTGTCTTGCCTTCTGGGATTCAAATCACCTATTCAAATCCTTGCTCCTCTAGCAATGACTTTTTCATAATCATATTGATTTAAAAGCCCAAGAAATTGTCTCTCTTGTAGGCAGAAATACAGCTCTAAATTCTGCCTGTACTTCTTTACTATACAATCTGTACAATCAGAAGGAAATTTTATTTTTGGATTCCGAACTAATTCTGAAAACAAGACATTTCAAAGAAAACTTTACTGTGTTTGCCTTGTCTCCTACATTCACTGAAAAGCATAAAAAAAACCCTAAAACCAAAAAAACAAACAAAAAAACCCCTTAGTGCTAATTCATTTATAGGTGCTTTCTACAAATAAAATTATGTTATTAAAAGGGATTTTTTTATTTATACATTTTGAGGTTTTATTATTTTGTAGATAATTTTTCTCTACTTTTGAACGGTCAAAATCACACGAAGATGTGGTTACAAGTAATTTGGTGTTACTTGATATAATTTGTAAATACAAATTAAGATTTAAAAGTATTTATCAGGTATTATTCAATTTCATGTGGGACTTGAAATAATTCCTTTGATGGAAAAAATCCAAAAGTAGTGGCATAAATTTTTCACCCCAAGTAATTCAGCTAGGCCTAACGAATGCAGTACAGTAAAGAGGAGTTTGCATATTGCACAAAGAGATCATTTTAAATCCTTTATCTCTTTGTTCACCTCTTCTGTCCTTCTTCGTCTTTTTTGCAATTCCAATAAGACTGCAACATCACTGCAACATAAAGAGCATTAGTGATTCTATTTAAAAGGTTCCAGCCATGTTGATCATCTGCCTACATTATTGTTTTGGAAGCATATTTTATTTATACTCTGAAGGGGATATGGAAATTATTTCGGTGAGTTAGTGCTTTCCCCCAAGTCTATGCCTCAAAACAAAACCAAACTATTGCTGGAGTCTTATAGTATCATAATCATATTCATTTTTTGAATAAACTAATTATTACTTTGGACTTTTATGAATGTTGACAATTTTGGTTTATCATCACAGAGTGCTATGGAGCAGTAAAAAAATCAGCCAACCAGTCAATGAAGCAACCAACCAAAATGCCAAAGCAAAAGAATCTGTAAATTCACTTCATTTGAAGCATAATGGATAACGTAACAGGATAACACTAAGAGCCCCACACATGTCCCTCATGTCACCTCCACTGCATTTCTTTGGTTTCATTTCTACACAGACAACTCCTCTGTGCTGTGGCTGTGTCCTGCCTTTAGTGCCTGTACTTCATCCCTGTCTTTTCCTGCTCTCATCCATCTTACCAAACAGGACCCGGTGTACGTGGGGATTCCTGTTTGAATTGTGGGCTCTGAGGAAAGGAGGTGCTCAAAGGTGTGAATGAGTTCCTGTTAATCCTGTCACAGTCTGCTCTGTTCACTTACAACAAGCTTCCCCTGCCATCACCTCTTAATGTATGTATTTTCCTAAAGAGAAAGGACTGGAGTTTGTTATTTCTGTGCTTTCCTACAGTCTGGTATATCTTGGAAGGTATTAAAAATCAGGCAGAATTACTCAGAACTATTTCAAAAAAGTATCTGAGATGTTCAGGTGGTTGAACCACATCATCAAGTTACAAAATAATCTCACAAAGCATAGCGTAGGTCACAGTTTCATGAAGAACTCAGTATAATCTTTATTCATTCGAAAGTGAGAGAAGGCCAAAAAATTTCCAGTCTAGGACTGAATCTGAGAGAAGTTAATGAAATATATATATTTCTGTTTACAGTGCAACACAGAACTTGTATTTATCTTCAAGTTATAGTTCATGCTAAATGAGGATTAAAAAATTAAATTAAAAATTTGCTCAACAACACATTCTTGATTTTTTAGAAAACTCAGGTATTATCAGAAAATGTGATGACTCCTCTGTTACAGAGCAGGGCTACTCATGCCTGGTGCATTACCTCTTCATTTCTGCTGCAAAATGCAGCAATCCAGTTGGTCTTCTGGCTTCATTACATCTCTGACATTAACAACTGCACATTTGCACATTTGCTAATAGTACCTCTTTGTGTTGCCAGCGTACCCTTGCTGACACCCTATTTTCTCTGCTTGACACTTCACTTGCTGTTGACTCTTAGTGAGAGGTACAGAATTGAAAGCCCTGGCATTTCGAATGTGTGAAACGAGGCAGTAGCTGATGAAGTACAATCTCTCATACCGTGAGAAATTATCAGTTATATCGGCTTTGGGAAGGCTTTCAGAACTCTCGCTCAAAATGCCATCTTAATACTTTCTGGATTGAAGCCAAATCTTGAGAAAATATCTGTGTATAACCATACTATGAATGCCTACTGGCCCTTACTGAAAAAACATCTGAATAAAGTTACGGACTTACTGGCAAATGATACCGAGTACTCTATGTAATTAAACTGAATGAGATTGTGTCTCAGATTGGAAGACATATAAACTAGCTTTTCCTTTCAGTGCTACATGCATTTTTTGGCAGACATAAGGAAACTAAGCTGTTACAGATTGCCATAATAAAAAAAAAATACAGCTCTGTTAATAAATACAATTTAATTTTCATTAAATTATAATGAAGTCTGTTATGGACACTATTTTGGAAGAAAACATTGTCATGGGTCTTTCCAAACTAACTCTATATAAAGTCAATTTTCTCTCTTATTTTTCTCTGCAAATTAGAATTATGGTTTACAATTTCACATGTTAACTTGCATACATCTGATGAAACAGGATGAAGACAAAATTCAGGACTAAGCTGGAAAGCACTGGGGTAAAATCCTGGCAAGGCAGAGACCAGAATGGTCTACAAACAAATATGACTTGCTTGGTCTTTGTAAGCACAATAACATTTTATTTATCTTTGTCTTTGTATCTGTTGTGAAAATATAGCAGATTAAATGTCAAGGCTGTGCAATGCCGTAGTTGCTCAGAAGTGGAGAGAGTTGCAGACAGAAAGTTTAGCAAGTGTATCCACAACATCACAGGAGCCAAGCAATTCTCTCAGCCCCAAGATCCATATACAACATGGCACTTTTTTGTCTGAGTGTCAGTCACCTCTAAGCCTGTGCACTTCTGAGTTTGCTTCTTACCCGGTTATTGGGATCAAATTCATGTCTCTGGTGCACAAATTAGGTGGTTCATTCAGATTTGTAAAAAGGGGTTTTATCAGCCTGCTCCTCAAAGTTTGCTACACCTAAGGGAGTTCCAAAATTCCTTATTTCATTTTTCCTGAGGTGATGAGATACTAGGTTCATAACGTCTAAATGCCTTAGAATCTAAGGCGTGTTCTTAATAGAAATGCACAGAGGTCTTTTGATAAGTTATGATAAAAGTAGCATTTCCTTACAGATAGTCGGAGTTTTAATTTTCTCTTCAAGCAAGCATGTGTTTATGTCTCTGTGTTTGCGTTAAATGACATGTAATCTATTCAACCTCAACATAGAAATAACTATGTATGTGTTAAATGCCACCTAGGTTAACAGAACTTTTCAGTTCTGTGTTCACAAATCATTTAATAAAACTGTAGAATA
Source organism: Pampusana beccarii (assembly GCA_013399365.1). Classification (NCBI taxonomy): domain Eukaryota; kingdom Metazoa; phylum Chordata; class Aves; order Columbiformes; family Columbidae; genus Pampusana; species Pampusana beccarii. The sequence goes on from VWYH01006877.1 coordinate 385,892, forward strand.
TAGAACTCAGCAAGACCTTGAGACGTCAGTCTAGTTCAACTGCTGGCCCACAGCCAGAGCAACTGTCTTCAAACCATTCTTGAAAGAACCTTAGATAACCTATTCTTTAAAAACAAGACAAGAGAAAACCCACCTCAGACATTCCCTGGGCTCCCCATGGATGTTTACCATGCTCCTCCCCAGGCAATCTGTTCCAGGTTTTAATTATCCTCATAATGTAGGCTGTTCTTTCCCTAATATCCAACCCAAACCTAACCTACCATTACTTCTGATTTTTCCTTTACTCTTTGAAGCAACCTTTTGGTTTTTGAAGACTTGTTCTACCTCCTAGTTTTCTGTGGCTTGAACAAATTTTGTGTATTCTGGTATTTCCTGGGGTTTGCAAGAAAGGTGAGATCACACACACATGACACACAGAAGACTGAATCTTGCAGGACTTATATTAATAGTATCTCTGTAGTGATAAGAGCTCCAAATTGATTGGAAGTGAATACAATTTCAAGATGTATTATGATTTCAGTATTTTTGAAATGCAACTCACTAGCATGAAAGGATAGTTCCTCAGCCTTGCACGGTTTTCATTATTTTGTTTTTCTTGCAAACACCGAGGAAATGAACCTATGTCCACTACTTAGTAGCATAGGCATGGTAAAACAAAGACATGTGCCTGAGTACACCAATGCTATGCAGAAAGGGTGTGCATGAGTAACATGTTACTTTCATGTATTTTTCTCTTTCAGGTCGCTTACTAGAAGGAACAATCTTACTGTGTCTTGGCAATCATCATTCCACCTAGAAATCCAGGTACTAAAATAATCTAAATTAAGTTGACAATTGGTGAAGCATTTTTTGTGTTCTAAACCAGATTTCAATATAATTTTTCATAGTTCTCCTGTTTTAGGTACATCAGCCCAAAACATATCAGTCACTGAAGAAATCCCACTTCTTCACACTGTTAAGTGAGCACCTGCTGACAGCTAAATCTTCACGACCAAAGAATAAATGGAAATAATTGTAAATATAAACACTACGTAATGTGTTGTAACTACCTTGTGAGAAAAATCATGTTACAAAAGTAACTTAGCCATTGTTTTTGAATTAATTTACATTATTTTTTTTCCTCCATGTACAGCCTTTCCTCTCAACTCTTTCATCTTATTTTCCTGCTGTTAGTAGATGATGGTGTGTTTTCCTAACCCTTTCATCCAGGTTCTCTAGTCAACAGTGATGGGCAGCTCCAACAGTTGACTAAATACTTCCTACAACGAGCATTTAAGATAGGTGGATTGGACCATTGTTTAGAAGAATATCTCTGTCTGAACAGATATAAAGAGAACCCGTGTGTTTTATCTAAACTTGAGGACAGGCATTTCAGAGGACACAGTTGAAGCTCTTGCATCATGCCCTCTGTAGTTCTGCTCTTCAATGCCTTCATTCATCTACCTCCCTTGTTTCCATTCCTGAAATTTTCTGTACCATCCTCCCAAAAGGTGCACCTCTGCCGAGATGTATGAAGCAGACGGTGTATTCCTTAAGTGTATCTCAGTGAATATCGTTGTTGTAACATAACCTGTATCATTCCTTCTAGTTTTCTTGAATCTTTCACTTCTCTTCTTGCAGCATATGATATGACCCTGGTATCACAGAAATTTTTCAAATGCCACTTACAATATGATTCTCATATTTGCATTTTCCAGGGAGATCTTGATTCTCACCATCAGACTTCCAAGGCAATATTCCCCCAATGTTCCCTGCTGGCTTTTTGTTTGTTTGGTTGGTTGGTTTGGTTTGGTTTAGGTTTGTTTTGCTTTTGTTTTGTTTTTGGTTTTGTTTGTTTGTTTGTTTGGTTGGTTGGTTGGTTGGTTTTGTGGTTTGTGTCTGAAAACTTTTGATAAGACCCAGGCATGTCACACCATGCTATTTCTCCCTTATATCAATGATATAAATATAATACAAGCTCCAGGAAGTGTTACTTGATGAAAAGAGAATTAGTTTCAAATTAATTAAGTGCACACTGAAAATGGATGATTCTACTTCACAACTGAGGGCTGTAGATCCCTTCATACTATTGTGACTGCTCTTTAGAATAAACTCTGTAAAAGCAAATGTTCATTGAAGTAAACGGAAGTTTTCAGATGTTGGATGATTATTTCTTCCTCACTGGCCATGCAATAATTTTCCTGTTGAGATTATAACAGGAAACTAAAATGTATGTGACTGAATATTCAAGTAAAATAAAGCAGAAGATAGAAATAAGAAAGGAAAGGAAACTAAGTATGTAACAGACTTCTTTCTAGTGCAGGAAAACTTAGGTAATTATTCTATTACTGTGTGGCAAGGTCTTAAATGAGTCCAAATGCAAAAGTTGGTGGCTAAGAAAGAAAGTTTTAAACCCTATCTCTCCCCAAACACTCAAACACTTCATCTACTTCGAAAGAAGGAAGGTTGCATCTCCTGTTGGGACACAGCTTATGGGCTCCCTTTGAGTGGCTCCAGGATTCCTGCTGTGCTCCTTATCACTGCTTTTTAATACCCAAGTTTCCTGACCTCCTTTGTTCCCATCTGTTTTCCATCCGTTTTCCATCCTCTAAAAAGGCGCAACTCCACCCAGATGTTTGATGTAGGTCGTTATGTTCCTTAAGTGTGTCTCAGATTCCTTCATACATTTCAAAGAAGATATCAATGCTACAAATATAAATTATATTAAACTGAATGCATTTGTTAAGTGAGCAGAAAAGAAACAGTATAGATACTCAGCAGCTAAAGGTAAGTAGCTGGAGATGGTTGACTAAAGGTTCTCAAGTATGTTGAATTTGGTTTGTTTCAGGGGCAAAATCCAGACTTCTTAAGCTAGGACCTGCAAAGGTAAACTTGCTGCTTGATTTAGTCTTCCTCATTCCTATCTAGCAGGTGAGAAAGAGTGGATACAAGTTCTTGCAGGCCAAGCGAGAAAATTAGCTTAGTTTTGCCACTCACGAGTTCAGTTTGCAGATCATTATAATTGATGTGATCATGTTAGAACATGAAGTTGCAAAGCTTTCTGGGAGAAACATCTCTTTTGAATTCTGAGCGTAGGTAGGACTAGAAACTGAGCCACCAAGCAGTGGGGAATCCTGGACATAGCAGACTCATTGCTCAGACAGCAGGAAACTTCCACAGCCAAAGGGCAAGACACCTTGCATGGGATTCTTTGGTTTAAACATAGGTTCTTCTTGTCATTTTCTGCCCCCTAAAGCATCTCATCTGTCTTCCAGCTCCTGTTCCAGAAGACTTAAGGTGAATAACAGATCCTTTATTATATCTGTTGTCTTTGTGCACACATTTTGGATACCACAACGTGTATAAGACGACATAAAACAACTTCTGACACATGCTTAGCAAATATAGCTCAACTTGCAGTAAGAAAAGCAGTTGCTCTGGATGGCAGTTCTGGTCATGGGTATTTTCTTTACTGACAGATGTGATATTCCAGTAGGGCTCTACAAAATGTAACTCTGTTTCAAGATGGCTGGTTTCCTTCATGATAATCAGCCTCACTGGTTCTGCTCCTGAAATGCACACACATATTCAGCAAAGATGAGACATTCACATACAACACAACACACAAGATTAATCACTTCCACCCTTTTCTGCCAGTTCTCCTCGCAAAAACAACACCTGTGGAAGTGACTGTCCTTGACCTTTCTGAATATGCCAGGAAACCAGCTTGATGCTTTCTCAGCTTTTAGCTAAAATTTTTATTGGCTGCAACTGAACATTTTCCAATTCTGTCCATAACTAAATAAAATTATCACTGCACTTGCAGTAGATTTTTTGTCTCAGAAATAACTTTGAAATACCACAGTAATGGCAGCTGCTTCATCTAGCTAACTGGCAAGATTTTAAGCAAGGTTATGACTTCTGTTTTCAGAAGTTATGCCTGTTAATATGGACCTTGTTGACAGTATTCTTCACTTTAAGTGTTCTTACTACCAACATGTTGTATGGACCAGAATGCAAATTATTACCTTTTTAAATAAACAAACTAGCAGCAGGAAACCTGCAGGGAAATATCCTTACCATATAGAACAATAACTGTTGTCTAGCAAAGCATATCACTCCTGATGACACTTTTGTTCTGCCAGCAACTATTCTGACATCTTTTGCATTTTCCTCTCTAGCCTCAAGTGCAAATTGAACTTTGAAAAGAGCAAAATGTTAAATAAAGTGAGGAAAATTTACCAGGATTCCTTGAGCTCTGTGAAACAACTTTCAAGCAGCCTTCTGAGACCCATCTTCTATCTTACATTAGTTCTGAGTGATTTCAAGAGGGAAAGCACAGATTTCCCCCTTCCCACCCCAGCAAGGTCAGGGTGACTCTATGCTGTGAACTTAGAAGAACTGATAAAGAAATTAAAGTGTAGTCAGGCAGAGTTTAAAGAATTGAAAGGGAATCTTTACTGTTGCACCTTTTCTTCACAAATAATTGCATAAAATAGTGATGAAAAATGCATAAGATGCAACAAGGAGTTTCTCACCACCCACTGCACTAGTTCATTTAAAATATTTCCCCTAACTTGGAAAGAGCTGAAATTGCAGCAGTGGCTATTAGTTCAACAGAGGTATCTGAAGTAATTTGTCACTGGCATGTGTTTGAAGTCCACAGCAACTTTTTTCCCCTTTTATACTTTCTTTGAGTAAATGAGATGAAATCACATCATCTTCCATTTAAAAAACCAAAGAACTGCCACACATCTCCCTCTAAGGGTAGTAAACACAGGAGATGTTTATGCACAGTGAAGCAGTATGGAATGCTAAGATCACAGTAAAGTTCTTCTAAAAGCACAATAGAAAAATGCATCACACCACTTTTGAAAACATATGCTTACAGAATCACACATCACCTGGGCTCCCAGTAGCATAATGTTTTTATTTTTTTTTTTTAATAAGCCCGCTTATATTTTAGTATTGCCATGATACCCATAATATGTAGCTTCATGTCAAGAAAAGGTTAACTGCTAATTCAAGAGTACAGTAAAGAACATATTTAGCAGTTAGGTGTAAATCAGAATGTAGGGGGATAGATTGATAGGAATTATAATGACAATTGATGTGGAAAGACAAACCGAGCAGCAGAACTAGGAAGTCTATAATCTTCTGCTAGCTATTATGACCAGATTCCATGTATTTTTCTGCTGTGTTATCCATAACCAACAATGTTCACAACCATTATGTGTTATGAAAACAAGTATTAGTATTAAACTGAATTATTTCTTTCTGTAATATTTTAATATTAAAAATTAGTTACAACCTGCAACAAACAAAATACACACTTGTCTCCCGCAAAAGGCATGCCATCTTCAAAGTCCTATGAAGATTCAACCATGTAATGTTGGTTGCAGTGGACTGAATTGAGTTAAGCTCATGAATATTTGAGAGATAACACTCTATTTATTACTTTAATACATTTTTTGCCTTAATGTAAGAGGTCTTTCACTATTCAGACTCATAATACGAATAGTGATGTCTTGTTTCATTGAAACATTTTTTGTTGCTCATTGAGAGCTATCAAATGACTATTAACATATTACATATTAATTTGTAACTGTGAAACAACTCGTAAATTGTATTTTATGTGTGCAATTTTATAAGGTAACATCCGAGATTCACTTGCAATAAAATTGTAGAAAGATTTCTGACTCAAGAATTCAGAGTTTATGAAAGCTCTACTTCGGTTTACAGGCATTTCATCTGCCTTTGAAATTTCTTAGGTCAAGATACTGTTATTTATTTCTATTAATAAATGCCTTGCCCGAGGGAGACTATCTTAGATGGACAACAAACCCTGGTACTGTGTTTGAACTATTATAACAATTCTATTCCCTAAAAGATTCTAGTTGCATGAATGTTATTATCTTTATTTTTTATTGCTTTTGTTGTTATTGTATTGGTTTATTTTGTATTGTGGTTGCAGCCCAACCTTGTCTAAAATTTTCATTTATTACTTTAAAGTATCAATTAACCTAATAAGACAGTGAGGGATAGTGTAAAAAATACTAAGGAAGAAAACACTAAGGAATAACTTTAATTACTAACACACATTAGCAATGAAAAACGAGTCTTTTTCCGTGAATTTTTAGGTCAGCAAGCCTGAGGGCAACACTGTAACCATATAAAGCACAAATGACACAACTGGAAATTTAGAAAGAGGCCAATTTTTTTCTTGCCTGGACATCTTTTGGAAGTACTAGGTCAAGTATTTGCATATAACCATGGATCCTACCATGGAGACACATCTGTAGGCTTTAAAGATGAGAAGTCTAAGTTAATCAATATAGTTTAGTAATTTAGTTGTATTTCTCTATGTTTGGTGCTGGCAGACAAACAATAAAGCAAATAAATCTTCATACTATACCTTGTCAGAAACACCTTGATCATAAATTGTGGTCTGTCAATGAATGTGTCTACCTCTCTTGATAGATTCCTTCTGAAGAAGGAACAAGGAGAAGAAGAAACAAAATTCTGATACTTTCAAAACTTTCTATTTTCATGTTTTCGTAGTAAAATATCTTGGTTTTGTTTGTTCCACTGTTTCAGTTGATCCAAAACCTTTTAAAAATATTTTTGACACAGAGTTTTATATTTTAGGTTTCATACAAAACAAACATTAGATTTTATACAAAATAAACATGACTTGAACCCTGAAAGTCTTTTTGAAATACAATATTTTGTTCTTGGTGTTATACAATGTGACAGCTGCACATAGTGTTTAATATATACCAAAATGGTCCTGTCACAATAATATGTATTAAAACCTCAAGCCTGCTCTGCTCAGAGCTAGTAGAATCAGACTGTGTTATAGTATAGTCATGACAAGGTTACAGTAAAATAAAAGAGATACATTTTCTTTTTTTTTCCTAAATTGATGTGCTTGTGGGATGGGACTACTGTACTTCCAGTTATGTTTTGTTTCGGAAGGATTTCAGGCAAGTGCCTCTGCGGAGAGTCTCTTCTTCAGTATACTTGAATGTAACTAAGCACGTGTTCATAATTATGTGCATGTATGTGTACATGATGAAACAGGCCAGAATACCTCTTGTAAGGAAAAGAAAGCCGTGGTCTAAGTGCAGTCATGGGCTTCCTTGCTTGCTGACAGGAAAGGCAGATCAACAGCTCATTAGTTTAATTCCTAGCAAGACTTAAATAATTCTCAACTTTTCCTATGTGAGTATACTTCAGTCCTGTTAGCCAGATCATTAGAAATTCGCTTTTCTCATTTTTGAAGAGCTGTTTGTATTCTGCAGCCAAGACAATTTGACTGGTTTCGGATTTCTCTTTGTATTTTCCCTTTCAGACTTCCCTTCATTTGAGACCACTAATACATGCACATTTCAGCTGTCAGGTTTCTAATGATGACCCAGTGACAAGGAAAATTAAACCTTCTGGTAAGACCGGAGTGCTTTAAGAACTCTGTATTTTGCCTTAAATAGCCCAGTTCTGCTATCAGAAGCTTTAACCTGCTGTCTTCCAAGGTTCTTCCTTAAGCATGAGGAGATTTACACTTATGTTCCTGAGTTCATGCCTGTAAATGCATTAATATCTCTTTGTTTAACCTAATGTTACGTGCTTTAACTTCACATCCGGAACGACATTCAGATAAAGAATCTGTCTTTAGACCACAGACATCATTTACTGCTGTAAAGATATTTAAATAACTTTCATTTCTGAAACAGTACATTTGATGACCTTCACCAGATTCTGCATGGAAACTTGTTATATACTTTTTCTGGTGTTTGTTTTTACAACGAAATTTTATTTTCCTAGACATAAGAAACTGAACTGTGATTTGTATTACTGTGGTATTTATGGTCTCAAGAGACTGGTTTAATAAAAACAGAGACCTGAGAAGTTATGGTTCATGGTATAGTGCATATAATAGATGCTAAGGAGCTTTCAAGGATTTAGAAAGAAAGAAAAATATTTAAAACACAATTGCTGTTCCTTACCTGTCTCATCAGAAGAAGAATGTATTAATAGAATCGACGGAAATCAGACTGGGAGGAAAACCTCGTTTTTTCTACAGACTTTGTTTCCCTGGCCTTGGTTGCTTTTCCTCTGCGCTGGTTTGATAAATAGGTAAAAGAAACAACTGAACATCTAACTCTTCCATGTCAGGTATGGAGCAGCTAATCTGGAGCTGTTGCTGCATGGCTGTCTCTGTCTTAATTTCTAGAATCAAGAAAAAAAAAAAGAAAAAGAATGGGAAAGAGAAAGGGAAAGGGAAAGGGAAAGGGAAAGGGAAAGGGAAAGGGAAAGGGAAAGGGAAAAGGAAAGAGAAAGAGAAAGAGAAAGAGTCTAGGTCTATATGAGTCTAGGTCTACAGGTTTCTAGTTTCATCTGTGTCTATTTTGAGGCCTGAAATATATTTTTACACCTATGGAAAGCTAAACAAAAATAAAGTTTCACACATCATTTCTTAAATTTAGATTTGCCACTTAAACAGTACTGTAAAGTGTATTAGTAAGAACTTGTTCAAAAAGTTCTAAAGCCGAGTAATAAATAGCTTAATTTGTCACTCTTATTTAATAACTTTTCCTCAATAAGACATTTAGGCTCCAAATCTAGTTAAAAACTCAGACATTAAAAACAATAATACAGCAATTCATATTCTTGGATTATGATGCAATAAATATATATTTTAAATATGTGAATCTTGTTAACTCAGAAAAAAACTCATTTTCCTCTTCTTCTTATCAGATTTTGCCAGCAGTGAAGTTATTATATAGCTTGATATTGCTTAGCATCTTTTAAAATTTTTTTTAAATAATCATTTATATTCTGAGAAGTCTTTGAGCATGGACCAAGTAAAAATGTAGAATTCATGTGACTAGCTTGTAATGAATTAAATAATCAGTTAGTTGGACAGAAGACATACATGTGTGCTAAGACTCCTTTGAGATTTTTTGTGTAAAAGAGAATTTATGTACCAGGCTGAGTTTTCAGAAGTTTGGATTAATGTATTGCTGCTTGCAGCACCTTTTGGCATGTTCCTTTAAATAAGGAAAAACTTACACCATATGGTGAGACTACTGAAGAATGCCTAAAGGAACTATCTCTGCTGCTGAGATTGATCTTGTTATAATTGACATCATCCATTGCCCACTCGGAGGTGACAAAGGAGAAGGGAAAAAGCCTGTGGAGGAGACTTTCCATTTCTGTCCACAAATACATTTGCATTCTAACCCAGCTTCGAATAAAAGTGAAATGTAAGGCAACTTTTAATAAATAAATTCACAGAAGATTAACTTTTTTTCTCTACTTGTCAACTCTGTCATCATTATTCTGCTTGACACTTTGCCATTCTGCAGATATCCCCAAAATAAGAAATTAGAAGATTTTAGAAGCCTGTTCCTGGACTGAACCATTTCTTGCTTCATCTGCTTATTCATCCTCTTTCATCGTAAACTATCTCCCTACACACACACACACACACACACACACACACACACACACACACACATGCTCACTACCCCCTGCCTAGGCTTGATAATGTTATCATTAGCAGGGAGGGGAACAAGATGGGGAAAACTGAGTAATTACCATCCTTTATTAAATTATGCAGCATTAATTAGTTGACTAGGTAGCTCAGGGACTGTGTCTGCTGATATCGGAACGGTGATTTTCAGTTCAGAACGGCATCTGTTTCACAGCTTTAGAGCAACAACAACAAAAATTAATAATGTATGGATTATGTCACAAAAAGAGAGGTGCTGCATTCATCTGTCTCTCTGCCACTTGCATGTCAGAAATAAAGAGCAGACGTCACTATGCCACAATCGCTGCAGGATCACAAAGGCTGAAATAATTTTTTTAATTTAATTTGATAGCTAATGTAAGATTTCTGATACATTAAAAGGGCAGGGGAGATTAATTTACTTTTTAAAGGATGATATTTTGTGATGGAGTTGGTTTATTTTTTGTGATGTTCAAGTTTATTTGGCTTGCTCTAAGAGAGAAAAAGATTACTTTGACTGATCCTACTACCGATTCGCAATCCATTAAAACACAGAGCACTTTTATTTCTACTGGAAAGAAATGGAAGTATACAGCTTCTCCTCCTGAAAATCACTGAATTCTTATGTACGGAAAATACCACCATGAGTCTCTTTTTGGTCTTGTAGTTTGTAGGCCTGGATCTACAACTAGAGTTTATTGGTTCAAATGTGATGAAGACCTGTAAGTGAATCCTTTTGCTTTGGTTTCACAATGTCAATAATTACATGATGGAACATCAGGCATTTACAGTAGCTGAAAAATAAGCTGCTGCAGCATCACAAAACAGCTGTATTTTTTTTCTTCTAAAATACCAGCATTAAAAAAGCCTGTAAGTCTCAAGGAGACTCTTAAAATCGGATTTTAGTAAAATAAAAATATAAAATGAAAATTTAAGTACTTTCAGCAGTATTCTAATGTTTTCTTGTGTAAAGAAACAATCTCATCAACTGTTGTTATGTGATTTACTGTTCATAAAAGCTATAATCTAGAATGTGTACCTATACATACGTATACTTATACCTACACAATTCTAGAACGTATAGAACGTATGCATATGGAGGTAGAATGTACAGGTATATGTATATTGCAGAATACTGTAGCAACAATCAATAAGGAAGGGAGACAAGTAACCAGTAGTAGAATGTACATCTTCCCCACTATGGACAGACCAGAACACAGTACCTCCCTGTCAGTCACCAGCCTTTCCAGGCGTGGCTCCTACCCTCCAGATCGCAGAGCTGCAAAGACTACCCATTTACCTAATGAAAGCATATGTTAAGTTTTCTTTATTTATTTTGACTCCTTTAAAAAGATAGCTTGTGAGTTACAGCTGCAACTGATTTCTGGAAATCAGTTTCCAGAAAGAACTCATTAAAAAAATGCAAGTGACTTTCACTTCACTTTCACTTCAGCATTCAGTTTTCTAATGTCAATAGCAGGATGCACTGTGGATAAAATACTGAATACAGTTTCCCCTCAAAACAACTGGGTGGGGAAATGGCTCTAGCAACTGAGAAAATAAAACATGCTTTGCTTTGCATTGCTTTGAAAGGTTTGTTCTTGTAACAATATAAAATAATGCTGCAACTTCCTTTATTTCTATATAATTTGAATGTGTTAGATTAACAAGCTGCTTTGATGCTTTCTCACTCTCCTCCCTGCCTTTCTCTTGCCTCTGGAGAGAAATTTTAAATAAGGAGTATAGCTTATAAATGGGGTTAGTCCATCTTGAGCTTGTATCTTTCACATGGTTTCTTTCACAGAACCAAAACCTTTAGGGGAACCCCCAAGCGCTGTAACTTCAAGGCACACAAAACTCCTCTGTCAGAGGCCCCATTGCCCCTCATACAACCCTGGTTGAGGAATCTGAATGCTGCCTCTGGCTTTTCCTTTTACATGCTAGTCAGCTTTCTGTTTAGCCAGGAAAAATAAAAAGAGTGAGAAATATGCAGAAATTCTGTGAGTTGTTTGCATTCCCCTGTAATAGTTCTTTAGCTGAAGGGGATCAAATCAATGAAATATAATGAAACCATATGCTTATCATTTCAAAATAGAGCAGCTGCTTCAGGGAGTGTTGAAGAGATTTATTAATTCTACTGGCACTGCTCATTAAATCCAGGTATCTCCATACCTGTCTTCCTCAACGAAAGCTTCTTGATAGCAAAATCACCCCTGTGGAGTTCAAACTGATGTTCATCTTGGCATTCTTCCCTGTATTCTTTCAAGGCAGAGAAGGCGATATGCTGAGCTAATGCTGCTGGAGAAGTGGAAAAAATCATCTATGTGGAAAAAGCTATCTAGTGTGGGTACAGTTTGGAAGTGCCATAAGAGGGATGTGTGTTGGCAAAGACTGATTCTGCCTGCTACGGACCATATGTGCTTTTAATTGAGTTTGCAAGTTTCCAGGCAGAATGCCAAATGGACAGTCTACCATCTGATAAGAGTGATGAAGTTTTCCCCTCTTGTTCTCTCACAAGCTTTATGTTCATAAAGATTCTGAGAAGACAAAAAAACCCCATAAAATCTGTCCTCCTCAACTGATACTGGGATGTGTAAGTCAGCAAACAGATATACTACAGAAGAACAAAATATCAGATTTACTTAGAGGCTACGATTTCAACCATAATCTTGAAACTTGAATAAAAAATACAAATAAACACTTTTGCCACTCCAGTGATATTATTTGAGACACAACTGCCTCTGTGGTTTCCTCTTTGTTCTAAGGACAGGGAGATAAATTAAATGACTTGTTTGTGGTTACAAAGCACAGGAGCTGGAATAGCCTTAAGGAAAGAGAATTAAGTAAGAGATTTTGCAAAACCAAAGCAGGCTGAGGGGCTGTGTTTAAACAGATGCTGTCAGCTGGTTTGCAAATCTTAATATGGCCTGGGAATGCCTTGTTCCAGGCACTATTGTATGTCTGCACTGATGAACACAGAGGTAGGGAGCCAGCTAAAGAGATAGATACTTGGTTGCCTCTATTGCACAGTTACTAGCTTGATTCTTGGCTCTCTGTGGGGGGGGTTTCAGCTTCCTCCTGGGACTGGCTCCCCTCAGGCCATATCTGCTGGCAGAGCACATAAGTTGTGTTCAGTGTGGTTATGAATGCCTGTCAGCATGAACTATTCTTCTGGTATTTCCCCTTCTGGTCAGTACAGGCCTACTGAACCTCATGGCAAAGCCTGGAGGAAACATATCAGTCAAAGGAATTAAATCCCCCTAAAGGGTTATTTTTGTCATTTTGATGTCTTGCTACTGTGTCTTCCATGAGAGAAAACCACACAGTCCTGCATCAAGCTTGACTCATGAAAGTTTTTGTTATTCAAAATAAAGGGAACATGAAGACTGATGTTCTTTGTGCAGTGATGGTCATATTCTTAATGTGCAACCGGTGGCTTAAAGAGCATTTCCAGGAGGTCCTTCGAGCAGGGTACATAAAAACTGGAGAATTCTCAAATTAAGTGAGAGGTGGTCACCACAGTAGGCATTTTTAGTGTACATTCAGTCTTCAAGGAGAGCCCTCAATCATAAGGTGTGAATTTGGCTATTTGGATGTCTATACAGGAGCTGAAGTCTGCTGAACAAATCTCTCTTGTTGACCCATAGAATTTCAACCATAATAAAAATTTACTGACAATACCAAAAATGAAACAGTACTGAGGGAAGCTAGACCCAATTTATAAAGTAGTCTGGAGATACTAGAGAAGGGCATCTTGTGAACAATGACCAAATATTAGATTTTACAAATTACATAAAACTTCACATCTCAGGAGAGGGAGAAATTAAACAGCAGATGCATAAAACTGGGGGTCAAATATAACCACACAACTGCACCTGTCCATTACCCTGAGTTTATTTAAGTTGTGTCTGCTTGCAAACCTCTACTTGTATTCTAGTTTGATGTTGTCACCCAGCATAAGTACAGCAAGAGAACTACAAAGCTGAGAAGGGAAGTTGCTCCTTGACTGCTTTCATACCTTACACAGTGGGATGTGATTCAAAAGCATTGTAAAGCAATGGCTGAAAGTGTCCTTGGTGTCTCTGTTATTCAGAGACATAGTTAATGCAATAAACACCCTTGCTACTTGCAGCTACACTAATGTTTTCAGGAGCAGAAAAAACCCAAAATAAATGAAATTTTTAAACTCTGCTGGCTTTAGGTATTTTTTTCTAGAACTGTATGTAGTGAACATGAGTAAAACGAACATGTGTATAGAAAGAAAAATGCAATGCACTCCTGAGAAGAAATAGTAGTATAGGTACATTTCACTATGCTCTTCTCACCAGGCATTTATTAGCCTGTGGCAGCTACATGGAAGGGCAAAAATGGAGTCATGCCTTCTTGCTTCTTGACTCTGTCCAAATAAAAGAAGTATACTCACCAAAAAATCATGGATTTTTCAAAGACATTTCCACTAGTTTTGGTTCCTATAGCACTGTCTGGGATTGCAGCAAAACTCATGAATGTCTATACAGTCATGATCAAATGTTGTTTTCTCTATAACTCATGTTCAAATAGATTTCTGCTCTTTAAAAGGAAAAACGTACCTTGTTCCCTTAAAATTTTTACAACTGAAATATACTGCGATCCAATTTTGACTGAGGTCAGTCTTTGACACGCACTTACAAGAGCTTTTCCTATTAATTGGCACAATAATTGAGAAACTCTAATGAACACCCCAATAGGTAGCTAAGGAAGAGCAAAAGAAAAGAAATAAAGCCCCACAAACCGCACTTCTGTATCATCTGCTAAAAAAAAAAAAAAAAGACAGAAAATAGATTGCTTAATTATTTGGTCTAAGTCAAGCTGCCCGTCATTTCAACAGAACACAGAAGAATTGTGCCTTCTGCTCCAAAAAAGAGGACATAAAGCATTTTGTGTGGTTAGGTTAGGTTACTTACAGATGTGACCAATAGCTTAGTCTGGCATGAACCCTCTTAGAAATAACCATTAGGAAAGAGACAGCAAAAAATTTAAAGTTCATCTTTGTTATTTTGCTTGTAGTCTACACGCGTTGTAGGTATTTCTCTGAGATATTTAATTGATGGTAGTAACAGCTGTCAGCCAACAGGTATGTATGAAGGATAAGGGGGTTGAGAATACAGTAGGAGATTTCAAGAATCTCAGCTGTGTTTCATACTGATTATTCAACACTGTGGATATTTAGGTGGTTTTTGGTGATCAAGGTTACATTACTTCAATGAAGGCAAAATGTGCATTATTTAATTGAGTTGAGCAGATTTTGTCCTGTTAAGTTCAGAAATGTAAAGTTAATGGGATATCACTTTGCAATAAAAATATATTGGATTTCCTTTTAGTTATGCTTATGCTTAAGAGAATTGTTGGTCATTATGTCATTCCTTAGTTTCAAATATCAAGAGTTTCTAATGAATTTAACCTAGTAATAATTCTTTGTTTATTGGAGAGAGTTCGTTGCTAGTAGTGTCTATTTTCTCAGTTGACCTTATATTTCTATATACCTATATACTAAAACACAGGAAAGATTCCTGTGTTTTGAAGAAAATTACAAGTTTGAATCCCTATAAGTTTGAATCCCATTCAAAAAATTATTTAGCCACTGAAAACAGTCAAAACTAACAGAGGATTATGGATTTTAGCTTAAAAAAAAAAAAGTTCTGCTGATAAAAATCTAATACTAAGACTTTGTGCTAACAGTCATTAATTGGGGGGTCTTTTAAAAACATGTTAACTTTGAACATAAATGTTTAGAAGCATCACTGAAACCTAAGCTTACTGAGAAAGAATAGGATACAAACAAACACAGTAAGCCTGAAATTTGTACGTTGTTGAAAATAGGGCATTCTTATTTGTTCAAAATGCTTCCTTTTTTCCCCTCTACTTTATGTCAACACTCTTCTCTGAGATCATTCAATGTGAAAGTTAATTTGCTCTCATTTGGAAGTTTTGAAGCTCAAGGTTCTACTGAAGAAGTTTTGAAAATTTCTAAGGTTGTAGAGAACAAAGAAACTCACCACAAAAATGAACAATAAATAGGCCATGGAGGTCAGAAACAAAAGAATGAGACCTGTCACACTGACAGGAATAATCTAACTGCAAATCCAAGAGTATATATTTGTGTAAATATAGATAGTATAAAGTATTTTATACAACATAAATATTTTCCAGGATTACCCTCTGTCTTCAGGTGTCTATTGACATCAAGAGAACCACTAACAAAAGTAATCAAAGATTAGAGGCTTTAGGCTTTTGTTTCCTTCCCTGTCACCCAAACAAAACACTGAAAGTTTTCACTACAGGGAACGATCAAGGAGGGAAAGGAATCTTATGACAGTTTTTTTACTGATCATTTTACCTATGAAGGTTTAGGTAAATATTTCCTTCCTTTGTTCACTGTATCTTCCACTGAAGTTACTCAAGTGAGCTTTAGTAGTGATAAAAACAAAAGTGATAGAACAAAAAGCAGTTGGCGAAACCCTCAGAATAAAAGATAAAAATAAATAGTTTATTTTCACCAAAACAAGATGTCTTCAAAAGACTGTTGCTGGTTAGAAGGTAATGGGTCCAATTGACTATGATGTCATCCTTTACTATCTCCTAAAAATCATAAATTTTTTTATGTGTTCTGGGTTTTTTTCAGGGAGGACAGGAATTTGAGGAGAAAAGATGCCTTATGAATCGATCAGTGACAAGCACTCTGCTGAAGGAATACACACAGATTGTGTGTACAGACAGATCTCAGACTGCCATCTCCAGACAGGCAGTTCTGTCTTTGCATGCTGTGATAGCACTTCCCTCGTAGTGTCATATTCTCAGAAGTAGACTTTATGTTCTTGGTTGCACAGGCAAAAATAATCATATTTCTTGAACATATTTAATTTCTGCATTGTAAGAGTCACTCCTCTGGTCACCTAGCTCTTGGTAGGGGATCGTCTTCAGGCTGCAGGGAGCTGTTTGTAGTGTTTTTAACAGGTTAGAGCAGACTACTTCAAAAATAAAAACAAAGTGTTAAACAGTTTATAGGAAAGAAGGAGATGGAAATATTTTGGTAGGGTAAAAAGCAGAACAGAAGTGTGGGGAATTGGCAGAAGGCCAGTGAACAACTCCACATTCAAGCCCAGCTGCTTATGACAGTATCACTCCCACAAACAGAGACATTCACGCATCTCTTAGGTGAGTTATACATATACTGTGAGGATAGTTGGGGCAATATGAGCACATATGTGCTTCAGAGCACACAGTGTAGATGCATGCTGCATCCCTCACAACGATTCCTGCACATTGCTGCAAGTATCTTCCCATTACTGTTCTTCTTTCCATGCCAGAATGCAGAACTGAAGGTTAAAAGGACAACCTCATGGCTGTAATGATGCAATCTGGTAAAAGTCTCTGCTGCTGAAGAAAGGTTTTGCACTTCTTCTCTAACACTTTAGAGTGATTTTATACCATTCGGGTCTTATTCTTAAGTCTTCTGATTTGATCTGAAGTAAGCCATGAGACTTTTTTGTCTCTATTTTGTTTTTGATACATATATTTTGCCCAGTAAAGGTGAAGGAAGTACGTAATCAGCCTTCCACAGACCATGATTCCCTTTAGCATCTGACTGCATATTGAATAACCACAAAATAAATCAAGAAAAAATACTAGAATGTCTAGATAATTAACAAATGTCTAAGGCTTAGGTGGGGTCATTTCTAACTGAGGTATGGTTCAACACTTGTTTTAGTCGTACTATTTTTGTGATTTTTATCTTAATTTGAAAGCTTTTCCTATCAACGTAGGTCAGTGGTATATGTTTGGGGTTTTTTTTTTGAGAAAAGGTACATAAAAAAGAAATTGAATCTGTAGAGAATACAGATAATTTAAGCTAGAATGTGTCCTGAATAAACTCTTTGATGATATGTACAAAACCCCCCACATTATCTTTAATAGCACTAAGTGATTTGGACGTTGGGTTTATGAAATACTTATGTCAGTGGCACAGAACATAGTTTCAGGTAACGGATAAACACAAAAGAAGAATAAGAAATCTTCAATCATTATCAAACTTCTTACTGCTTTTAGATCTTATTTGCTGATTCCCTTTGAAGCCTTAATTGAGTATGACACTGTTTAGTTTATGAAATATGATATAATCATAGTTCACAACAGTGTGGAAATTGGGAAAATAAGAGGGACATAAGTGAAGGAAAACAGGTTTCTTTTTTCTTCCCTTCTGCTATTTGATTGCGGTTTCCTTATTGCAATTTAAATGTTAGACAGTTTAAAAAAAACAGTTTCAGTATTTTCACGGACTATTCATAGCATAGCAACAACATTTGTTTAGGAGTCTAAAAATATTTTTAAAATGCATACTTTGAATTTTGTAGTAAAAGCTGAAGAGTAAGAGAACATGTAGTCAGGCACTTTATGAGTCTTTAGGTTGCTAACTGCTAAAATTGCATACAGAGTCAAATTGTGCACAGACAAAAATCTTATTAAACAGATAAAATGTGCAAGCAGTGACTACTTGTGAGAGCCCTTGATACACAACAAAACGGTAAAAGAGAAAGCAAAACCCAACCTTTTAAGTATTTATATATTTTTAGAGGCAGATTTATCTACGGTCTTTATGTAAATGGAATTTAAACAGTTATCTGTCCCCAATGTTGTGAAAGAGGGCAAATCCTCAGGAACTGCCTACTTATTGTTCCAACACTACCACATCAACTGTAGGATTATTTGTCAGTAGTTTTATTTTGGCTGGGTTTTTTGTTTGTTTGGGTTTTGTATGTGTGTGTGTGTGTGTGTGTTCTGTTTTGTTGGGGTTTTGGTTGGTTGGTTGGTTGGTTGGTTGGTTGGTTGTGGGTTTTTTGTGCCTTGAGTATTCAAAGTGTCAGAGCAGTGGAAAATGGAAGTTTAAAAAAAAGTGAGGTGTTACAGCGGGACCCAAGAATTCTGGGTACTGCCACAGACTGTCTGTGTGATCTTGAACCAACAGATTAAACTTCTTTCCTTGTTAAAAAAGAGAACAATGCTTTCTTATTGTAGAGTGATGCTGTAAGCTGATTTGACTGTATGCTAATAAGGGATAAAATTAATTTCTTTACAAGTAAAAAAGGTTTCATTGGAGTATCTTCATTCTGGAAGACAGACATTTCTTCAAGTTCATAACCAGATGTTAAATATCTTCAAGAGTGTTATTTTGAGTAGAAAATAAGATTTAATCTACAGGTTTTTGTTTGTGTTTGTTTGGGGGTTTTGGTGTGTGTTTGTTTTTGTTTAGTCATTTGGTTTGTTTTTCTGTTTTTGTTTTTCATACAGGCTGAATCTGCACATTGTTATTGTTATTCCTATTCTTATTACTGCTCTTGTCAACTCAGTTTCTTTGAAGAGTTGTCAATATTTGGAGAAAATTATCCAGTTGAATGACTGCAGAGGTGGGTCAATACCACAATTTCGAATCAATACTTGCATTTAATCTAAGCTAGTCAGTGCTAAGAGGTGTTATGATCTTTCATCTATCTACAGTAGGTGCATTGTTTGTTTATGTGCTGTGATTTGTTGCTGGAGGAGAAGGCTGTTTGTAGCAACCATCATTTGAACTGGTTAACTGAAAGATAAACAATTCATTTTCATCCTAAGGGTTAAAGTAGTTATAGTCCGTGGTTTCCTCTTGAAGCTATTTAGGGCAAGAAGGGAAATGGAGAGGATTGGGTTTTGCTAACGAATATTCACACAGCTACCAAGCAGGAAAATGGTCTGTATTGAAGGGACCCAGGAGCTGTAAATCAATTACACTGTTGCTCTGTAGTAACAAATGTCACAGTGTTAGAACAGCTGCAGATATTTTGAAACAGTAGAAGTACCTATAAACTGGGCATTTTGGCCTTCAGTTCCACATTTCATTTCAGCTTTGAAGTGTTTCTTCTTAGACCAATTATTTCCTTTTGTTAACCTCACATGAAGAAGCAAAAGCACACAAGCAGACACATTCAGTCCCATAATCTCATTCCTTTCCCCGATTCATTTGTTTTGTTTTGTTTTCGTGATCTGTTCATCTTTTCAAGTCTTTTTGTCATCATTCACAACAGCTAGCTGCTTCCTTGGCACTACTCCTGAAACATATACTTTGGATGTCAGCATTTCCCAGGAGCTTTATGACAAAGTAAACTACCTGGCTTTTTTGTTTTCCCTTTTTATCTAATTCCACTACAATATGCAATAGAGCAGAAAGATAAATAGCTACATATATACCCTCTTCAGATGTCACATTTTAATCACCATCTGAGCAGCAAGTGTAACCATATTAAGGCAAAAAAAAAGGGTGCACTTTATTAGGAAAAGATTCCTAAACCAGTGTTTGTGAAGCAGGGGTCATGACCCCAGTGGAGGCCATGTCAGACCACAGTAGAGGACCCACTAGTGATTTGTTTTCATCTGCTGTTTAAATGAATGTTACAGATTATATAAAAGGACTGTGATGGACACAGTTGTTGTCCTCTTGTAGAACAGAACCATGTAGGACGTGAAGTCTTAGAAAAAAAAAAAAAAATTAAAAAATTTACAATAGTAGACTTGTACAATATTTTCACTTTAAAAATATCGTGAAATATATCTGACTAAAAATTATGGCACTTACTTAATTGAAACAACAAACTTTTCTTGCATTAATTCAGAAACAATGAGTCAAACATTGCATGAATCAAACCATCAGGCGTATGTTTACTGCGGGAGGATTCCTCCAGTTTTTATCAATCTTATAGTGAAAAACTGAATAAAACCTAGTTGGAAAAATACTAACTTGAGAGACAAATGCAAGAATATTTCTATTTCCATATTATTCAAACTCAAGAATAGTCTATTCCATGTATAACAAGCTGATCAGCCAAAATGTTATTGGACTGATGAAGGCATAGGTGTCATGACTGTCTTTTCACATCTGTATTCACATGGGTTCTGCTACACAGGAAGAGCATTACAGTGCCTGTACAGTACAGAAAATAGACAACAGGCAAAAGCAAAGGCAGTGTTGAATGTATCTGATCAACGAAATATGGTGGCAAAACTTAAGTCATTAAACAGTTGTGCCTTACAGTATGTTGCCCTACCCTAGTCTTCTGATCACTCTGATCAGGGTGCTTGTTGTCAAGCACAGAAACTGTCTTCCAGCCCATGTGTCTAGAAGCCCTTCCCAGAGGAACCAAAGCACAAAGTGAGGAAGAAAGGGGAGGGTGGGAAGCTGTTGTGAAGATCCTGTTCAGACCTGGAGCAAAGTCGCGGCCTAGGTGTATCCTGTATGTCCGTGTAGAGATATTGCTAGATCTAAAATTATGATAATGGATGCCCAAGCAGTTCACATACTCAAAATTTACAGGAAAAAAAAATCTGTGAAGAGATGCTCAAACTGCTTCGTGACATTCACTGTCCTGAATCATTTTCATGGAGTACTGAATCTGAAAATATGCTTCTGATTTTATAAATCCAGTGTTATTTCTGACATTCCAGTCAGCTTTGATAGGGTGTTCAAATCGTTCAGAGACAGGGGGAAAAAGGCACTAACTCTTGTTCCATTTGATCTGTTTATCTGCTAGGTGAAAAGAGCGCGCTACACAAACATCAGAGCTATCTACAATTGCATAAGTCACCTGGGACTTGGAGTTGTTGAGGGAAAGACAAAGAATGGTATGATGAAAAGGCAAAAGAATTGAAGAGGAGAATGAAACTGGTAACTTAGCAGAGTCTTTTCTTCCTTCTTGTTCAGGAAGGAAATTGTCAGTATAAATCACACTCTTGGGATTCCTATTTATTTCCTTGAGTTGTTTACATAATTCAACTGTAATATGCAAATAGAAAGACAGTAAATTAAAACGTGAACATATTCCAGCTTAATTTTCTCCAGAACAAATGTAGGCTTTGTTAACTAAAACCACCTTGGAAACTAAACCAACACATGGTAAATAGATAAATACAGAATTTGGAAAATAATTTTAAAGTTGTACTGCTATTCTGAAACAAAATGTTAATGGAAACAGAACCACTGACTCCTGTCATCACCCTTCCTAGATCAAGTGCTACACACACTATTTTGTGCTAACAATGAAAACTGTCTTAGTCATCAAGGAAAAATTATCACAATTTTTCAGCAAAAGATAAGATTATGAGCTTTAATTAAGGACATTTGATTTTAAAATTCTGAGGACTGGAAGTGGGCTAGAAAAAAATGGATCTTCAGCCTGGAGAAGAGGAGAGTGAAGGGAGGCTTCGTTGCAGTCTATGGCCTCCTCACAAGTGGAGAAGGAAAAGAGGCAGGTGCTGATCTCTTCTATCTGGTGACCAATGACAGAACCTGAGGGAATGGCAGGAAGATGTGCCAGGGAAGTTTAGGCTGGACATTAGGAAAAGGTTCTTCATCCAGAGGATGGTGGAGCACCAGAACAGATTCCCCAGGGAGATGTCACAGCCCCAAGCCTGAAAGTGTTCAAGAGACTGGACAACACCATCAGACACACGATGTGAACTGTGGGGTTGCCATATGCAGGGACAGGAGTTGGACTTGATAATCCTTGTGGGTCCCTTCCAACTCAGGACATTCTATGATTCTACATTGTTAAAACAATGACTGTGTTTAAAAAGTAAGATGGATTTTTGTAACCTCTTTGAAGCACCTTGAAAACTGTGGCAATATTTTTAAATCTTTGCTTGCACAATAAACTCTCAACCCTGGTATAATTTTTCCATTTGTAAGGAGAATTAATCAAAGAAGGGTTTACACTGAATGGTATACAATACCCTAAAACTTCTAAAGGTCTTCTGTGAACTTCAACCTTGAACCTGTGGAATAGATACATTAACATAACTAAAGATATACAGACTGTATTTGATCTATTCTGCAACTGATAGGGAGGTGAAACACACTTGGTACTTTCTGGACTGGCAACATGCAGTTGGATTAGTCTGATCATAAGCAGCCTGTATACCAGTGGAGGATGAGCCTTGCAGAGGTAGCATCTGCCTCTGTTTTACAATGCTGACCCTTATCTTAGTTAGGCTTCATAAATTTCAGTTGCTTACCTTAGCTATGTGGTAGATTTATCTGGAAATCAGGAGAAAACAAACAGCCGATAGTTCAAATAAGATGCCCAGAAAAACAAATAATTATTGCATCAAAGGAACATATTTCCATGTATCTGGAGTAGAGCCCAGTTGAAAGCAAACAGAAGCTGAGTAACTCTGCAGCGAATGACTCATTAGCACAGAAGGGACCTACCAAACATTTGTCAAGTTGATG
Source organism: Pampusana beccarii (assembly GCA_013399365.1). Lineage (NCBI taxonomy): Eukaryota > Metazoa > Chordata > Aves > Columbiformes > Columbidae > Pampusana > Pampusana beccarii. Next base: position 408,676 of record VWYH01006877.1, read on the forward strand.
CTGAGAAGAGGAAGTTAAAAGAGAAAGGCAAGTAGAAAATATATGTTGGTAGAGACAAGGAAATAATTTGTAAGAATATTCTACCTTAATATGAGCGACAATGAAAGTTGTTTCCCATTCGTTAAATAACCTGTACTCTGCTTTCTGGGCTGTAGCTTTTAGACACCTGCTTTGTAGGACCAAAGGCATAGATAGATCTGTCTGGTGGACAGGGCCAGCACTAGATGGCAAGCCACAGGTGAAGAGTTTGTACCAGAATTCCAGGTGAATACCAAGACCCCAAGTCAAGCAGTAAAAAAACATGGCAGTTATTAGGAACACAAGCCAGAAAACAGAACTGGGCTGAGCAACAAAAGAAGTGTAAGAGGCTGAAGTTAAAAGATACGAAAAAGAGCCATGCAGCGAAGTACAGAAAAGAAACTAGCTTCAGCCAAGGGAAAAAAAAAAATGCTTTGAAAGCTAATCAAATATTTCAAAAATTCTGAGCTTCCAGATAAGGCTGTGTCTGAGCAGAATCAATCAGGGAAGGAAGCTTGACCCTAATCCACAGTCAGTGGTCAAGGTAAGAATTATTTAGTCAGACTGGTTACGAATCAAAAGAGAAATCTTTGCCCATCTGTGGTAATGAAGAGCTGCATAACGAAACACCTTCTGTATTCTGTGTCCACTAGAAAAAAAAAAGTAGTCACCATGCCTTTCTGTCTCGATGTTTGTATCTGTCTTACCTATGACTTGAATTACAATGTTATTGGGCATGACATTAAGCTGATGCTTCACTGTGAAAAATGAAGCAAGACCAACACTGTCTCAATCAATAGATGCAGGAGAAAACAGAAAAAAATAGGGGACAAAGTCACTTATCCCCTTTTACAGACATGGAACCGAAGCACAATTTCCACAGTCACAGAGGGTATCTGTGGCAGAGCGAGGATGAAGGTGAGATCTGCTGCATGTGAGGAAGCAGTTGTTAATACTACTGTCAAATGGTCTCTTTTTGAGACTGTTATTTTCCAGTCATTGGAAGATTTATGTTGCGGTTAATAAAAGAAGGCACTGATACCAGAAGATATCTCTTACTGGGATATGGAGAAATGTTAAGCATCCTGAAGTCAAGCCCCCTTTTCTTGCCCTGAGATGGAAAGCAACGCAGAGAAATGTGATCTTCTGATTTGTTTACCAGACCCCTGAAAGGTGGAATGAGAAGGACCGAGAAACAATTGAAATTTTATGGGTACATCATATTAGGTAGATCTTATAAATTAAAATCCTCTGTTCAGTCTTGGAGAGGAAAACTGAAAAGCAAAGACAAACTATGAAAAATAAAATAAAACAGATTAATTGTCTGTGGTAAATTATTCTAGAGAAAAGAGTAACAAACACGTGTTGCAGGATTCTGTTTTTTGGGGGGTGGAGGGTTTATTGGTTTTAATGGTGGTGGTGGTGTGGTTTGTTCTGTTTTATTTTGGTTTGGTTTTTAATTTTAATTATCTCATGACTTCACCTCCTTGATCTAATCCCAACTCCCTAAAGAACGGACCAGCCATATGCACCTTTGTATACAGAGATTACCAGATCAGCACTGGTAACAGAATCTGCAGTGAACCAGGTATGCTCTGTTAAATCGTTCTCACCATTTTACGAGTCCCTGTGCAGCAACCCTTAAGGCTATTTAAGCTACAACAGGCATTATTGCTCTTTATTTTATTATGAAGTATTAAAACAATATTTTACCAGGGTCCAATAAAACATACATCTTTCAGTTTGTGAATCTTGAAACTCTGTTAAAACAGTAAAAGAAGTGTTAGCTTACCAGCTGTCAATCCAATCCTTAGCTAATAAATGAGCTTCATTCATTTCATGGCAGAACCTTTCTGTTGCAGGAATGATAGCTGCTGCAAGAACAGTGTGAATATGATTGTAAGCAACCACCTCCCCTGATGGAAACTCAGTAGAGATAAACAAATACATTTAAAAAAATATAAAATACATAAAAGTAGAAGATAAAACAGAGAAGAAATAAATATATATTTCTGCTGCTACAATGTTCCATGATGTCAGGCTTTTAATCAGCAGTAACATAACCAAGTACCCAGGATGTGAGACAAGAAGTATTTTTCCTCCAAATAAAATAGTCGCCAAATGGAAACAGTAACTTACTCAGCCAGTAAGGTGGAAATAATGTCAAGGAAAGCACAGAGCTCCAGGTACACTTAATATTCTGTTTAGGAGGATCTGGGCCAGGGAAATAGTCTTCAGTTATCAATGGTGGAAGTCAACTCATCTAGCTTTAGCTGTTTGTTTCCTCTCTAATCAAGAGAAGGATTTGTCTCTATCCAGGAAAATCATCCTATCTGTGAATTTTAAGATTATATGATTTGCTTATTGAGCACCTCTCTCTCCATTGTGTGCTAGAGTAGTTGACAAAACTACATCAGACTAGGCCACTGGATGACTAAAACTGGGTGAGCTGACTCTCAGCGTTCACAGTTGCAAGCCATAAGTATAATAGAGCTTTCTGCAGTAAAATACTCAAACAACGAAAAACTGGTGAAGTATAAAATGACCACAGCTTGCCCCATAGTCAGTGCTCTCTTTACCTCTCCAAGACCACAGGAAGACAAGAGTCAGGCCACTGAACTAGAACCTCAGTGTTATTCACTGACTTGTTACTGGCTGCAGCTGATGCCAAGTGCCTCAGAGGATGGTGTCCCTTCTAGAAAAGCTTTTGTGCTGTACTCTGAGCCCTGCTTCCATGCCACCTGGAAGATAATTTTTTCTTCTAAGGACAGATCCAGAAACTCACTTTTCAGGACAGTATCCAATCCACTGGACAAGTGGGAAAATACATGGTAGTTCTCAGTTTCTAAAGTTACTTTACAGTAAATGTTAGTAGATAGCCCAGAGTGAAACATGAATGAGCCTGGTAGTCAGAGTACAGACTCTGGAAGTGGGACTTGCAGAGACCAGCTCCTGCTCCCAGGAATCATTTTCTATAGAATGAATCTGTTTAATAGAGAAAGTACAAGAGACTTTCTCCCTTCCCTCTCTCCATGGCACAGGGACCAGCGCACACTATTGGAAGTTAAGAAACCATATGCTCAAACCCTGATCCCATCAAAACTGTGGACAAGGAGTATTTCTTTTCTTGGCAACTTTGTTAATCAGCTGTTTCTGTCTTCCCTGTAACATTTCATTTAAAAAAAAAAAAAAAGCTTTTAATTTCTCTTTCCAGTTCTGTAGTGAAATAAAATGGGCAATTATGTGTCCCACCTCAGTTTTGCCCATTCCTCTTTCCCTGTGTACGTATAGTCAATGGTTACACTTATTCTCAGCCCCAGGAAAAACATCAAATTCATCCTCTTCTGTGCAGGAGAGAAACAAAGGTGAAAGGTGGCATTTTGATTTTAACTCAGATGTTAGTCTGAGTACTACACTTGCTGAGGAATACTAGCTTCACTGAAGGAAATGGAAAAAATACCATTAGGTTCAAGGCGATTGACACCACAGTGTTATTTATGCGATTTAAGCTCGTGAAATAACATAAAAGGATAATTTCCATGTTGTGCTTTCCTGTTCTCATCGCACAGCTGCTAAAATGTTTGATGGAAAACAGATAGTATTTGCCATTTTAAAATTGACCAGTTGAAAGACAATATGTAAGCCTATAACTTTTTCTTCACCACTCATACAGTATGTGCCCCATCTACCATTTTCTTTCTCTGTGAGAAATGGTTTCCTAAACCTGTTTGAAGGATGACGATTGTTTTGTACAGACGAAGCTGTAAGATGGGATGGGGGATACATGTATTTCTCAGAAGCTATTTAACAGAGTTAGTTGGTTTTGTAGCAATAAGTTTGTAAAGAGAACTTAAATCCAAATATATGTGGATAACTGTTTCACATGCATTGGAACTACTTCAAGGATCATACAAGGAGATTAAGAATACCTGAAGTCAAAAGAAGAGTCTCTGTCCATATGTCAGACCCTAGCTGCAAGAATTATTAATAGTAAAGGAACACAGGCAATGATAGATCTAATAAGTCTGAGTGGATATAATTCGGTAATTATGCTGTGGAATACCTTTCCATGAACACAATGGTACAACTGGAAAATTCTGTTCCCTTTATAGGATACAATGAATGTTTATTTTCTCTCTCCTTTCTCTTTTTTTTTCTTTTTCTCTTTTTTTTTTTTTTAATTGGGAATTGGCTACAGCTGTCTTCACCATTGTCCTCTCCTTGTGTGCCTGTTTGACAGCTAATTAAGACTTTCATGCCAAAGTACTAATAATATTACCAGTAACCTTGAATAAGATTATGTAGTAATCTTGCATAATTTATCTTTAGTTACCCAAGGAATTCTTAAAATGGATCAACTAGTCTTCAGGATCTCTGTAATGGTGACAAAAGAACCAATCAAATTAGCCTTCCTAATATAGCTTGTAAATTAAGTATTATATACAGAATAACTGTAGAAACATCTATGTTTACATGCAAAAATAAAAATGGCATTATGCTCTATTCAGTGTACTCAGTGTAGAAATTCTAATAATAAACAAGTAACTAAATTTGAATAATTGGAATATATGAGAACACAAACACTGAGATGTGCAGAACATACATTTGACAAACAAGTATTTATTTCTAATGAGGTAAGTTATTTAAAATAGATCTGGATTAAAACCCAAGTCTTAGCACTTTCAAATGTTTGAGAAATATGAATCTACACCTTCAGTTTGAGCTCATTTTCAACTACAAAGTCTTATGCAGAACAGAAACTCAGATATCAAATGGATATAGTTTTCAAGTGGAGAGCAAATGAAAAGTAGAACATGTCACTGTTTACTTCACAGGTTTCCATTCTGTGATTTGATGTATACATATATATTACACATAGAGGATCACATCTGGAAACCTGATGGTGTCTTTATTCAAAAGAACGAAACAAGACCCAGGTTCCCACTCTGAATTTTTAATTGTTTTTAAAGGTTCAGAATTAAGTATTATATAATTATACATTTTTTTTTCCTCCAGAAATGAAACAATTCTGGTCCTATATTATTCTTGAGCTCTCTAAAAGCAGTTTTGCACTCAAACAATTTTTCGTCTTGTAAATTTAACAAGACATTATATATTGCTTCTATTATGAAAAGGAAGAAAAGTTAGGGCATTGTGTCAGTTTGTGAGCATCCCTTATGAGAAGAACACTCAAAGGAAAAGTGCCAGATTCAAATATAATGAGGAGTTCAAAATTAGGTATTTAGTTCCCTAGTAGATGCCTTGGTAGAGCCCAAAGGGGAGCCAGGTGCCTTAGCAAAAAGCTGAAAACAGACACACAACAAGAGGAGACCTAGCATATTGGTAGCTATATTGGTAGCTGTCACTGAGCACCACTCAACAAGAAAATCCAAATACAAGTTACTGAACCTTATTCTCTCTCTGGACTACACGGGAAAAATTCTCATTACTTTGCAGCACCCTCCTGGAGGTAAAGGTCTAACCTTTTCATCAAGGGCAGAGTAAGGCTCTTAGCTTTACAGTTTAGCTTTTAGATTGCCTGCCCATGGGTGAGATGTAGAGTTAGTGCTCTCTGTAGCTTTTACACCAAAGCTCCATGTCTCATGGTTGCATTGTGGTGGGGTTCGTTCGCTTTTCACCTGCTACCACCATGTGCAAACTTGGAAAGACAGACGCATAGGGAAAGGGGCTGGAGAAGGAAGATAATGATTTGTAGCCCCTTGATTTTGCTCTTTTCGGGAAAGTGGACCTACTCCTGAGACTGTTATGGTATTTTTCAGCATTTGTTTGATCCATGTACCACTGAAATCTGCCTGACCAGCAAAATTCAGCATCTTCTCTTTGATTTCAACAGGAGGTGGTTTCCAGCCTAACAAGGCAATTCACAACGAGGTCAAAAGAAGAACATGAGTTCAGATAGTCTGGCCAAATGCAACACCTACTGGATTAAAGCTCACTGGCAAAACTGTGGAGAGCCCATAATGGCTAGATAAAAACCATGTAGAAAACTTGTCGATCATTTCCTGAACCCTTGAAAGTCCTGCAGATGAAAACATGATGTTTCATGGATGCTGACACCTCCAAGGCTAACCAGAAGGCAGCCACAATTTTTCATTCTCACAGTTTTGAATTTAGGGACTTAGTCTTACCTAAGTCTGATTTAGCTACTAAATCCTCTTTAGAACCTAGCTGAAAGTTTATTTCAAGTTGCTAGAACTGTTAGAAAACAAGGCCAAATTCAAGAGTATTGGTTTAATGACAGACATATTTACAGTTCACATTGTCCTTATACGTATGTAAGTAAAAAATATTCAAGGTAGGATTCAAGTTATTATAGCTGAGTATGAAATTGTACTCATGAGGTTTGACCTCACTGTAGCTCTCAAGGTGAAACAAAAAATGAAATTGCCAACAAACATATTACAGCTAGTGATTAAGTGGCTTTTTATACACTCTTGGGAACATCGGGGCAGACAGTTCTGATGGGAAAGACATGATTACTTCTGATTACACTTCACTATCCCACTGCAGAGGTCTGATACCAGATTTCAGTGGAAAAAGGGTTACAATAAATATGTGAAATATATATCATGCAACCATCGTAAGTATCCACAGCTACAATGAAATTGAGTTACATATCATGAAAAATTGCACATGGGATGTCCCTTTGAAGGGTTATTTTTATATTTCCTTCATTTATGCCATAGATACGAGACTTCAGAGCTCACACATTTAAAAGGAAGATATATTTAAAGGGAAAAAAGGTGTCCTTGTGTGAGGCTTTTAAAACAAAGTTAATTCTATTTTGTCATGTTCTAAAATACTAAAACCTGTTGCACACTCTTTATCATAATGGGTTACTAAACTTGGTGTCAGAGGTGTGGGGAAGGACTACTCAATTGCTATCTTTACTGTTGTGACTGTGAACTGGTTTTCTTCCAAGTATATGTGAGACGGGGAAGCATTGCCAGATTATTCCTTTCTGTACTTAGGTCTTGTTATACTTTTTAAATTACTGCCTGCATACATTGAAAATGAACAGATACATACATGTTCAGTCTTATATAGCTAGTTAGAAGAATCAGGGAGTAATAGTTTGTAAAGCACTATGATATTTTGGGACATTAGAATGAATCATTAGGAGAAATAAATATTTGAGAGGTGAAATGCGTGTCCAGAGTCCTGACACTTGTAAGATAAATAAGGAAAGGACCGTGAATTTTACAACTACAGCCCTTGCAACTATCATTCAGAAAACATTCATTGCCATTATTAATATCATGACATAAAATGGAAAACAACAGACCTAATCCATTTACTTGGCAGATATATGAAATAGCAGATGGTACTTTAAATGGGATGGGGGAATACCCAGCAGATACCAACACTGTCTGGCCATAGACTTGGCATTTATATAAATGAGCAAGACAAAATCAGGACCTAGAAAAGACCCCACATGTATACACTTGTGCACAATTATTTTTGTGTCTGCCAGGCAGCTTGTAATTCTGGCTACAACATTCTCTCCCCCTTGTCTGGGAAATTTTCCAGCCATGTTCAAACTGGGGCTCTAGCAACATAGCCACACATAATCCTTCTTGGGAACAGAAGAGGACAGAAGAAGACTGGCAGGGTCCTGCCCAAATGTGTGTACTCTGCAACACCAAGGAGCAATCTAGTTCTTGCCTGTCTCTTGAAGTAAAGCAATACGCTACCCCCAATGTGTTACGTAAACCTCGTACAGCTTCCTATGTGTATAAGAGCTATATTGTTCCCAGGCAAGCGTTTTGTCAGAGCACTATGTTAATGGATCCCAGCACAGTCACATGTGGGTGTACTTTACAGTTGTCTGTACACTGTTTTCCATACAATATAATCCATACAACTCTAAGTTTATTCCACCTCAAATAATGACTTTGTGTTATTTTATGTCATTAAACAGAAAGAAAAAAAATTAGAAACCTGTGTGATCCTGTCTACTGGTTATATAATCTGAAATCTTGCTCAAGACAGAAGACATGATCATTAATCTTTTTTAGTAAGACACATTCAACTGAACATACCTAAGTTATCTGCATGAATGGCATTCCAGTTTGGAGAAAAGGTTATACTAATAATAATTTCCCAAAATCCACACAGTTCTGAGGCCTCAGGACCCCTTTTCCATTGCTTGGCAAAGGACTTTTTCTAGATTTGGTTTGTATGTACTCACTGAAGAAACCTTGGATAACGCAAACATTTAATAGCTATATAAAGTAAATTAACACTGTTATATTACAAGAGATAATTATGAGGAAATGTTGCTAGGCATAGAACAAAAATTGTGTCAAAACTTGCTTGAAGCAACTTTCACATATCTAGCTTCACTCAATTTTGCATGCACACAGTTGTAAAATCTCTGGCTGATTTTGTAGGCACAATTAAAAAATGAACTTAAGGACTAATGCTAGTTTTGCAGAAGACAGTGATGCCTATTTCAGAGAACCCAGAACCAGAGCTTATTTTAAAAGTGACTTTCTGACATTCTCATATTGAAAAACAACTGTTTCTTTGTTTTTATCCAGGATGAAAATATTGCAAATATGCAAACAGTTGTTCTACTAGATTAACCCCGATCAGTTTTGAAGGCTAAAGAAATCAACATTATAGAAATTATTTTCATGGTATCAGTATTTGACCTTATAATATTCTCCTGACCCTCAGTTCCAGGTGTACTACTTCTTAAAAGTTTTGCAGCCTGGTCAAGAGAAATGGCTAACTGGCATCTTTGTGGCCAGAAGAACAAAGAAATCTTTGAAAGCTTAGCATTTTCAGAACAAATTTTTTGTGGGGGCTGCTATTACATCTGATGGTCCTGCAGCATGAAGTTATTTCACACTGGGGTAAATCTGGGTAGCAAAATCTGATGCAGATTTTCCCTTGCTAGTGAGGAAAACACCGTGAGGAAAATTCTGTAGGCATTACTGGTCATGAAAGTACTTATTTTCTTCAAGGAAACATTTTATAACCTAATCTCCTGGCATGGACAATAACACATTTTTTAGCGATAGAAACGCAATCATTTCTACCTTTCACTTCTCTGAGGGATTTTCAGTCCTGTCTCTTAATTCTTCCTCACCATCACAATGTCCTTTGGGAGATTTTTTTATTTGGGTCAGCAACTAGCCAAATCTATTTATATTTGAATTCCCCTATGCACAATCGTTGCCTATGTTTTTCTGAAAATGATCTATTATGAATAGAAGCACAGTGAAAACAACCGGCTTCAATGACAGTAACAGATCCTTCCTTGGCACACAAGTCATGATCAGTCCTGTAGGTGTATAAATACTGCCAAATGACCAGTGTTCAGAATGCAGAGCAGATAACTCTGAATAATAGCCAAAATTATTTAATCTTTATAGGCAAGAAATAGGCATGTAGAATTCTCATTTCCCTCTGTTATTGTGAGGCTTTGGGAAACATTTCTATAAGAACAATGCACAAATACTTAACATTTTTATGGCTTACTGTGACATAATATTGCAAAGAAAAAAGTGCCTGCAGAATAATGAGAGGAGTTTAAGCTTGAAAATTATACATCTGTTTCACTGCCTGCCTTTCTCAATGGAAAACTGTGCAGTGCAGTTGTTAATATTCAGGCTAATTTACCACATCAGGTGAGTTTAGTAATTTCTATCCAACACATTCTACTTTTCCCATTTTTCTTAATGCTGCACAGTAAAGAGATACTGGAATTTTTCTGTGTACACCTCTCCATCCACTTCTTCTGCTGGCAGCTTTTTAGGGTACTTAGTGGTGGTGAGATGCAATACTCCTAGGCAGGAGTGAAATAAATTTTCATCTCCCACTCACTGGAAGACTACACTGAGTAGCGAGTGGTTCAGAAAGAGCCTCCTAGGGAAATAGATCAAGGTGAAATACTCGTTGATAAACAGTCAGAAAATTTACTAGCCTGAAAAGGAACCACTTCATAAAAGAGTTGAGTCGTAATAACTACCCCTCAGAATCAGATCCTGCATGCAGGACTCTGAACTGTTGAGCTCTCTTCAGGAGGCTGGTCGATCTTTCTTCAGATAAAAATGAGAGACTCCATTCCAGTAGCTTAGAGGTTAGAGCCACCATGCAGCAGAGCAGAGATTCATTTGCAAACCTCTGCTTCAATGTCAGGGCTGAGCACAGCCCACTTACTGCATAACTCAGGGAAAGACCAAGAAGAGCAAGAGTCTGAGGTTAATGCAGCTGCTAACACAACAAGCACAGAACGCAGGGGTGGAGACCTCAGATGAGACTTGCCAGAGTACTTCAGGTACATTGGTACACCTGGGGCCCTGACATTGAACTTTCTGCTGATGACATGGTATTTGAATACGACATTCAGATAACTTAAAATATCAGGTAGGTTAACAAGATCATTCATTAATCTCAAGACCTTTGGAAAGATACTACACATTATAATGAAAAATTTAAAAATAACCAGCCTTCCGAAAAGGTATCTCTTGAATGACCTAATTATTATCCAGAATTAAAATATTTAATGCTAATATTAATGGCCATGAAAGCATTTAAAGGGTGGCACATTTCAACTATTGAACAGAAAAGAGGGTGAAAAATATTTGGAAGTAGAACAGACACCACTGTCAGGAGGACTGAATTATAGTGTTTTGGACAGCAGGCATAGGCAGAGAGTTGAATTAGTTTGGTTAATAGTTCCCTCCTGAAAGAAGTGTTATATTGCAAGGACTCTGACAGATAAACCATGAACTTCCCTGTTCCAGGTTTCTCAGCTGATCTACGATGCACAACAGAAGCACATGTGTACATGTGCATCATAAGGATCAATATTTACTTGTGGGGATTTGAGAAGAATATTTCATTAGGCAGCCAAAATGGTGGAAATATCTTTTTGTAAGTTATGAAGCTACTTTCATCAACATATATGCAACAGTAGTGTGATTTTTAGGTAAGATACAACACAAAAACCCCTTTTTTCTATTTTTTAAACTTGTCAGGAAGACTCAGCCACATAAGTGCAAATGTCCTGTTGTTACTTTCACCATAGTTTAAGAGAGTCCTTACAAATATTTCCTCAAAAGCTATGTTTCCAGCAGGACCAAGTGCACTTTTAATTACAAAGAGCAGAAAGCTAGGCCTACAGTCTTGGAAATCGTTCCATTATTTGCCCTCAGCTACTAGCCCATCTTTTTCTTCAAATCCAGCATAGCATACCACAGCAAGAAGATACACATTTTCAGTTTGAATGTCACAAAGGAAAAAAAATAGAATTAGGAAAATATAGGCAATATTTCAATATTCTTTCCCACAATGTTTTGCCATCTCTTCTTCTTTCAGTCTATTTAAAGATAGCCACTGCTCTATGATCTAGAAAAAACCCACCCAAATCCTTCTTTTTTGCTGCCTTTCTACGATTACAGTGAAAATAAGGAGTAACAGTAGCCACTGCTATGAATGCTTGGTTTTGACTAACTAGTTTACACAGAAATGGCCAAATAGGCAGAAAATATATTTACTGAATGCAATGGATGACATATTTTAAAGTGCTCTGGAATTTACCAGGTATCAATAATATTTAACTACCTATTCTCTGGAGATAATTGAACATAGGAAAACAAGTAAACTGAATTTCTTAAATCATTGGGGGGAAATAAATTGAAATTTATCACTTTAGTTAGTCACCACAAACTAGGCTCGTGGCCACAGCAATATTTTAGAATGCCTATCTGAGAAGATGTAGAACAATTCCTTTTGTTTAATGTCTGATTCTGTTTCAGACTGAAAAACTACATTTAAGCCTGAAATGTTGTCCTTTCTTTTCCATTGGTATGTACAAGATACTGCTTCACCCTAAAATTTTGCCAACTCTAGAGTCTACTGGATGTAAAGATCTGGATCAGTGAGATTTAGTACAAGATTATAACACTTTTGAAATGGCAAAGAGTCAAAACAAACATTGGAGACAATTGTTTCCCGAAAAGATTTTTATTTCATTTTGTGTAGAGTGGGACAAGTTGATACTTGCCAGTACTCTTCCAGAAGTCAAAGCACTAAACATAATTACACAAACGGACAAAAAGTAGGGGATTGCACTTCCCACCTGCCTTTCAGCTATACTAACCCTTAATGTGTATAGCAGTAAAAAAAAGAAATTTGTTTTTGAATGTCTTTTGCAAGCTCCCTCTTATATTAATGGGGTTTGTGAGTAGTTTTGTTTTGTTTTGTTTGTAGTTTTGTTGTTGCTGTTTGTTTGTTTTATTTGTTTTGGTCTGGTTTTGTGTTTTGTTTTTTGTTTTCAAAACGGCTATGCCATTGAATGTTATTCTTTTACAGAAAGATTCTCCATTCAAATTGTAATGATATTTTCTCAATTTGGACAAGGAAGAAAACCTGGGAAATAAAGACAGCTCTCAAGAACTGTGGAACCTCAGCTTAGATCTGTTTAAAAGTTGCTTAAAGATACTTTTTCATTCCTGCAGGTAGGCTATCTCAAGACTAGGAGGCCCTTCAACCCTGTTGTGGGCTTGAGATGCTGATCATTTCCATTTGAATTTCCTCTTGTGTCTGCACTGTGCAAGTAAACTCTCAGATTTAAATTCTTGCAGCAAATTGTCTTGTATTTGCATAAACTCATAGCAAAAGACTACTATTACCTAGACTACTTCAGAGGGACTTATCTGTGTGACAGTCTATATAATAGAGCGTCTCTCACAGAAATGCGTGTTCCACATTTATATACAAAAAAAAATTCATCCATGTTCTACATCTTCAGTAATTTTAATAAATAAAGAGATACTGCTAACATGAAAATAAGATTACATGAAAAATATTTCTCCATGGTCATAACCGTATGTTGCAAAATGGACAATAGACCTAAGGTCTTATGATCTTCAAATATCACAAGTATTCAAATCATCCGGACTCAGAAATCTGAGTGTTCAAAAATATTCCCTATGCATTCTCTAGATTTCAGGGATTTAAAGCTTACTCAGATCTCTCAGTTAGGATTCAGACTGCATAAGATTTTTCTTCCACAGCATAGTTACTCAGTACCTGACTTCTGTATCTGAGAGAAAAATCCAACAACATGTTTTGCAGAGCCTGGTCCAAGTGAAGCATATGACAACACTCCCACTGCCTGCCGTGGATTCACGATCTCTTCTATAAAAGAACTAAATTTTTATCTGTTTCAAACAGTACTGGAAGGCACTCTTTCAGAGCATTTGCAGAATATCAGAAAATGTGTTTCTGGGCAATAAAAATGAATCATTTTATTGAAACCCTTTTATTTCTTATTTAAAAATGAATAAAATAAACACTCTCGTGCAAAAGCTTTCTGAAGATACAATCTTCCTTCATTTCAATATAATCCAGAAATGGGACATACTGATACTGTAATTTAATCAGAAATAAAAAGACAACAAACACACAAAAAAGCAATACACTTCTAGTGTCAAAAATATCATCTCAAGTTAAACAGCTTTTTCTAATGGAAAACTGTATTTTTACAGACCAATGTAACTGTATCTTTCATGCTTGTACACAAGGTCACACACAGTTTAATGCTAATCATGCACTTACGACTGGAAAGCAAATCATAAATACATAAAGTCATTATTTAAAGTATCTTGTGGAGAGGGAGTGAAGAAGTTAAGCTTTTAAATCTTTTCAAACAATGAAATTTCAGTCACTGTATAGAATTGAGGCAAGAAATATTTAGCGTTCACATAGCTTAATATTTAGCCTTTTAATGTTGAAGAGTTGCCATATTTTTTAAGACAAAAGCCTGGAAGAAAACACCATGACTGACTGCTGAAGACTTGGTTGTTTAACCTTAACCTTTTATTCATGCTCAGTTTGTACATGGATTATATAATTTGGAAAAGGACCTTGTGGTGAAAGATGCTATATAAGTGCTCTTTATTTATTTTAATTATCACTGTAGGTAATATCCATTACTCAATTATGATAATCAAACGCCTCTTCAACCCCAAACAATGCAGTAATGAAATGACAAATGTTTTTTATTCATAAAATTTTGACTTGGTTGATTAAACAGTTAGAAAGCATATGTGCAAATAGAAAATATATCTTCCTTTATTTTACAAGACAATGCAGAATTTGAAAAGAGTCAAGCTGTACTTCACTAATCATCAGGAGTGACAGCTCTATCACTAACTCCTGGATAAAAGTCTGATTCCCAAATATGTTATTATGGATATTTTTTTTTAGGTATAGGATGTTATTATAGATTATTTAGGCAGAAGAATTAGTGAACGAGGCATTGAATTGTCAATTAATAAAGAACAATAAGCAGGATTTTAAAAATATAGTTATATAATTATATTTTCAATTAATCAACAAAAAAATGTGAATATGTAGCACTTGTGTGTCTTCCTGCCGTGCTTACAATGGAATAAAGCTCTCATTTCCAATCTCAACTGTATTAGAATTTTTGCCTCAATGAGGAATATTAAAAAGTTAGTGGCTCTGAGGACAGTCGTGTGTTTCTGACATATATATGACAAGATGGAAACGATAAGTTATATCAAAATAAGATAGAAATGTGAACAGTTTTTCCATAAAATGTATGATTAAAGAAAAGAGGACATACACAGTTTTCTTATACTCATTTGATTAGAGTAAGCTTGAGGTGACTGGGGAGAAGGTGAGGGAAAATCATCACATCTCACCTAACCATAACGTAAGGAGTCAGACACAAACAGAGAGACAGACAGTTACTTCTAAATATCAGTTCACTCAAAATTCTAACTGAACTGCTCTCTAAAAGAGTGCAAAGTGGAGTGTAGCATTAAGAAGCTTAGATGAGATATTTAAGGCAGCTAAAATTTAGTAATACAAATTTGGTCTTATGCAACGATATTGCTATTTGTCATGAAGGCATTTGCATTGGCTTTCTTTGAATTAATGACAGGACAACACCAGAGTGTTATAAGGCAAACATGGAACAACACAGAAAATATGATGTATGTATTGAGTTAGGAATAATATTTGTGCTTAATACATATTTATTTCCTTCCTAGAGCTTGCCTTTACTTTTGCTGAATTTTCATGCTCTTTTCATCTGATAAATCAGTATACTGAGATATATTAAAAAACACCCAGGAAGACTGTATTTTCATCAACGAATAATTGCTCATGAGAATTTTCATTGGAATTTTATGCCATAACAAGTTAATAAAATAAAAATTACCATTTTGCTGTCCAGAATCAGGCATAAAAGAGACTCAAGTCCCGTAAGAACACTGCCAAAGTAGAAAACAATGCTGTAAGTTATTTGACTAGACCATCTGCTAGTCTAAGTAGCTCTAAGGGTTCAGGGACTTTTCTTTTTTCCTATTGAACAGCCATTGCTAAACATTTTTTTCACAGAAAAATAAGCTACTTTTTTAATTTAAAAATAGTTTTTACTTTAAAGAGTTTGTCAGCATAGCAAATGGTACATCCAGTGAAGTGACATCGTAATGGCACCATGAGGCACATGTACCAAGGAATCTGTCAATTCAGCAATAAGCAAGGAGTCTAGTCTCTCTGGTGGTACTCAGGACACTGAGAAGCCATTTTAAACAAGAAGTAACAGAACTGTACCACTCTCAAAATGCATTATCATATTTTATCCACCTGGTCTGGAACTTTGTTTATTTTGAAAATTTACAACATAAATCTGTATACAAAAAATGTAAGTGACACAGCTGCATAACAATCAAGCTGTCCAGAAACACACTCATACATTTGATTTTTTTTCCTGACATAATCTTTTAAAATTGTAGTAACTATGTTTTAGGTTCCCTTGAAACTGTGAGTTATTAGTTATTTTATGAAAGAGGGCTAAGATTTTTTTCACCATTTTTAAGGATGTAGTTAACGAGCCAACAATATCACATGAAGCATATCCAGAGAACATCATTTTGGACTACAATCAGTGCAATGTTTTAAGCTAAAGCAAATAAATGATTTGGCCATTCAACAAAGACAATTGGTTTCAGCTGACTTGAAACAGAAATAAATTATAATATCTCATATAAACCTCAGAATATAGTTACTTTAAAAAAAAAAAAACACCACCAACCAACCAACCAAAAAACAACCAACCAAGAACTCTCAAGTTAAGGCTAGGTTAACTCTAAATGCACATAGTACTTTCTGAAAGTTTGGAATTCCACATCAGATCTTATAAAACATTCAGGAATAAGTATAAAGGGAGTTTTCCCTATTTATTAAACAGTGATAGACGTCGTACAACTGTCCTGGATAAAATACAAGTACCAGGCTGTGACTTAGAATCATAGTTTTGAGTCACATAGTTTGAGCCACAGAATTATTTCAGCAATTAATTGGGACCTAAAAAGCATGGGATCATAGGATTCAGACAAGGGTATCCCATAGATACGAATTTTCAATGATGTAAACCCACACTTTTCTTACTGTTTTCTTTACATCCCATTGTAGTGGAGCCTAATTTGTGAACAACTAGCTTTTCGAATAACTGCAGGGGAGCAAAGAGTTAACAGTTTGTAATGCAGGAAAGAGTTTTACTCAGTTTTTATTTCTATATTTCCAAGCAGCGCACTGGTTGATTGAGAGAAATCTTTAACAAAGGGTGAACTATATCTTTAAATATAATACTTCGTTTGTTGAGAAACACAACCTGGAACTACTGTTTAAAGAAAGCACCTGCTCAGTGCTCACTTTTAGAAAGTCTTGCTGATAGCAAATTAATGATGGCATTATATTGCTACTGTGTTCTCAACTGATTGGTTCTACTAAACATTTGTCTGTAGAAATTTAAAGTCATCACACTTGAGACAAATGTTTTTGACATAAACATAGTTAATACCATATGGAGAAAATTTATTATGAACATTGTTCATACTTGAACAGGAATGACCTAAGAAACCCTGTTAAATAGAGTTGCTGTTATTTTTTCTTCAAAAGTGACAATTTAGTTGTGCAGTGTGCTGTCATCAGTTGAGATTAATCACAGTAATGTTTTTTCACTAAGAATGTTACTAAAAATTATTTTAATATGAACCAGGAGGAATGAGTTTCTAAGTCAAGTGATTTAAACATTGAAAAATGGTAAGTCTTACATGATTTCTCTTTCTTTGAAGAAGTACCAAAATGAGGATGATACTATATACAACTCTATGGCAATAGTTTGTCTACATAAACACTTCCCAATTTAACATGAAAAAATGTCTTATTTGGGAAATCAGAGACTGATTAAGCTAAACAAAATGATCGATTAAAAATCAAATCACTTATGAAGAAAAGCTATGTAAGTGATGAGTGCTTTTTAGTACTAAAAAAGACAGACTATATTCTAGATCCACATTGGTTTTATCCAGAAGACTAATTAAAATGTGCATTTTGGTTTGGAGGTGAGAGCACCAAAATATTGTGACCTGTGTAAAGAAAAGCCTCTAACATCAGAAGTGCTGTAAATCAGCTGCTATACCTATTTTTCTAACCCCTACATAGTTCATATTTTGTAAGATTGTATGCCCTCATATGATGTTACCCCTAGCCAAGAAATAAGCTTCCATAGCTAAGGGTAATTTCTATTTCAGCCCATATGCTATCAGGTTAAGATACAGGAAATACAGCAGGACTATCAGTGTGACAGTTATGTGTGCTACCAAACAGCAAATAGTTTGCAGATTAATGAATATATGAATGACAATTGTTTCCAGAGCTTTGAAATAAGCTAGAGAAAACTGGGAACAGCTCTCCTCTGGTGGAGATGGTCTGAAAGCTGGGATTCAGAGGAACTCTAAGGCAGAGGTTTTCTTCTGTCATTAAATAATTATTGTATTGTGGGAATCTTCCCTCACCAAGAGGATATAGTTAAACACTGGAGCTTGTGGGTTTTTTGCACCATGTTAGCCTAGAGAGAGCAGTGCTCCCATTCTGGGATTTCTTTTGTCTTTTGGCCAAGGTTTGTATTGCCATGTGGTAAAAAATTTAATTTATTTCAATTGTTGTGTTTTTTTTTTTTTGGGTTTTTTTTAATGTGCTTCAGGGCACGAGTCATTTTGTTGCCGCAGCCTCTGTCATGGCTTCTGCCAAAAGTTCACAGCCTTCAGGCTGCTTTGCTGCATTTCAGTGCCAGAAAAGGGCAGTCTGATTCAGTGAGGGCACAAAAAGAGAGGAGAAGCAAAAAATAGTGCCAAGAGTAGAAAAGGCATGAAAGGAGGGATTAAATCACTGCCAAATTGTTGCCAGTGTCAGCGCACTATGGGGACAGGAATGGTGGAGACTGCCTATGGGCCAGGCAGGGTGAACCTTCACAGTCAGGACCTGTCTTATGACCTCTGGGACCTCAGCCAAAGTGGTCCTGTCCTGCCTGCCCTCAGCCAGGAACATTTATCCCAAGATTATTCTGTAACATAGATCTGACATATTTATTTTTTTTAAAAGAAACCAAGACAACTGGAAATACTCGCAAGGGACCTGCTCATGTTGAAAGATTTTGACAATAAGAGTAGGGCTCATATCAAAATTTCAGTGTCCTAAAGTGGTTTTGTGATAAATTTAAGTTCACCTTCATTCCCTGTGTAGTCCTTGATACGGGATAGGCACCTTTTAAAGATAGTTTACTGTTCTGGTTCGTTGCCTTGTAACTAGGATTTCTCTCTAGGTTGACAACCTGGAGAGGTTGCCTCTGACTGTAGCACGAACTCAGACAGCCAGCTTAGGTAGACTCTGAACTCCCAGGTAGCTTAAGAGGTGTGAGACAAATTCGCTTTCTCAGGATAGGACTGCCAAGAAATTGATCCACTCTCAGTTTGTAGCAGTTGGACTCTTTTGGTACTGGTGCAGCTCTGCTCTTCTCCAAGCATCTGTTCTAAAATACGTAGTTTGTCAAAGAGATAAGCCAACTCTCAGTCACCACCAGCGCTTTTCCTTTTTGCTTCACTTGTTGAAATATATCTTACCTTAAAACATATTCTCCAATTAAATAACAAAAATCTGACATCTTCTTAAAAAAGGTGTGAGCAACATCTGAGCAAAGAGGTGTATGGGACCATAAGTCCCTTTCTAACATAGGGAAGGAACTATAATCGACTCCGATTTGAATGCAGTTAGTTTCTTTGAAATCGTTAGGCATAATTTCACCTCTTTACTGTGGTATAGTTTATCCAGGGGACAAACAAAAATAACTCAGAGCACAGAGAAAACAAACAAACAAAATTTAAAAATATTTAAGATAAGATTCCTAGAACTAAAACATAATGGTGACATTTCAGTTATCATCTCTGCAATGAAATATCGAACTTCATAACTGTGTATGCAACAAATTTTGCTTTGCCTGTGAAAATGCAACTTCTGGATAGTTTACCCCAAATCCTAAACTCAAAGTCATTAGGAGAGCTAAGAGGCATAAACATTTTAAACATGATAAAATATATATGCCTCGTTCATGCAAAGTGGCAAACTTTGCTTCGATCTAGAAAACAATCGTGACATTATCTTTAAGTGTTTGTGTAATTCCAGTGAATTGAATAGTATTCCTCAGCTTCCTGATGAAATTACGAATGTGGAAAGCTAAGGATAGCTTAAATACTCAGAGATGCCACAGTGTTCAGTATATTCCAGAAATGCAATCTGAGATGCAGTGAAGAGTATCTTTGACTTGAAATTTTACAAAGGAGACACTAACTATAGCTAAACTCCTTAGATTATATGTTCAGACAAACAAAAGCCATCGTCAGGCTAAAAATTTTAAACCACTTGATGACCTTTTCCTATGCCTTCCACAACCTTACTTATTTACTACATGCTTTAGAACATCAGTCCCCCCATGAAATGTCTGAAGCATCCCACAGGATGCATTTATGTGTTGTTTTCTATAGAGAAAAAACAAGTATGTATTTAGAGTTTAAATTCTTTGGAGATGGAATAATGTCTTTGAATGCGACCCTAGACATTGGTGTTAGCTTTATCTTCAGCACACACTAGAAATATTTGTATAAGTAGCCCTATCTCACTTCTTTGTCCAAAATTATGAAGCTGATGTTTATTGTTAAAATCAAATAACTTATCAGCCAATAGGTGGCACTGAAAGTATTTAACATCTATCTACATCTTCTATTTTCTTTTAGGAGAATTCACATTTCCCTCAAGTAAATTGTATATTATGCTCACAAATTAAAAGCCAAGGCACATGCTGAATTCTGTCACTAAATATGTTAAGTGCTTTTAAATAGTTGGAGAACTGTTGAAATTTTAAACAGTTCCCTGGAAATACAAACAAGTGCATCATACTACTTGTATCTCTGTCAAAATCAATGCTAAGGTAGGAGATCCTTTTGAGGACCAAGGACCAAGGACATTCCAGGGAGTATCTTACCATGAAATTTACACTGTAAATATCTGAGGAAACTGTAGCATTCCAGGAATTGGCTTATACTGTGGCTTTTGCATGCTACATGTCTATTTGTAATTTTTTTTTTTCTAGCTGCTTTCATTTTTGCAATCCTGTGAGGAAAGAAGATTTTGTAGCAAATCTGAAGTAATTTTTTGTCACTATTGTTCACCAGAATTTAGTTAGGACAAGCTTTACAAGAAACTTCTTTGGTAAACAGGCTCATAAACTGTTCTAAGGATAGAGTTAATGAGACATTTCAGATCAGATTTCCAAAGAAACATGCCTTGACACATTCATAAGGAAGCAAATTTTCAATGTTAAGTTTTTGCCAATTTTAAATGTTTGAGCAAATGTAATTCAGAAGATATTAAATCTCAGTGTTGTGGTTTATCCTGAGTGTAATACAGTCATTGTTGGTGCATCATATCTCATAGGTGCATGTACTCTTCCTCCAAGCTTTTTATTGAAAGTTATGCCAAGATGGTGAAGTAGGAGTGACTCATTCTGAAAGAAAATATAGCATTGTGATACAACATAGAACCTAACTGTTCCATTTTCAGACTACTTCTCTACCACCTTTATATAGCAATCTGTTTTAAGAACAAATGTAGGCTACATAGTTTTCAGATTTGTCAGATAAAAATGTGGAAGGGTCCACTGTATTGACATTGACTACAATGTTGCAGAGGACAAGAAGGAAATAGCATAATGTGTCCAAAAAAAGGATGTTATGTAGTAATTTCTGTGGTGCTGTTTAGTGCTACCTTGCTTGGTACTTCAGTACGTTATGAATAATGTTAACATTTGCATCACATTGTGTGTCAAAACAATAACTATATTTTGCTTACACTAAGAGCTCTACTCGTGAAATATTTTCATTTACGCAGCTGTACCCTTGCACCTTAATAACAAGCAACTAGGAGCTTTTCATACATTCCTGCCTTCAACATTCCCTGCTAGCAGGAAAATTAAGGTGCCTTCAAATCACACTGCAGTAGAATATAATAACTTAATGATACAGCACCAGGCCTTGGCAAGATTTAAGACTTTCCAGCTTTGCCTGAATTGGTTCTGGAGACTTATGACACTGCAGTTGGTCATGAGAATGAACGTATCATATCAGAAATTATTTCAAGTTAAAACTCAAACTGCTAATTTAAAGTTAGGCATTGTTTTCTCTGTTCAGGAAGCAAAATGAGGAACTAAATCCAAACCAAAGAAGGCTAAGCAAGATGTATTCTCCATTAATAATACAATGGAAAATGTTATTCTCCTCAAGTCACTTGGAATTTGAGTGGATAGGAAAAAAAGAAAGACCAATATTCTGCCTATGAATGTTTACCTAAGTTACTCCTATTACACAACTTCTATAACCCAATATTAAATGGAGTACCTTTAAGCTATAAGCAAAAAAGAAGTATGAATGAATTAATTTGTAAATATTCTGTGAAAGAAAAGCATGGACTTTTACTGACATATCTTTTTATTAATATCTGCATAACCACAACCTCATCACAAAAGATAAAATTAAGTTTAAAAATTAATAAAACATTGAAAAAACTATATCTTCTTTATTAACAATTTGCGGCTAAATACATTGTTGATTCTTTCCAGATACATACCCAAAAGCTCTACAAACTAAATTAAACTTTTTGGGCAGCCTTCAGATAAATGATCCATTATTTTATTATTTACAATAACGTTGTAGATCAGTTCTTATGAGAACCTTATGCATTTCAATTTACTTTAGCACCTGAGTATTGGCAAAGACATATTTGAGTAGAATTTGCATCATTCATTAAAAAATGATGAAAAGCTAAGGCCACAACATCCCTCTCAAGGTTACGAAAAAAGTGAGATATGATCTTTCACAAGAGTGTGTTCACGAGGATAACCGAAGTCCTGAGCCCTCTATGAAAACCGATGAATCATGCTCTGTAAATGAAACACAATAATTTCTGTGAGAGAGATGCAATAAGCTAGAGACTACCGCACCAACAAGCAGATCAGCTACCAGTTGTGGCTGATATGGCCGGATAGTCATGAGAACAAATAAATCCAAGCATATATATATATTAAAAAAAAAAAAAAAAGCAAATAATTTGGGGTTTTTTCAATTGTTTTTTACAGCATGTAATGATAGGCAAGACAACAGGACCAGTGTTTTATTCAGAAGCCTAAATTTACCATACAACCTTACGATTTAGGCCTAGTCGCTGATGTTATTTCAACTGTTTTCAATAAAATCCAATTAATATACACTGCTTTTACAGACCTTCTTGTGCACCAATATTTCTTAAAGAATTTATTAATTTTACTGGCTTTTCTACGGCATAAATGCATTTCACAAGTGGCACTCCATTGAGCTCCTGCTAAAGTACTGTAATGTGCTGGTTTTCTACAAGTAAATCTCCATGGTAAGTATCAGCAGTGCAATGCAGCTCAGGGTATTCCTTGTTAACATCATAGATTACTAAACGTGCAACAGCTTCCTCAACTCCCTTCAGTCCTCTTGGTGAACATCATAAGTCCTGATATCGTGTGGGAGATCCTTGAGAAATTGGTGTGCAAAACTGCAGTTCCATAGAGGCAATACTTACCGAATTCAGTGCACTCACTGTTTACTCTTCCAAGACATCCTGCTTCCCAGGTATCTATAAGCACCTGAGAAACAAAGGAGCAGTATTCTTAATATATATTGAGGTTTGCATAGAATGGTGGTCACACACTGAGTGTGTTTATATAGTTGATTGCACCTCAAGGTATATTTATCTTAGGCTATATAATTCATATTGATGGGTTTGGGGGTCCTTTCAACAGTAATTCTTTGTTCACATGGATTCTGTCGTTAAATCCCAATATGTCTGAGGCAGGTTGTAAACAGCGATTTCCTAAAGATGACAATGGATTCTTGAACTTCTTATTTTACATTGTTTAAATGCTAGATTAATATTTTTATGTCTCTGTAATTGTTTCTGTCTTCATAAAGAAGTTCTAAGCCCAGAACTGATATCCTGTGCTATACTCTAGCAGGGAATCCTGGCCTAAAATACATTGTCCTGCCAAAATCATGTCCTATTGAACGTGTTATTTCCAGTCTACTTCATGTTTGTGTTAGAATACAGCAGCAAGGTATGAAACTGTAAGCAAGGGATCATAACTCAATATCTGGAATGCTTGCCTTGTCACACCTGCAAAAAGCACCACAAGAAAACTCAAGGTGGGACAGCAACCTAATTATGTTCACTTTGGATTAATACAGTAGGAACCAACCTTTCATATATAAGTAGAAAGGTTATGGTGTTTTTTTCCACTTACAAGTAAGATTTTTGGAGAAAGTCCTGTCAGGATAAAAGGACTCTCAGCATATACTTTCTTTACATTTTCTTTTACATTTGCTGCATTGGTGGGATAATACACAGAAATCAAAACAGTAAATGAGAAATCGACTCCTGGATTTAAATTAGTTTTATTTTGGGTTTAGTTTCTTCCTTTTTTTTAAAATTTTAATTTCCTTTTTTTCTTTTTTCTTCCTCTAGTAAGTAATTCTTGCCAACTCTAATTGTGTTTGGATGCTGGTTTAGAAAGTCTGAAGTCACTACCAGTTCTTGGATATATGTACCACAAGTAAAAGCCTTCTAGCTAGTGAAGGAAATCAGATCTTGCTATAATGAGTAAACCAACAAGATACTGTCTAATGGGGGCACTTGTTAAATTCTCATTGAAACATCACCTGCTGCTAAGTCAACGGCTTGGCAGGCATGAATTAGAAAAAGTAGCTATTGTTACTGGCCAGGGCTCTTTATGATGCGATGATCATGCTAATACAGACAACTACTAAGGACAACTATTGAGAGTATCCAAGGAACTGCCAAAGATGAGATTTCACCTTATGCTTCAGTGCATCCACTTTCTAATTAGTGATGGAAAAAATTCAAAGCAATTCGGGATTCAGCTGAAGTGCAGATAAATAATAAACAACAGTTGTTCATACAAAGGGAGAAAAGGTCAGTAGGTGGCAAGGCCAGTGGAACCTAAGCTAAAAGTCTTTGTTTTTACACAGACTCAACAGTCATTAGGGAAATGAAGATCCTGACTAAGGCTGCAGTATTTTACTGAGCCCAACACATCTGCCTTGGTTCTGTTCCGGTAGCTGCCAGCCACACTAAGTAGGACCCAGTCTGTAGCAGACACCAGTTGCCTCCATCCTCATCTTCCGGTATCTTTCTCACTATTTTCACTCTCTTTCAATACTCTTCTCTTAACACTTCTGTGCAATGATGCTACTTAACGCTGCAGGGCGGTTGTGCCATTTCAACCGAAAGCAACTACTGCAGCTGTTGGGTAGTTGCAAGGTTTGGAGGGAGAAACAGTCAGAACAATGAACTGTAAATAGGACCAAGTAAATTGAAAAAAGGAGAACCCATATGGTATTCAGAGCTAAATGGGAACACAAGCAAAAGAATCTAATTATTATCTTGCTTTTCCAAAACAAAATGAAAAAAAAATCTGTTGTTTAAAATGTAAATGATTATAAAATGATACACTTAAGTATGTTTTACCGTTTCATGATGAAGCTACACACTATTTCTCAATTTCACAATGGTGATAGAATGAAATGGTTGCAAAATTAAGCCCTGATAAGTTGGGAAATGCCAGAGTCAGTCTCCTACTAGAAGCACATTATGATACAGACTCTTCCATGCAATGACCCCACTTAAGACAAGACTCCTCTGAGGGTACAGTGCTCCGTTCTTCAGTGTATTGTTTTCCACTCTTTGTTCAAAGTAGAAGCAACTGAGCAGCTAGATAACGAGTGAGTCAAGACTTGATCTCAAGTTCATTCTCAGCAGTTCTCTTTGTAAAGCTTCCAGGAAGTGATAAGGGTGCTTTGAAGAAGATCTCATAATGCAAGCTCAGACTTGTTCTTGGATGAGAGTCTAGATGTTCCCAGTGATCACAACTAAAAAACAGGGTTTCATTGACTTGCCTAAAATCACACTGCAGTTCTAAGGCCAGCCTCATTAAATATTTTCCCTGTCTCCTGTCTTGTCACTACATATCTTCTAAGCTCAGCAACAAATAAGGCAAGAATAGCCTCCTGTGTGTTATAGTTCTGAATCACTCTGACTATTCACATGGCTTACCAGGAGCACTGAATGAAAGAAATATCCACCAAAACAAAACATTGTAAGTACTCAAAACAAATTTGCATCCTAACACATACACATTTGGTTAAGGCTGCAAAGAAAACATCAATCCTATCATTTCCTAACTTTCCAGCACTTGAGTTTGCTGTCTCAATGACGAAAGTCTTTTCTGATTTAAAAACAAAACAAAACAAAACAAAAAACCAAAACAAAACAAAACAAAAATCAAGGAGCCATTAGCCATACAATGGATGCTCAAGAGCATTAAAGAGCCTGGAAACTCATCGATGGCACAGTGTGCTGCTCTTGGACATAGTATCCCAGCTCATATAAAGTATGACTGATTTTTCATTCAACATGTTGGTCTACCCTACAGATTCAAGCTATGTCAGTAGGTTTTGCAGATGCTTGTTGGCAAATGGCACCACTTCTAGTGAAGAGGCCTGTTCTGGTGCCAAATGTCAAGTCACCTGTTCTAAATTGAGTTACTAAAGCTCCACAGTAACACCACTGCAATGCTTTTACTTGTTTTAACTTGAAAGAACAATGTAGTTTTCTTCAGTCTTATTCTAGGAAATGGCCATACACTGTTTACTGGTGGTTTCCAGAGAAATTCAGGCTAAGGCAAATCTCTCTGATGGAATGTTTCATCCCAAACGCTTAGGACCTGGTAAACTTCTGAGAAGTTGAAGGCAAGCTCTTGAAACACTTGTGAAACTTAACGTCATAAAACGCTTCCAGGCTATTTTGTATCCTAATAAAAACTTGTAGGCACAAAAGTCATTTAGAACCAGAATTTTTACTTGATCCATGTATCAGCACCTTTTTTTTTTTCAGTGAGGGAATGTGTTCTTCATGCACATTTGTAGCAGAGTCCAGAATTTCTACACTACTGTTGGTCAATAGAAACAAGTAATTCTCCTTATAGCCAGTCCAAAAAGAAACAGGCACATAGTAACATCAATCATAAATAATGAATGGATCAATTTCAAAGTCTAATATTACATCAATATTCACACTTTTTCAATATTGATGTAAATTGGTTTAAATTGACCAGATGCTCTGAAGATGGCATAGACAGGTGCAAATTATTTCTCTCCTGTCAGCAAATCCCATTAGTCTTTAGAAGAGATGAACTATAAGGGAAAGCAGATGCTTGTTCCCCTTAGGGACTGCAGAGAAAGGCACCTTTAATGTCCCCCAGGAATCTCACAGAAGTGCTGAAAATGCAAAATAAGCTTGGGATCAGATCTTTAATCAACACTTTACCTTGACTGACTACACATTTTACTGCCCATTTCTCAGGACAATGATACTGTCACAGGATTATATGTGCTCTGTGCCCTTCTGAGGCCTGTGATTATGTCTACAAAAGTAAATAAAAGAGGCTAGAACCATTTTCTAACCCTGAGGCCAGGTGATGCCCTAGTTCGTAATAATTCCAAAAGGAGAGAGAAGCAAAACTGTCAATTATCTGAAATAATTCTATTTGATTCAAAATCTTAAGAATTAGCCATTGTGCTAACAATTACATTACACAAATATTCACACACTAGTGCTTAATTCCACAAGGTATTCTGTTTTATTTACTAGTATGAGCTAAGCCTATAAGCAGAATAAAGACTTCCTCTTGAAGTCTAACTACTTATCTTTTCTGGTTTGCATCTGCATACCCATCCAAAGGGCTCTTCGCCCTTTCATTGTGAATCAGTGGCGAGCTTTCCAAAACAGGCTTCTTTTCTCTCCTTGATTTTCAAGGATCACAGACAACCCTGCTTAGAAAGTAATCTTCTTTCCAAGTGTACTTGACAATAAATCTAGCATAAAAACATAATTAAATTGTGGTATTGAGTAGAGGTGCAGTGAAATTATGTATTTATGTTA
Source organism: Pampusana beccarii (assembly GCA_013399365.1). Lineage (NCBI taxonomy): Eukaryota > Metazoa > Chordata > Aves > Columbiformes > Columbidae > Pampusana > Pampusana beccarii. The sequence continues at coordinate 436,135 of VWYH01006877.1, forward strand.
ATTTTACAATATTCTTATGCTACAGTAGGGATCACTCTATATAAAGTGTATGTGGATAGCTGGCCTTTAAAACAATTATGTATGATAATACAGAGGCAAGGGAAAAAATAGTAGCTTGAGTAGTGTTGGAGCAAGACAAAAAGATCAAGATCAAACACAGCAACAAAACAAGGTAAGAAAGACAAGGGAAAGGAGTGAGGCTGTGTTAATAGAAAGGGACTATCTATGTGGTGCTGGAGCTGTGGTGCTAACAGGGAAAATTAAAGGTCCTCCCCCCCAGCCCCATCTTTGACAAATTGTCAGTCTTGTAACCTTGTAATTTTTTGTAATATTTTTCACCTTCCTTTCCACCTTAAAATGCGTATAACAATTGTTTTACACTTAAGAGATTATATGGATATGTTTAATACAGATTTCCCCTTTCTTACTTTGTGACTGAATATGCATTTTCAATATCAGTTTCTAGGTCAGTTGTAATCCTATTTTGTATGCAGGGTTTGTTAGATATGTTCTTTTGATTCCTTTCTGAAAACCCATGAATACATTATACAGGAAATGATCAACTAGTCTTTTCTTCTTTTTACCCCCAGCCATGCCTGTTAGTGACAAAATTATTTCTTTACTTTTCTTCTAAAAACAAGGTTGTCCTCAGTCATTAAATGAATCCATACTACTTCCTCTTGCTAATAGAAGATGGCTGAATATTGTCTGAAGGCATATATATTGTCTGAAGGCGACATATACACATGGAAATCAGCTTCCAACAATGATCATACTATTTGCATCAGATTGCTAAGCCTTTTGAAGCCTTCCAATTTGCATAACTTAGTGGAAATAGGGCATAAATCAGTCCTTCCAGTTTGTGTTTCTGTTTCTGTGTGTTATGGGAGCAGCAGCTTCACTTCTGCATTCCATATAAAAAAACAGCTCAATAAATGAAAGAGAATACATGGCTGTATTTGTAAATAATTACAAATACAATGCATACATTCACCTTCCCACCTTGCTGAGTGTGACTCTTCCGTATGGTTGTCTGATATTTGGACAAATTCAACTAAAAACTGCTATTGCCACAGTAGTCATTCAGTTTCATAAACACTCTATTTACATGCAGCTTTGGTGAAGATATGGGCCAGACTTACAGGAGTTTTACAGAGAAATAGAAATTGCTGGAACTGGCAGCGTGAATAGAAACAGCAGAAGTGCTAATGCTATGAGAATAAATATTGGAAATGCAACTAGGAAGCTGAATGGGTCAACTAATATTAAATCTTTTCTACTCTGCAAATATAAAAGCTTGGATTCTTCTTTCTTTGATGTAGGTAGCCTAAACCTCCCCAGTCAACTCAATACAGTTGCTACTGAAAGAACACTGTAAAAATGTACTTGATTCAAAGAGTAAATGTGTGAAATGACAGTAAATAGTTTCGCATTTACATTTTTGGCAGGTCAGATGCTGATTCAAGATTGTTACTAGCTGGCTTTCCCCCCAGTAATCTACTGAAGTCAGACATTCCCAGTCTCTCTAAAAGCTATCATCACTAGGAACCTCTGAGGTCCTTCACTGAGGCACTATTAATGCATCCTTTCCTAGGCTGTGTGATCTGCTGCACTGGGGTGATACATTCACATGGAGTCAACAAGGAGGAAGAGAGGGTGAATAACGTGCTGTACAACACGCTACCATCCACACTAATGCTGCAAGAGCTCAGTGTGATGAAAGCACATTTGAGGTTCATGTCCAACAGATTGTGAAGAACTGATACAACTGTCATTGCATTGAGACTCATTCAAATTTCCTGTCCGAAAAATCACGTACTCCTTTCTAGTCAAATTTATGGACAGCATGAATGTAGAGTAGGGCTTGAGCCCACAGTGGGAAGAAACCTTTGGGAATCACTGGGATTTCTAAGTGTAATGGCTTAACAGATCTCCTATCATTCTCATAAGTAAAACTGATTTTAAATAAAATGTAAAGTAAGCAAAACAAAGACATTCAACAATATCTGCAGCTTTTCCTTGTACTTCCCCTCCCAAACTTATAAGGTTTCTGCTCCTGCAGAACCCAGTGTAATTGTTCACAAGCAGTCATTAACAAAGCCGCTTCTTATTTGTCTGGAAATATTTCACTGAGATCTGCTAATACCACTCCCTCCTAACACAGATACAGTAAGTTAGGTTTTATACTGGATGAAATGTCCATTGCTGTTATCTTCTACTCAAGACCATTCCATACTGAGATGGAATCCCATACCAGAGAGAAAAATTCAGATATATATACTTCAGGCTCAAACCAGCTTTAATTTTAATGAAAAAAAATGTAGAAAGGGAAGTTATCTTTCAACAGCTGTTTCTATTTCCTTGTGGAAACTTGGAAAGAAGTTTAAAAAAAACAAACAAGAAGAACTATTTAATTTTTTAAATGGTGAAAGAAGAAAATATCAAGTCAAAGGGGAAAGAATCTTTGGTTTTAAGTAAAAGTCTTATTCACTAGATGATAACTGGAAGTTGCACACTTCTACTATTTAAAGAGTAACTGATCACATATTTGTAAGAAAATAATCCAGTCATATGATCAGACATGCAGTACTGTCATATGGTTGGAAAGATGAGCTGATATAATTAGCAAATGAGATAAACCAGATATCTAAATAGAAGAAATTAAAAAATCATAAAAATCAGGAGTTAGAAATGTTAAGAAAGAAAATTTTGCAACCAGAAAGAAGAAAAGTGTTTTAGCTATTAACTCATCCAGCCCCTCAGACAATCCACAGTTAGTCAGTGTAATAGTTTTTGTACAAAATTATACTGCACACATTCTTAAACAGAGAGACTCAGTATGCCATATGTGCTCAGTTACAGAAACAGCATGAATGGGAGCACTTCAGCAGTGACACTCGGGGACTGTGTTCATATGCCAAGAAAAGCTACAGCTGAAGGCAAATTACGATTTTAAGGCATGCCTGCCTGCTCCCTCAGCTCCAGTTCTATGATCCAAGCTGTGAGGGCAGAATAAAATTAACTAGAAGGCCCACAAACTGAAGGTCCAAATGCTTCATTACTTTTTCAGGCAAACTCAAAAGTCAGGTACCAATCTCAAGTATTTTCTGCAAGAGAAAGGGTCTTGAACTGGCTAGGGAATTAAGAAGTACAACAACAGGGGTTTTATTGAAGCCTGCACTTATTATCCGTAAAAAGGGGTCTATAATCAAGGTCAGGACCCAGCTAAAGGGCTGGAAAAGTCAGTGCACTGTGGGAAGCAGTACAACATTAGAGACAGAAATCTGCCATGAAGAAAAACACCTACCAGAGATATCTAGCAAATTCAGGAACTTCACAAGCAGCCAGCTCTTCCACAGGATGGAATTTTCTGTTCCACACCTACAGTGCCTTCCATAAATAACTTCCTCGTGATGTTAAAGCTGCCATGGAACTACACACTGTGAAGCTCTGTGGTGAGAAATGATAACTGAAGATAATTCTGTGCTCTTTTGATATTGTTGCTCTGTTTAACACTGATATTTTATATAGGGGTTTTTTTGGCCTTCAGACTGGCCAACTCCACATATGACAACCAACGGGTGTCAGGGCACAGCAACGGATGTCTGCTCCCTCAGGGATGGGAAGCCAGGATTGACATCAGCCTCAATGAATGCTGTCTCACTGGGTCTGAAAACAATGGGCAGTGTTGCTAACAGTGTCTGCAGACAGCCCTGGACGAAGCAAGCAGTGAACCAGGGCTGGGGTCTATCCAGAGGATCCAGCCAGGACACAGGGCCAATAGAAGGTGTTGACAGCTGTATTATAGCTTAAACCAGGACTGCTAGCCCAGGACTCAGCTTAAAATGGCATGGCCAGCAGGTAAAGGGAGGCGATTCTGCCCCTCTGCTCTGCTCTGATGAGACTCCACCTGGAGTACTGCATCCAGCTCTGGGGTCCCCAGTACAAGAGAGACATGGATCTGTTGAAGCGCATCCAGAGGAGTGCCAAAAAAATGGTCAGAGGGATGGAACACCTCCACTATGAAAAAGGCTGAGATAATTGGGATTGTTCAGCTTGGAGAAGAGAAGGCTCCACAGAAACCTTACTGTGGCCTTTCAGTACTTAAAAGACGCCTATAAGAAAGACAAGCACAAACTTTTTAGCAGGGCATATTGCGATAGTACAAGGGGTTTTAAACTGAAAGAGGGTAGATTTAGACTAGCTATAAGGGAGATATTTTTTACGATATGTGTGGTGGAACACGGGCACAGGTTGCCAAGAGAAGTGGTAGATGCCCCATCCCTGGAAGCATTCAAGATCAGGTTGGATGGAGCTCTGAGCAAGCTGATCTAGTTGAAGATGTTCCTGCATCAAGGGTGCTTGGACTAGATGATCCTTCCAACCCAAACTATTCTCTAATTCTGAGATTCTATCTCAAAGCAACAGGCAGGGTATGGGTGCAGGTAAGGCTGGTCAGGACAGCTAAGGCCTGTTAGTGCCCTCAGGGGCCTGACAGTATTAATACTGGTTTAGTAAAAAATAGCTAGAGAAAGATCCCTAGCACATTTGAGTTTCTCACAGCTCCAGATCAACCAGCCCAGGAACCAGATCTGCAGGACATCTCACTGTGCTCAGCCTCCTCATATCTTCAGAGTTCTTCTAGATCATACATTCTTTCATAACTTCTGCAGTAAGTCACAGGCTAGGTAACAGGTTTCTATAACTCAAATGTAAGCCAAAGCTGTGAAGTCACCATAAGAAACATCAGACTTCACTTAACAGCTTTTATAGTCAGGGAAGTAGGAGTGGGACTGCACCGACACTAGAACTTGGAAAAAGAAAAGGGAATCTATCTCCTCTTGGCCATCTGTGGTACACTCTCCCCAAGGAAATATGAAGGAGGAAGCCTAAGCATTGACCTAAAGAGGAGACAAGGTCAAAATCTAAGACTCAGTGAAGAAAAACATGAATAAACAAATGGATGGTGGAACAGATTGTGGTACCAATCTTCTAGAGAAGAAAACAGGACTGAAGAATATCCCAGGTGGGAAAGAAGAAAACAAGGATAAAAGGACTGGCAATTAGCAGGGCTTCAAGTAATGGAGCTGCTGATTTGAGAAGAGTATGTTTGGTAAGCAAAGAGGAGAAAGAATACAGTTGCAGTCAGATTAAGTTCACTAGAACTAGACTAAGGTTCAACCTAAGAAGACAGAAACTGGGCAGCCTACAGGGCAAAGTAATGTCGTTATGTGGCTGCTAATGTCTGAGACCTAAACATTGATGTTGAAGGGCTGATGTGCCCAGCTGCTCACCGCACATTCGCATTTTCCCCAGTACAGATCCAAGACAAGACCCAGGTGCACACCAGACACACCTTGGCTTCTTTAGCAGGAAGGCCATCCATCTGGGCAGGGCAGGAGCTGTGGTGGGCACAATAGCTTCCCATAGTATTCAATATCCAGAAACCAGCTGTGTACTTGCAGCTATCCTGTAGGTAGTGAAATTTCTGTCCCTGCACTCATTTCTACGGCAAACCTTTGCTACTTATCAAGCAAGCTACAAATGTTTTTCTAAGATCTGAAAAGGAAGAGGTAAGGTCTACATCTGTCATATCAAAATTGGCTCTCCTTGTGTACAGACGTCAAACCAGTTTTGCAAGAATGTTCCAGAGGTGTTGCCTTGCAACACAAAGTTATACATTACTTGTCCTTCAACAAACCTTTCCAAAGAGATGATATAGACTACTACATATTTGCTCTGCGTTTCTTTGCTCAGCACTTCCTCTGATCCTTTTGCACTCTACAATTTATTCTTTTTTAGAAGACAGGCACACAAAGTCCACCTCTTCCTTGTCTCCTTTTGATGAAGGCTCTGAAATATTTTTTATAATTTTTATAAAGGTGAGTTTGCTTAGCTACCACCTCCCCAGAATAAGACAAAATTCCTGAAACACCACTATTTTTTTGCTTATATTCTTACATTTTATTTGAATTTGAATAATATACACGTAAGCTCAGTTCTGTCAGATTAACAGATTTGATCCATTGTGCCTGTCTCTGCCCATTTTATCCCCCCTCCACATATACTCACATATGTGTACATATGTATACACATACTACCCCTCATAATATCTTATATTTACAACAGCATATGATACCATCAATTTTGACTTAACATTTTAGTGGTCTGATTTTTTATTTAATTTTAACAACACTGGAGCAAGGCAAAGGATCAGATTCAAGGATACTACTCTGTAACTTAACTACAAATCTAGCTGACCTGATTTTATTTTTAATATTTGTTGTTCTGGTTCCACCACATCTGGAAAATAACAACTAACCATCTGAAATCAATGCAGAATAAAGCCTGTTGTTCTTAAATACAGTTTCATCTGTGTCACAAAGATCTGCTTCAAAGTTGCTACAAAGGCAAGATATTAGTAGCCATCACTAACTTTGGCAGTTTGATTTTATGTTGTGGCTTCTGCAGTGACAGACCATGTCTTCTGACTGTCACACCTTGTGAAGAAGGTTTTCTTAGCAGACTCACCTGTTTCCTATATCAGACTCATATGTCTTCCTACTTCATTTCTATTCCAATCTGAAAAGAACTTTTCTGTTACTCCTTTCATCTCTGCTTGTAAATTGTAAAATTGAAACTGAAAAAAAGTTTCTGAAATCCAGAAGCCTTTTCTAACTTTTTTTTTTTTTTAGTTGTCTTTCAAAACTCATTACCTTTTCCTACCAAAATTGGTCTCCCCTGGGAAAAAGAAACCAACACATTTCCTTCCATGCACCCAGTACATATAGAGATACTTTTTCTGTTTCCGCACACCGACACAGATTCAGTCCAAGATTTGCAAGCATATGCTACAAATCTCAAGCAATCACCCTGCCTTTGTACAAGCGTGCCCCCAAGGCCCTGCTTACGAGCATAACGTGACAGCTTTGTCTGGCACTTAGTGTACTCGAATGTCAGGTCTGTTGCCTTCTGTTTGAATTGTGTAAGAATTTCAAACTCTGTGTCTTACCTGTTCTACACTTTTTCTAATTAAGAAAGGCCTTTAAGTAGGCAATAGGACCAGGTAAAAACTCTCCCGAAATCATATTCCTCCCACCAATTTTTGTGTATCATTTTCTTTTTATAGGTCAAGGAATCTCATCTCTGTCCTATTGAGACTTACTGTATCCTGTAATAAAATACTTTTCCTAATGCTATGGTTTCTTTAGGCTTACATTTGTTGTGTTCTAAATCTGTAACATGAGACATTTTCAGAATTTATTTGAATATCTGGTTATATTCCTTTGTCGTTTCATTTTGCATTAGACTACCCTCTGTGTAATACCTTAATAATCTAAGTAACTTTGACTATTTATATATTTTGGGACTGCACTTCAGGTACAAAGTATAACTCCAAAGGAAAGCCAGTAGAGCCACAGTTCCCTAAACAAACTATTAAAATCTTAAAAACTTCTTTTTAAGCAACAACGAGAAATCATCATTATCAATGCACGATATTGATCACACATCTTTTTGCCACCAGATTTATTCTCTAATACCCAGGCGTTGATATCTTTTTACCATAGTTACTCCAATTCTTTGTGAGCGTGTCCTCCCATTGAAATCTAGCCACTGAAGAACAAATCCAGTCAGCATGCTCTTGAACTCTCTCTAGAATACCAAATGTAACCAATCTACCTAAATTGTCATTAAGATTGAGACATTTCTTTTGAGCACGGTAGGACAATTCTTATTACATGTATCGCCATATAATTAATTTCTCTTAAATGTTTCATATTCTGCCGATGTATTACCTCTTCTACTAAAGACGTCTTGGAAAGATATCTTGTATCTCTAAAGATTTCTGCCTGGTATATGGTATCCTACAGTATCCTATCAAGATCTTATTTTTCTTTGCACCCAGCTAAAATCAGGCAAAGTAGGAATGATTCTCCAATCCTAGCATGTTGCACAAGACCAAGATTACTCACTATATTTCTTACTGTGTTTGCAGACTTAGCACTGGTTGCTTTCCAGTGTTCATGTATATTCCACGTAATGTTCAATTTTGGCACTGTAGCTCTCTTGAACAGTCTCCATCAGTAAATTTGCTATGTTTTCTGCTGCTGCTCTTTCTGTGCAGAAAAGGTGTATTTCATTACTTCATAGAGACATAGTGTCCTCCACTAAAACTTAGGTACCTCTCAGCTGACACTCCAGTTGCCTACCAGGCCTGCAAGTGAGAATCAGAATCACCTCCCTCAGTCCTGGCTGAGTTCGCTAATAATCCACTACAGTCAGACTTCCTCTTCTCTTTCCTCTTTTATGTGCACAGGCTGTTGAACGGCTCAGTTTTAAGAGAATGGATGAAGACCCCACTCACCCAGGAGATGTTAGAATCTGCTATGGCAGTGATACATCCTGTGTTTCAGTCCATATGATCTTCAATAGTTATTTCCTTAGATGAACTAAATCCCAAGGAACTAGAAGCATTGGACATTTCCTATTTTTCCATACTATTATTTCCTATTATTTCTTGCCTCCTTAAAAGAAGAAAGAGGTGTTTATTTTAAGACTGCACCCTCCTCTGAGAAGGTTAAATTTTCTGTATTTAATAGAGGAAAAGAAAAATTAAATTAAAAATATGGCTAAAGATAAACCAATATCATAGCTTCCAGTGTGAAACTTCTATTTCTGCTGCATACCTTCTACTAACTCTGTAGTTTTTGAGACCTCATAATATGCCTATTCAATGAGAAAAATAGCAGGAAAAAGGTATTCTAACCTACAGAAATGTAAAAAGTTTTCTTTCATTTTAATTCCATAGACTATTGAGTGAAAAAAAACCACCAACCAAGCAAACAAAAATGCCAATAAACCAGCACCAAAATGGAGATGGGAAAATACAGTCTAAGTACAGGAAGCGTGAGTCAGCTCAACTTATGTATAGTATTGGACCCAACTTGCACTAAACCAGACCTTTTTTACAGATGTAGTTCTTCCTCCCTTTACTTAATATGGAATTCAAATTATTACTTTATCACTAGTTTATATTGGAGATTTTACACCGCCTGCTCTATTTACTGGGAAGGTAGAAAATTGGATAGCAATTTTATCATTAAAGACTATCTCGAAATCCATATACAGTATAAAGAAGGTTACACAGACAAACAGATCTAACATTCATAAATTTTTGAGTTACCACCTTTACAATCTTCACAAGGTTCTCTTCAGCAATTGTTAATTGGTAATAAATGAAGACAATAGATGGCTTAAATATCTCTTAAAAGAGTAAATTAATAAAATGCGTGTGGGTTGTCTTAAATGAATAGTGAAGGTTTAAAATATCTGTTAATGATTTGCTGTAGTTAGAATAGTAGTAAATTTATCTTGAAGAGCACTGTAGAGAAGTCTCTTTTAATGTACCATCCTCAGTGGACAGAGATATTGAATCTAAAAGCTTTACATTCTAACAGGTCATTCCCTCATTTTGGCTAAAACCAATTTGTCTATTTTTCATTTTCATGAAGAAGTCTTGGTTTTTGCTCCACTACCACTTCTTTCTTGACATCTTCTCTTGCATCTCCACTTCTGGGATGCTACATTTGTTTCAGCAGACCCCTGAAGATTAATCTACATTGTGGTCATGATCATCCATGTAAAGGAAGATTAAATGCTGCTAATGAGTTATCAATACCACCCCTCACCAGGCTAAGCTAGGAAATTTTCTTACATTAGTACAGAAACACAAGCATCTATCTAGAGAAATAATTAGGATCAGGAATGTATTACTTTCAGCTATATTAAAAGCAGTGTGGGAGAAGAGTCAGTAAAAGGCCCATGTTTCTCACTTTCCCTCATTGCCATTTGCCCAAAGGAGAAATAGGTACAGTCATATACAAGAATTCAAAGTGCAATGCAAAATTCACAGATGAGAAGAAAAGAGTGGGTGAGGGTTGGGAGTTCCAAGATATATTAATCTTAAAAATTTGGGTATTCATTTGGAGCATGTCTGATTCACATTCGTTGCAGATAATCTCTTGAAAACACGTGATTACCAACAAGATGATATTTCCAAAATGTTTTTCCCTTTTACAGATCTGGCTCTTGAGCAGGCTGAGTTTGTCAATATGCAGAAGCTGACTGAGCTATAGTCTGTGTATGCAAGCTTGATTTCATAAGGGTGTGGCGTATCTTGATGAAGAGTTTGCACTAATGTAGATAAGCACTAAAACATAGATCCTAATACTGTCAAATCCTTCACTTCCTGGAAGGGCTTTTTGGTAGAAAGCCTTCATAATTCAAGACAGATAAATTATATTTGCCAGGTAGACTGGGCCATGGATCTACCTTTCTCGTGGACTTATGGTTACACTTTATTTTGATTACTTGATTCTGATCACAGATGATGCATGACCAGACCAAATGGATCACCTGAGCTTTGATTACCTTGAGGAATAATTCCTGCACTACACAAGCAAAAGCTAATTCAATGGAGCAACTTGCACATTCTATCAGCATTCACTCTTTCCCTGGAGACGCCAGCAATGAGTTTCAGTTACGTGAGACTAACTCTTCAAAGTTGCCTTGATTCTTTACAAATCCCTATACAACTGTGACCCATTTTATTTTAGCAGCTGTTATCATGCTATTGTCCATAATGATGCACTCAATTCTGAAGACTGCTAGACTGTGGGTAATTGTGAAAAGTAATCTGAGTAAAACAGGTGCCTGGATTTTAGTTTCTGTTTCTTCTGCTATGATTTAGGATCTTTAGGATTATTTCTTTCTTTGACATGAATCATAAATAGTACTTGTCATTATTATTTTTTTTAATTCCAACCAATAAATGTTTCATTCTGTTAAGTTTTCTTTTAAAAACTGTAATAAAAAGTGATATTTCAGAGTTTAGATAATAATTTAGAACCTAAGACAGAACTACTTCATAGAATGTATGAAGTCAAAATAATCTCCTTCTGCTCATACTTGCTAATGGTTAAGAAAATTAATAATGCCTGCGTTTATTAATGACTTTACAGTGAGTAATACAGTAAGTCATATCTGCTATATACTTTAATGAAACCTAAGCACTGGCTGGAATTTCTAAATGGAACAATAATCAAAGGTAATATAAGCAATATGAACTCAAAGACTCTATTCTTATATGAAACTTTGAAGTTGTCCACATTATCTAAAAATAAATAGAACACTTTTTCTTTGTTGACAACACTGAAAAATACCATGAACAAGATATCTCAGATTAAAAGAATGTGAAGAACAAATAAAGCTGTAATTTCAATATGCAATATAAAGTGTCAGCACTAAGTATCTACATTAGTAAATTAATCCTGTGAACTCAGGGGTTCACAAATTGAGGTTCTGCATGTTCTGTCTTTGTTTCATTCAGAATGTAAAGGAAATAATATGTTATAAATAAAAAATAAATAAAATAATTTTACATTTGAGGTTAGATGCATTTGATCAGCAGCCACTCTTAAAGACAAAAACCACCTCAATATTGGAGCTAACCTGGCTTCCTTTTATTGCTGGTGAGAAAAATGTTATTTAAACATTGATGTTGGTAATATAGTACTAAATAATGAATAATATCATGGGAAGGATACTTTTCATGAGAAAGAATAAACACATGGGCCATGTTGTGAAAAATGCATTCCAAAGACATAAGTTGTCGAGGGTCCAAACTTCATGAGCTCATCTGGGACAGTGGACTACACATTATGGTGCATATGCAGTATTATCCAGATCTCAAATAATACCATTATCCAGAAATCCTGAATATCCATGGGCACTAAGAGTCAATAATATTTTCTCTGTAGAGCGCTGCTATTCCATTCACACAGTTAAATGCTGAAAACACCAATCTAGCTCTACAGTTAACTCCCTAACAATTGCAGAAGTATTGTGTCCACATGCAACCTCTGCATTCCAGTAATAAAGCCAATATTTTAAAACTGCTATACTGGGATATTTTAATTAATTTTTCAGATCCACACTATTATCCATCATACACTTCTATAAGTTGTATCAAGACAAAACATTATTTAGAGGATTGATGGGTAAAATCTAGAACTCAAAATGCTATGTGCACTTTCAAAATAATGTCTAAAAGATACCTGTATTTTTTTCCTCCTTTGATTTCTCTCCTTTTTTCTTCTACTTACAACTAAAAAATTCATCAGGTAGAGTTATTCTGTTAATTATAACTTACCATTTCAGTAGCTGTTCCTGCAGGTGGAAACTGCAGATGTATTTGTATTATAATGCAGCATGAAGACACCTACCTTGTACATTATGACCCAGACTGTGGAGAACAGAGAACAAAACCATTCACTTTCCATACAAAACAATGTCACAGTCATCCCTAAGCTCAAAATAAATCCATGAAACTATATTTTCTTTTGGGGCTAAACTCTCTGCTGAAATCCTTGCATATTCTTTTCTTGAACTCACTCCCCTCAGTATGCACGTTTCTGTTTCTTACTGCTTAGTCCAAGGACAGTTATAATCTCTCTGCCAGCAGCATTACAGAGAAACCCTTTGTGTCTGTCATCTACTTCAGATCCCAACAGCAGAACTTTGAATCACGAAAGCATCTTCTGACCTTACCTTATTTTTCTTATTGAATCCCATGCATTCTTCTCACTCTGCTCTATTCCACAGGCTTCTTGCATGTCCCCAGATATGTTCAGAAGCTCCAAGCAGCCACATAATCGCCCTCCCCATTTCTCCATACTTGGTGCAAAATGTTTCTTGGCAACTTAACTTGGCATGCGGTAAAATCATGTATGTTTGGATCTGAAGTGTGTAGTAAATAGTAAATGCCTGACAAAAATGTATTTTACTAACATTTCAAGTACCAGTACGGTCATGTACCTTTCCTGACTGTTCAATCCAGTGATTTTCAGATGTCTGAAAACCATGAAGGGTGAGTTGATGTTTATGTAACTTAAATTTGTGAATATCAAGAAAAATAATGCTAAAATACATGTCAGTGAAGCATCGGCTCTACTTGTCCCAGCTGGCAAAAATCCACACGCATTTCATCTGGATTCACTGTGCTAAGTGCAGTGATATTGAATGGTGAAGGGATTAGTTGGAGGAGCTTGGCAGTATGAGGAGATCTGGGTCTGAGCCAGTACTGGATGTAGTCAACGAGGGAGAGTTCTATGTGTGTCTTAATACAATAACAGTGCAAATAAATTCAAGCCTTTTCTTGTCATGGATTTTTCAGTGTTAGAAGAGTGAAAATCCTGATGAAAAATCAACTTAATTTATGGAAGTGTATAAATGGGTTGTAAAGCATAGCATATTTGAGGTTACTTCCCAACTGTAACCCACAGAGGAGTAGTTTCAACTTATTGCAATTCACTTAGCCACAGCTTTAAAAAGATTTAAAAAAAGGTATTAGGGATTGCCCTAAAGTTATAAGGGGTTTTATTTCCTCTGAAATAGGACTTTATTGGCAAAGACTAAGTGTAAATCTGTATATTGTGGAATTTTAAGGGCACTGCTCAAAAATGGCAGATTAAAAGCTTCACATCCTATAAGACTAAATTTCACTGACCTAATCCTTAGGTACAGCTCAAACGCATGGGCAAAGCTAGCTCAGCATTAATGAAGTACTTTCTTTTGTCAGAGCATGTCTGTATTGAATTGAAAGGGCAATGCCTTTTTAAAAGACAAATGTGGCAGCTGTTACATAACTGCAATACCTGTGAAGCTATACCTGCATATAAATACGTCTGCAACAGAAATGTGGTTAGGTAACTGTTGTCATTTTTTCCATTGTTGAGACAAAATTTTTCTTCAGGAAAACTCACTGCAACTTTACAGTGGAAATTGATTGTCATTTTAGCTTTATTTAGAAAGGATGGTGTGGCAGAGAGATGTGAAAAGCTACCAGCAGAACTATGAGTAGATTCCAGATCTCTAGACATTGCCCAATATTACTATCAATAAATTTCATAATAATTCATGCTCATTTTTCTAATATTTGGATACTTACAAGATACTGGTGTACAGTAATGGAATATTTGGAGACTACCTGAAGGGGTGTGTGACAAAAATCACCTATATTCCTGTGACATCGATCATATAGGCATTACTTAAAGGCTTCAGGAAAAATGTGTAACAGGATGAATTTACAATATATAACCTCTATGCAATTTCCCAGATAATGCTAATCTATCTTTTACAATAAGAAGACCAAATGGAAAAAGCATGGAGGTCCACATTTTGTCCAAAAGAGAAGACATCACCTGTAGAACATTCTTTTTGTTTGAAGTCAAGGGATGAGCCTCCAACACAGTCATTAGGACAGAACACCTGGAAGTATTTCACAGTCTTATAATCTACATCATCCGTCACAGGATCAGCTCTTGGATATTTTTGTTTCAGGGTTCAGCTTTTAATTTGAAAGGTATTGCAAGACCATCTTTTGCACGAGTCAAAACCTCCAAAAATTGTCAAAAAAGTGACAGTGAGTGTCATGAGGATGGAGCCAGGCTCTTCTTGGTGACAACAAATGATAGGACAAGGGGCAATGGGTACAAACTGGAACACTGGAGGTTCCACTTAAATATGAGAAGAAACTTCTTTACAGTGAGGGTGACAGAACACTGGAACAGACTGCCCAGGGAGGGTGTGGAGTCTCCTTCTCTGGAGACATTCAAAACCCACCTGGACGCCTTCCTGTGTAACCTCATCTGGGTGTTCCTGCTCCGGTGGGGGGATTGGACTGGATGATCTTTCAGGGTTCCTTCCAATCCCTAACATTCTGTGATTCTGTGTGAAAATATTACCTCAGACTCTTGTAAGCAGTATTTTCCTAAACTGTGGACTTCAGTGCTACAATGTCCACACCTGAATTTTTCAGTATAAATACAACTTAATGCAACATGAGAAAACTTGTACTTTGGTGGCAAATGCACTGTCATGCAAAGAAGCAAAGTAGAATTGTCTGAGAAACATGATAGATTAGTATGGGCTGAACAACACTCAGATAATCAAGTAACTAAGCTAGGTCTTGCACAACACACTTGGATATCCCTGCACGATATTGCATCATGCATATAAATCTATCAGAACATCTTCAGGGGAGAAAATATTTTTATGGCAGCTGTATGGCATACTTCCAGTGATGTGAGAAAATAAGTCATCAGTCATGTCTGACCACATCTAGATGTAAAAACAGAAAAAAACCCAAAATATTAGAGTCAGTTTTCCCTAAAATATCAGGTGAATTATGCTTCTCCTTATTAAATTGATTTTTCTGGAGTACTGAAATGTTTAACTCTACAATTTGGGCAACATTTTCTGTGTGTTTGTTGTTGGAGAGGCTTTATAAACATACCCGAGAAACACAGAATTACAACTAAAATCGTTTCAATTAAGGTCACTCTCCCCAGCAAGTGTTGTGGTCCATCTTTTCCACACTATCACTCTCACCTGAGACTAGATAGGTAAGCCACTACTTTCAACCATTGCGAAAGACCAATCTTGAAGCATTGTTTTCACTATATAGGACTGTCATAATCTGCAAATCCTCCTATTTATCCCTCATCTTTTTTCTTGTGAAGATGTATGGAGAACATCGAAGTAGAGGAATTGCAAGTGATTAAGAAGCTGCAGGTAATGCAGGACTGAAGTTATAAGTGTTATGCTGCCAGAAGTTCTGACCTGACAAACCTCCAAAACTTCTATTACTCTTGCTACCCAAATTCACATACAATCTATAGCCAGTCTCTTTTCCATTCCTATCTTGTTACCTCAGTCTCTTGTCCTATATTGTTCTAGTGTGATCACTATGACAGTAAAACTACTATTTTACAATGTGTACATGCTTTAGGAGGCAACATTTCATTGCCCACCAAAGAGGCAATATAATTACATTTCAATTTTTCTTTTCTCAAAACCGTATCTCTGCAATAAATATCTACAGTCTTCCTACAGAGAGGGCATTTGTTGGAAGCATCACTGAACATTAATGAAACATCCACAGAAACTTTTGATTACAGTCAACTTATCAGTCTAAGGAAGTTTCTTTTTTCCTTTTAAAGACAGTTTCTAAATTTCCAAGTTAAATATATTCATGGTAACTATAAACATGTTATCATACGCCAATACTATCCTTTAAGGTTAATATTATTTATTTTCCTATAGCTTTTATTCTTTAGCTACATTTATAAATAACAACAAATATTCTTTCACAGGTGTTCTTTTGCTCCTGCAATATCTTCTGGTAATACTGACCCTTATTCTCCACTCATTCTAATAATTTACACATTTATGGAGCTCATCTGTCTTGATAACCAAAGAAAACAACTTAGTGCTTAAAACAACACTTTACCATTATCTTTAATACTGTATACCTCAACAGGAAATCATCTCTGATTTCTACTGTTAGTTTTGATTTTGGGTTTTTGTTTGTTTGTTTGTTTGTTTTCCCAAAATATCATTTTGTTGACTTGATGACTGATTAACATACTCATAGTCTTTCCTTTTACTGATGTGCCTCGTCATATAGCAGAAGTTGCATTACATGTCTCCAGCTGCACCATCTGGTATTTCCAGAGCTAAACTCCACTTAGCTGTCAGCTAGTTACAAATGCCCTGAAAAGGGAGGGAGAGAGGAAGCCTCTGGTCAGTCAATCTCACCTTTCCGTTAGGGACGCATAACATTGCTGAATTGTTCGTCACTCCGTGGGAACGCTTTCAATAATTCTAATGACAACTGTATTATCAAATAAAAAAAATTTAAATTTCCCAAACCTTGAGCCAAAAGTCACCCAAAATTCTTAATTCCAAGATTCAGCTTGGACCAAGGACAAAACTATAGTTGGAGAATGCTGGAAACTGCTCACACAACCTGATCACTGCAACAATTTTTACATTCTATTGGACAATTAACCACACTTTTCTCTGTTTAACATAGAAATCTCTCTATATAGTACTAGCCCCAAGCATCCTGTAACATGATGTAACGGTTTTAAATGCATTTAAAAAACTTGCACATTTAGCTTTTGGGTTTGGTTTTTTTTCCTAGTTATTTTACAAGCTAAATAATTAAGTATGAATTAGAAACTGTCAAGTCATTAACAAGATTTCATCCCAATTTATAATGCTGGATGCCATCAAAATTTCATTATTATTAAGCTAAGTTCTACCACTCAAGATCAAGATCTACTACTAAGATCAAGGAACTTAAGGAGATCACTTATTCCAGTTGGAAGAACTTTGTTCAAAAAACCAAAAAGTTGGTCACCTCCTATAATTCCTATGATTCCCCAAATTTTAGGACTATACTTTTGATTCACGATTTACTCCCTTGCCCCAGGTAAGGCTATTGATCGTAAATGTTGGTTCCTATGACTTTTAGCCGTACCTTGAGCTTCTTGAGGTAACTCATAAGTTAAAAAAAAAAAAAAAAAAAGAAGGAAAATGTTACATAAAAACATTCCTCTATGTACTGTGTTATCCTGATAGTTCTGATGGCCTACTAAAGGATCATTGCATAACTCAAATGTTTGCCTATTGTGCCATTCCTCTAGATACCATCTATAAACACATCTGTTTTTCTTCATGTACTGTATCTAATGAAGTCCCTGTAGTCTTCAGTACTGTCAACATGAGACCCACACTTCACCTTACAGACAGCCTTGAAATTCTCAGCTGAAACACAGAGAAGTGTGTTGCTGAACCTAGTTGCCCAGCCTGGAATCTGAATAAGATGGCATATCAAAATGTGTTACACTATGGTATTGCCATGGAAAGTTTTTATGGAGCCTTTCTGAGCCCTGAGATCTTCCTTATATTTTAAAAAGATACTGCAATAATCCAAGAGGGAAACTCAGTGTTGAACTGTATTATATACTTTTGCCCAAAGACAGAAATTAACAAAAAAATAAAGAAAGGGTTAATTCTATGTCAAACCTTGATTTAATTATTAATTTTAAATTATTATTATAAAATTACATAGACTGCAGTTTGACATAGAATACTTTGCTACTTGAAAGGTGCCCCAGTCTTCAGTTATGGGAGAGAATAATAATTAAAAAATTATGGAAATAATTTCAACAACAAAATTCCCGATATGTTTGCCTTCCATATCTCCTATGCAGCCCACCGATATTGCCAACAGCTGAAGTTGCTTTTATTGCAAAGAGAATTTTGGGGAAGCCTGATACATGCTAGCTGTGACTGCTGTGTAGTTTAGTTTCCTACTGGTCCCTTAGGAAACTCACAATAGAAACACACACACTGACATCTCTTTATCATCTGTTGCCTATGTACAAATCCTCATTAGCATTAGAGTTTCCATTTCTATTGCTCAGGTATTTGTGTGAGAAAAAAAAAAAGGGCAAAACCACAAAACAGTGGTTCTTCATATTCTAAAACATGCTTCACTGGAGCCACTTTTTTTTTTTTCTTTACTTACACTATTAGTACAGTGTATGGAGTTCTGCCAAAGAATATAGCTTTTTCAGCAATAAACTAATGCTATTACAACCCCTTCCACTCAGAACAGAAAGACATACTACAAATGTGTTAACAAATCCAGCCTTTAGATTTATATTTCTCAAAACTTCCCAGCTCTGGCAATACTCTGCCATGTTCCCACTTCTTGTCAGGAAATTCCATTTCAGTAAAGAGTTGGACATTAACAGTATCTTGCAGTATTATTTCTTAGAGGAGGAAAATATAGTTCTACCATGTCCTTACCTGTGGCTCCAAAAAGCAAAGTAAAATCTCACCAACTCCTGCTTCCCTTTAGTATTCCATTATTTATCACTTTGCTTTGAATCTTCTGGTCCTCAAGAAACTTCACAGCTCTACTCACTCAAATCCAAATTCAAGTCCAGGAATAAATATCCCAGCCTTTGCTGCACAACAAAAAATCTCCACAACCTACTAACAGTGCAAAGTTGTTTTCTAAAACCACATTTCAAGCAACCAGTCAGAAGATCTAACATCCTTAGTTCCAGTGAAGTTAATGATGAACAAAATCCTTTTTATCCATGTTGTCTTAGGAGTTATCTTGGCTAGAAGAAGTAATAAAAGCTGCATTTTATCACCCAGGAAGATGTTCTTAACAGAGATTGTTGTCCCTCAAGTGTATTTAGTGCTGAGGTAATGAGGAACTTCAGTGACATATTCATAGGACAGTTGGTCTATAAGAAATAATATACAGTTGTAAAGATTTTCAAGACAGTTAAAATGCTAAAACGTATTAAGCTTTGTGGTTTTCTTTTGCATCCTGTACACTCCATTAATCTAAATCACTAGTGCTTCCAAAAGAACAGCAGGACAGCCTTGGCCATCTGCAGTCAGGCACAACAAAATCATGTAGGTAACTAACACAACCATTTCTATCCTTCTTACAGAAATGAATTTTGGAATGCCTCTCATCTAATTTTTTTTTTCACAATATATTTGCTTTGGAGGACTGCCTATCTCACTTGATACTGACAATTCCTTACATGAGTGCTGAGAACTAGATCTGATACAAAAGACTTGTTAAGGCAAGGCTCACAGGGAAGTAGGATGTCATTTAAAAGAAGATGGAAAAGGGAAAATAATGAGCTTTCATTTTTCTATAGAAAACACTTGAAGGAGAGACATGAGATACTTAGCTATCACAACAAAAAGGGACTGAGTTCCAATCCAGCTGTAATTTGGTATGTATTTTATTTTGCAAGTATTCAAATTTAGGAGGTATGCTCTATTGCCAAAACAACATATTTTTTATTAATTATTTTTTTCTTAAATCTCTACACGAGTATGTGTTTAATCAAAATACGTTCTTTTCTACTTCAACTTACTTCATATAGTTTGGCTTCTTTTAGGCAGCCACCATGCTCCACAGACTTGTTTCTCTGATTTAGGGAGATGAGATACATGCCATGACTCCTGGCTTGGCCATGATTTCAGATTTCTTTTTATGTTAACTAGGTCACCAGTGGAAAGGAGATAATGCACTCTTGTTTTTTGGACACAAACATGCATTTGTGTCCAAAGACCCAGACTGGGTGTTCCCAGATTACATATTTTAGGCATAGTTGCAGGCAGCCATTAATTGCTTTCTGAAACTAAAACTCGATTTCATTTTGTTTACTACAGCAAAGTAAAAAAACCCTAAAAATATAAGATTAATTCCAGTAAATTTGCCTACTTACTATCCCAGAATGTCTCAAAGGAAAACTGATTGAAATTTTCCCTGTAAAATATATTTTCATCTGTCTATACATGTGAAGTTTATCCTGTCAAATGCAATTTTTTTTTTTTTCCTGTGGAAAAAAAGAAAAAAACAACCAAAGCCAACAACCTCCCTAGCTTTGGTACCTAATGTACATATTTCTCCCTAGCAGCATACAGACACAAAAACCAGTTTATTTGAAATTTTGCAATTACATTTAATCTCTATGAGAGTATGGCATTCAGCATCTAGAACCAGAAAACAGAATAACTTAATTTCATTATGGCGGAAGACTAAATATTCTATGTGGTTGTTTATCCTCTAGTATTATACTTGCAAGCTTAAACTGGTTGACTGTCTTCTTATTTCAGAGAAATTTTGTTCATCTGCAGTAACAATTCTAAAATAACATTAAATTGTCTCATCATTGCAGCTCTGTTTTCTTATTAATTCAAACACATGCTCCCTAGAATATCATACATGGAAAGAACATAAGGATTTCCTTTCTCTTTAATTTCTATAGATCTCCTTTGATCTGTTTCTGACCTCTAAATACAGTGAACCCAGGGTTACCTAAAAACATACTGCATTCATTTTTTAATAACATTTTCACTGAAAAGTGAGATTCTGAAAGACTGAAGAATTAAATAACGACACGCTGTGAAGGGATTTTGCCACTCTAACATCATATTTGAAATATTATTTTTTTCACTGTCATTAAATTTTGTTGTAATCATCATGGTTTGCATATGGAGTCTTTTCTGATGCAACAAGAATTGCTTGCTCTGGTTGCAGCAGTTGTATGATTTCATAATACAAATCAGCAGATTCAAAACTGTATAAAAATATATATGATATATATATGCCTATATATGCATGAATGTGTATCTGAGTATCTGACAGAAAAAAACATTGTAAGATAAAAACTAGGTAATACATATAAATCACATTCTGATTGAATATTTCTAGTGAAAAGTGAAAAAGCATTACTTGGAATGGAAATAGATGTCTTTATAATATGAACTATTTATTCATAGAAATGTCATAATAGCCATAATAGTAATATCAGTACGCTAAAGAGCAAATTATATTTAGGAGCAAGACTGACTTTATTTGTCACAACAGACTTTCTTTTTATTTTCAATTTTTTTTAATAATAGTTTTTCAGAAAAACAGAAGGAAAATTGTGGAATCGATACTGTAGTTTTTCAAAACCTAGGGAACTGAATATCTGTAAGACAGTTATTATTTCTTATTGCGACTACCTATAGGTCCAATTTAGGAAATATATATAACAGAAGCATAGGTTTTCAAAGCAGGCACTCTCCTTTTGGAATGGGGACACACACACACACAAAAAGGTGACAAGCAGTAGTCTGGACTACATGTCCCTCAGTATAAATGGCTGGTTTCCTCCAGACTAGAGCTCAAAACTTCTTTCTGAAGAGGAAATTTATCCTCCTCCATTGTCCTTCCCCTTGGAAGCAGAAGAGAACATCTATGAAACAACTTTTGTTCACAGTCATGCTTGTGGAACACATGTATTTTATTATGTTGTGGAGATGGAGCAATCTGTCAAGGAGGGAAAGAAATTATTAGAATTCAATATGTAGGGCTAATTGTCTATTTAAGGTGCCACTTGGGAGAAAACTGTGGGGGTGTCACAGTTTGATTGCAGGGTGACAATAAACTGTGGCACATGCCTTGTAAACCCCCTCTTCCCACCCAGCTCCCTTTAACTTCCCCCTCCCCACTAAGAACAGATGATAGGAGGGTAAAGAGACAAAGAGACAGAGAATTGGAAAAAATGAAAAATGTTTTACTAATGCTACTAGTAAAATAGAGAAAATAATGGATGGAATACTTAGTTGGTCAGTTTTAGTCACCTGTTCAGTTCACTCCTTCTTGCCCCTCTCACTCACAAGACGTGCATCCTTATCAGTGACCTGAGTTCCACTGCTGTGTCTACCAAAACATGTAGTGCACTTTAGAAAAGTGCATTTATGAAGAAGACTTTAGCTGAAAGGAAAATTCACTAAAAGAGAAACTCATCTCATTTTTAACAAAACCAGGACAGGGTTTTTTTTGGTTGGTTTGTTTTTTGTTTGTTTGTTTTAAATGGGGATATTAGGCCGATTTGCATGATAGGGACTTGAAGAATGGGGACCATGTGTAGGTCACATGGTTACAAAAAGAAATTTTTGAAAAATAAGTGGGAATGTCAGGACTGGAGAGAAAACTCCTGTTTTATATGTATGTGTACATATATATATATATATATATGCAGAATGTTTATAAAATAAAGCTGTAAAGATTCCAGAAAAGGTTGAGGCATTCCGAACAGAACGAAACACAGCATAAACTATACCATCTTTCATTTTATGTTCAGTACAACGGGGTCTCTTGTTTGTTCTTGGTTGGCCCAATTTCATGATATCTCATAAAACTTTTTTACTAAGTTATGTGTCAACTCTCAGTTAATTTGCACTTCTAAACAGAACTATACTACTACCTGCTCCCATATTATCCAGTATCCAATAACATATTTTAGATCACTACATGAGTTTCTGTGCTTTCAGCATTACTTTTGCTATATCCAGCCATGTTATGGCCTCTTGACAAAGCATTGAGCTTTGGGGATCATAGATAATCAGTCTGAGAGGGATTAAATAGATTTGAGAATGAGTCCAATATTTATTCAAAAGTTAGAGGATTTCCAGCACTCACCTGCCCTTTGCACATTACAGGCAATTGTCTTAAACATTAATACCTCTATGCAGTTGCTTCTTTTCATGTAAATGATTCTTGGTTGAGAGAGGGAAACTGAAGGAAACTGAGAAACTATTCTGAAACTAGAATTCACTCCTGTAAAGGACCACAGTAAGGTTGAAAACTCTTTTCCAGCTAATAGTTACTGGTCGTACATAGTTTCTGATTGTACAGCTGCCTCATGTTTCGGGTATTAATTTGAGAGAAGAGGCAGTGAGGTTCAAAAATACTAGTTAATAGAGGATGGACAGGTCTCATTTTGGTAAGGAGAAGTATTTTCATGAGGAAAAATCTAGAATGGATGTTATTTTGAATTATTTTTGATTGATTTGAATTTTTCAATAAACTGTTCCCTCAGAAGGATCCTCTCCTGTTCCAGTTACTGCCCAGAAGTTTGTTCTGAGTTCATGAGAGTTTGCTAACTCCTTGGAACAGAAAGTCATTTTTGTTTTCACTTTTGATTTCTCTGACTCCAGTGTTGATGTCCCATGTATATACTGACACCATACTAACAATATCACAAAAAAACCCCAAAATATGAATAGCATTCTGTAATAACCTGAACACAGAAAAGTCCAGAAAAGAACTATGTTAAATAGAGCAGACTTTTACTGCCAAAATTTACAACTAAATTTGCTGTGGAAGGCATTTTTTTCTCATTAGCAAGTAAAAGAGCAAGGCGTTTGTTAGGATGAAGGATAAACTTTCTTA
Organism: Pampusana beccarii; assembly: GCA_013399365.1. Lineage (NCBI taxonomy): Eukaryota > Metazoa > Chordata > Aves > Columbiformes > Columbidae > Pampusana > Pampusana beccarii. The sequence continues at coordinate 459,812 of VWYH01006877.1, forward strand.
CTTAATTAAAAATATAGTTGCTGTAACAAAAGGGACACTCCAAGAATTAAATTGCCACATATTTTATATTTCTGATTCTAGCACAAACAAAACTTCCCTTCTTTATACTACAAATCACTGTACATTTTCCTCAATTCTTACTGGATATAAAGACTAACAACGGCTTAAAATAAAATAACTTTTGTATTCACTGTTTGGAATTAAAAAAATAACGTTCGTTCATTCTACCAAATATTCTTCCATATCTAAATCTGCATCCCTGATACTTGGATTTTCCTCTGTTAACATAAGATTGTGCTTTCACTGGATCTGATCAAACTCTTACGTATTTGAGCTGGACTTTTCCTACTGAAGGTAAAAGTTCAGGTTCGCAGCCTTACCACATTGTGCATAAATATACAATAAATGCCATATTTATGCACCTCATTTCACATCAGCTTCATAAATTCTGTTTAAGATACATGGTAACATTAAGCTAAGAAAGGCAAGAAGCAAGAACATGTGATAAGGGAATATGGGAGAAAAAAAAAGCCTTTCTGAGCAAATGTTATAAGGTGACATTTATGACTGACGAACAACTGACGTACAAATACCTCACAGTTTTTCTTCCTCCATTAGGAATATTCTAATGGTTAATACAAAAAGGTTCCAGACCATTAAACATGCTGAAGTCAACAATAATTTTATTAAATCATTTCAAAATCTGACAGGTAGGCTATGAAGTGTCTGAAGGACAAATCTTATCTACTTACAATGGGTTAGCTGCATCATGAACAAACTATGCTAGAAATGGTTCTCAGGTAACAAGAAAAATGGAAACACTACAGATGTAAACCCATAAAACTATGCAGCAAAATCCTACCAATGAACACAATGCAATATTTTGGCTATAAATGGCTCTTACTAAATCTGTCTTTGAACTTTAATTACAATATTTGCAACCAAGTTTTTACAATCAGATTTTAACACTCTGATTTTTTTTAAAAGTAGGAAAAATATCATGGTTTGCAAGGAAACTGAAAAACTATTTCATTAATCCATGACCTGCTAGCCATTATTACTACTTCATGTCTTCACATTCCATTCAAATCATCACATTCCACCAAAAACATATTTTCTCCTGTAATTACTAACATTTCTTGAAACAGTAGAAGCTTCTTTGAAATAAGTAGTCATTGTAAAGAACTGAGCAGTAGATGCAAGACACAGACTCTTCTCTCTCCATTGCTATTGAAAATGAGTACTTAGAAACAGTTATGTACCCCCAGCTGATACTGTTTTTTTCAGACTTGTCTTGTATAAACTTCTATCTAGTTTACTTTTCCTTGGCTAGATGTTTATATAGTAAAACAATGACCAACAGTTGATGACAAAATAGCAATCACGGAAATGAAAACTGATCAACCTTTCAGCTTTATAGAGGATTTCTTTGAACACCATCAAGGTGAGAAAGTTTGCAAGGCTACTGTCTGGCTGTTTCACCGCCATCTCTCTGTATACACTGAAACCAAAAAAAGTCTATATTTTATATAGAAGTTATGCATATGTATATGTATGCTGTGTATATAGTAAATACGCATGGGCACATATATATGGCAGAAACACCAGTAGCACATTACTGTAGCTAAGATAGTCACCCAAAGACATCTTTAAAATTAATGGACGGAAATAGACATCTTAAAGGGCAATTAATTGGTGGTATTTTGGATTATAACATTTAGGTGAGATGAAACTTCTGTAGTATCTCTTTTCCCCTATCGATTAGATAGCATAGCTAAGGTGAATAGCTAAGACTTAGGTGTCTCATTTTCAAACAATTAATTTAGAGCAAATACATACAGTCCTAAAGGGTATTGTGGAATACACTAAATTATTTGTCCTTTTGATAAAGAAACATGTTAAGCATATACTCTGGAAATTATATATCTGAAGGGAAAACAATCAGAATTTGGAAATCCCAATGTCTTTATTTAATTTTTTACTTTTCCTAAGCAATTTCTTACTTCTTATCATGCCACACACCATTCTACATGCTTTTTACATCTTTGGAGGTTTTTGTGTATTATATTTTCAGAAACTCATGAAATATTTACAATTTGAAAATGTCACTTTTATAAATTGATCTAATTATGTTTCCTACTTTGCTCTTCATTCCTTTGCTAATAATTCATATCACTGTGGTTGGTTTCTGACCACTACTGACCATCAAGTCAGATTGTCAAAGAACTAACCAAAAAGCTCCCAAGTTGTTTTTCCAAGTGGAAACAGTTACACTAATGCATGTCATTGCATTTTCTTTCCATGTGCATTTTGGTACAGTTATTTGTGATTAATTTAATCCATAGTTTTTAAAAATCAGTTACCTAGATTCTTCTGCAGCTGCTCAAAATCAGCTTCAGAAGCATTTTGGTACAATGCTCATAAATACATACACATATCTATTCTTTTCTTTATATGATGTTCTTCTGAGTTTTTGATGTGTGGAAATAAATCACAAACAGAAGGGGGAAAAACGGTTCTGGAATTGTTTGTTCAAATTCACAGTTATTTAAGCAATTATTTCATAGATTTTCTATCCAAGTATCCAGGCCTTGGTTTTTTTTATTACTTTGATTACACATCTGGAATAACGCTATTTTTACTGTTACCAGGCTCCACCAAATAAGAAAAGTTACAAATAAAAAGCTGTGTCATAAAATATGCTGTTGTTTAATACAAAGCTTTGCATTTACAGCCTTTACAGTATACTAATGTTGTGTAAACATAGTTTATAGTGATAGAAATGACATTCTTAGCAATAGGAATTATCAACTTGTCTTTTCTTCATTATGAATTACTGTTTCTGTAGTTTTCACAATGTATTAAATAAATGTTAGTTCAACTGTTACTGATTCTGTACGTTTTTTTCTTAAAGATGAAATTCAAATTCAAATTACAAAATAAGAAAGTTCTAGAAAAAAATGGTAGGTTTATTATCCATGAAAAGAAAGGCCAAATCTATTTGTAGAATGAAGTTATCTTACACAAGAAGCAAAAAAAAGCTTCACTTTACATTTCTGAAGTTGAGGGCCACTCCTTTGTTTACTGAGAGACATCAGTTGAAAAACTTTTCTTGAGTATTGCCATAACATATTAAAAAACGGTGTTGTGCGATACTTCAGTTGATTCATTAGATAGCAGAAGAATGTTGTGGGTATACAGTCACGTAAGCAGGAAAAATGCCAGAATATTTACCATAACCACTGGCAAATAAGGTTTGAGACATTTATGTCATCAAGGAAAATATCTGCAGTGAAATATTCATTCCCAGTTACTTTGAAATACAGCAGTTATTCAAATATAACTCTGAGCCAAATTCAGCTACAGCAAAACTAGGCTTATTTACACAATTACATACAACAATAATTTCTCCTCATCAGAGTTTCTCAAAATGGGATTTCTGCTCTGAAAGCCAGAATGAGACCAATGTTCTAATTTCTGCTCTGAATCGCATGCATCAGGAGGCTGAATGTTGCTCAGATGAACATCTCTGATGTTGAGCTGTCTCTTTCCTTTTTATTAATCTGCTTTTTTCTCTCCCATCCCAAAAATGATTCACACTTGCCCTGACAAGTGATTCACAGAGTCTCCCAAGCACCTTGAGTCAAGACATCTGTTGTGTGAAGTATGTTCTCTCCTTGATGAAGAGGATTAATAAAAAGGATATTTCATCACCAAGTCTCACAGCAACCCCTTCTAGTCCCAGTCTGTGCACTTGGGCCACAAAATCTCTTCACCCACAGTGATATTTGTACGCTTCGTCTAGCATGTTCCCTGCTTTTTAAGATACAAGGACGGAGAGAGGTTTTCCCAGTTTCACTGTCAAGTAATACCACCCATGGAGAGTGCCCAGTTGCGGTACAAACCGGTCTCTTTCTATCTGAAAATATCACATCAGTCCAGAAAAGAGAGCTTTGGCAGAAAGTTGTTTAGTTCCAAGATGGATTTCCTTTTATATAAGAAAGAAAAAGATGCAGACTTCTGCCAGAAGTAGGCAGAATTATAGTGCAGGGGAAGTCAAAAGCATTAAATGTGTGAAAGTTATATCTTATTCCTCCTTCCCAACTTGGGCTCTTGAGTTCTCAGTAAACATTTCTCACAGATTTGCTCATCCTCTTGAAAAATTAGAACAAATATTTCTCAGAGTCACACTATAAAGCCATGTCCATGGGATTCTAAAAACAGTGAGCTCTTGATTTACTCTGTAATGACAAAAGGCTTGATCAGCACTACTTCACTTCAGGCCATTATTCTGTAAAGTGCCTCTCACACTAACTCGCAAAAATCATAACAGAACTAAAAGGTAAAAGCACTGCACGGAGAACGATCTGCTGGTTCAGTCCTTTACGGATCTGCATTTCTACTGTAGCCAGTGCTCCTGACTGAGGAGGTAGTCTCAGAACTGTATTTGTTTTATTGAGATAAATAGCATAAGCATGTAACTGATGATCACCTAAAATGTTTGAAAAAGTGATTTACCATTCATTTAAATAAATATAGCACAAAGCTAAGACCATGGGATGCTAAGGAAAATTATAGGAAAAGAGATTTTTTCAAGGAGCAACAATGACATTCTGCATTTTAAAAACAATATTACAATGGAATTTTAATATAATTGCAATTGTTGTATTTTTCTTTAATTATTACATTATACAATATATATTGCTACTTTGTTGTGTAAACCTAGCAACTGCAAAGTCTCTTGTCATTTCTGTTGCCATTAGTGAATTGTCCACAACCATTTTCAACCAAAGATATACAAATAATAGTAGCAGCAAAAATAAGAGTATATTTTAGCAATCTATCAAATCATCACTTATAATAAAGTGATAATGCAAAAATCCATAAAGTCCATAAAAAGTAATTAGACTGCCATCCTTCCCTGTTTATATTCTGAATGGATCTGTATAGTTATAATTTTATTGTATTTAACAGAGACATTGTCCCAACACCTTTCAAAGAAATAGGATAACGTTTATTTTAATATTTTTAAGACAAATAGATTTGGATAGTGGGGTGGCCAAAGATGTATAATTTCATTTTTAAAAATAGCAATTTTTCTGTTTTACTGACGTATCTCTAGAGTAGTTAATTACTTTGACCTTCTATTTAAAACAAGCACCTGAATAAAAAGCAGCATCACGGTAGTAACGTCAACAGGATTAAGGTGTTGTTTCAATTTTTGTGGTATTTATGAAAGTCGTATTTAAGACTCCTCTTTACCCATTCCCATAGTTCTGGGTTTATAACTTGTTCATAGTTCTTTCTTTGCACCTCTGTGATCTGTTTTCCTGGTTTACTTTCTAGTTCTGCTCTGGTGTCCTTGCAGTGTTCCTATTCTAATAAAGTCCACTAAATGTGTATGTGTAGCAGAGGGTAAAACTATAGTTTACTTCAGCTATGAATAGGAAAAGAAAGTATTTTCTGCTATCTTTGTTCAATCCTTGCTATTGAAACCAGTTTGATGTTGTCTGCCTCTGTCTCTTTATCTAGTCATGTTTGAACATTTTTTTGGATTAGGACAAAAGGAGCCCAGCAGTAAAACCTTATCTTTATTGGCAATGTCTACAGTGCTAAATAAAATAGGACTAGAGAGCAAGCTCAAATCCTGAACCCAACCACTCATGCTACTTAATTATTAACATACTCTCTGGCATGGTTTTCACCTGTACCATCTAGCACTCTCCTAGAAAATGCTTGGGATTGTGTGAGCCAAGAGCCACTCCTGCATACAGACTTTTCTCTACCCTGCTATCCTCCATTAACTCACTACCTACCCCTCCCATTTCCAGAACTACTCCAGAAAGTCTTGTACCTTGAATACACCCACAAGTCCTGTCTATGACACTCTAGAACCTATAACAGATGCCCTCAGTAACATACTCTGAAAACAAGATGCCAGTGGGCTGCAACATTCTTCAGTTATTGCAAACATATGAACTGAAAAAGAAAGAAAATGAAAAGTCATTATCATATCTGTGGATCCAAGGATACCATCCCAGGCACAAGTCCAAGGTCAAGAATATTGCATGGATGTGGTCAGTCTATGTAAGCCGGCCTTAGACCTGAAAAATTCTCTCTGGCTCTTTACAAGTACCAGTGTCACCAGCTGTTGCCAGAGTGGGCATACAGGTCAATGCTACTAGTGATGCAGAAAGTCACTGAACTTGGGAAGGTTTAGCTATTCATGGGTAACACACTCTAAGTATGGAGGGAGTCTAGAGGAAGGTTAATAGGTATGTTTGACTGATCACTTTCTGCCCCACTCCCCTTTTTGTCTTTTAATCTAAAGAGGCTTCTGCAAGCATTTTGGGTTCAGATGCTATGTCATTTTCCTAGGCTAAACACACAAACCATCAAGCAGGGCTCACCTTTTTTAAAACATACCTGATGCTTCCTACGCTTTGAATGTAGCCCATTTTATAAATACATTACAGAGAATTACTTATTTCCCTTCAACTCAAACAAACTTAAATCCACAGCTTTCATTTCTCAAGCAAATGCCCTCACCATAAGGCTATAACTTAGCTTGAGGATGACAGTGATACATAAGGCATCCAGCTAGAAAAGTTGGTTTACACCATACTGGAAGAATAAGTTATGTTGTTGTTATTATTATTTTGTTTTAATCCCAAACTGAATTTAATGGGCATAAATTATCTAGGGAGCAATGATTAAAACCCATGTATATTGCCTTCCACCAGAATGCTCCAGCTTCTAAACAACGACCCAAGTGCATGCACCACAGTAATCACATCTCTTTTCCCAACCATGGTTTCTGAAGGAAGCAGTTGTGGCTTCATGTAGATTGATGTCTGTTGCCAGTTCATGAGACCACCCAACGTACAGCTACTAGATTTGGATCCTTTCAGAAACAGTCCTTAAGTTTCTAGATCACAAAGGAGTTCAGCTGTAGAGAAGGCAATGCTGCCCAAGAAAATGTAATTCTGCAGTCATATATGTACATACAAACCTTTAGACTGAAAGAGAGGTTCTAATTGAATATAGACATCTCCAGAGTCAGAAGTCACAGAACAGTATGTGCTTTCTGAGATTTAGATATCTTGATCTGTTTCAGGTGTGAAAAGCAGAGAACCCAAAACTCAATCTAAGATCAGCACAGAAAATCACTTCTAAAATTCTTAGCAAAAGATATTGCTCCCTCAAAATAATACAAAGGTTACTATCTTAATTAGAATACCTCCAGGGAATAGGGAACTCAGTGTTGAAAAAGATCAGAATTATATTCTTGGTTTACATAAGAAGTTGAAAGAAAAAAAGAAGTGCTGAGAGGGAATCTTCCTGGCCTCTGCAAATGCAGAAAAGGATTATCAACTTTGGAGGGAGCAGCTATTTATTTTTGGCATATTTTTGAAGTGTGCTTCAAAAACAGTTTTGTGCATGAGTTACCCAAAGACTATTATTAAATCAAGTGTTGACTACAATTGTGAATGGCCTTAATCAAGAACCAGTATAAACTCCATAAATTAATGAGGATGCTTGTATTCATACACTTCTTAACAGACAGGATGATCTAACTACATAGTCCAGTGAAGAAAACTATTTCACTCTCAAATTTAGATCCTGAGTTCTTTCAGTGAATAGGTTTTATCCTTTCTTGAGTCAATAAGTAGCTAACAGGACATTAATTACAGGGAGCAACTTGAAGCTTGAAAAAATAAAAAAACAAATCTTCAAAAAGGTAAGTTAGAGCTTAATTTAAAAAGACCATTACCAAAATAAGGTAAAGATAAATATGTGAATAAGGAGAGAGTGAGCAGAAACCTTAGATATGGTTGATATTGTAGCCCGTTTGAGTATAAAGAGACCATGACATGTATCAGAGAGGAAAAGTTCTGAAATGCATCAATATGAAGTGAGGAACTGTGGGAAGAAAATATCAAGGAACTCTGGGAATACATATGTATTTTAATATAGATGTCTACATCTTCAAAGTTATTATAAGAACATAGTCAGGAATAGCAAGAGATTGAACTTGAAAGTTACCTCATTTCCTCTTATTTTGATTTAATCTAGGTTCTAATTCCATCTAGAAACTTTAAACCATCGGGTTATGGAAAACCACCTATTCTTAATTTTCTGTGTAGATGTGTGCAGTTTAGGTGAGACAGAGAGAAGAGAGAGTTTTGTATTAAGTAGGTACTGACGTGGCAGGAAATAGGATCTGCTGTAATTCTGACTGACATCCCTTTACTCAGTCTATGAAATACTCTGAGAGATGTGATAAAGAAAACAAAGTCTGGCAAAAATTGAGTCAGGGAAGTCACTAAAGTCCAGGAGCAGAGGATTGGAGAAAGTGATTGCCATGCTACCATATTGCCCTTATTCATGCAGTCATGTTACAAATTTGCAATGCATCATCATCTTAATATTTTTTTTTCTGAATACGCATTTATACATTTCAGTTCCTTAAGTCCAAAAATTTAGTTCTGTAACTCCAAAATCTGGTGCATCTGAGTAACTAGAAATAGTTCTTCTCCCCTTTCCTCTAACTGCAGTAATTTAGTAACATGATGCAAAATGAAACCTATCCCATATCAAAACCCCTCATTGTGCCAAGTTTTCCCAATGGTATCGTTTAATTCTGCTCCATCCTAATCCATTGAAGGACTGCAGCTAGGGCTGTTATCAGATGAGCAGGGATGAGTAGAGATTATGAAATTGATGATGATTTGACAAAGTATAAATTCCACAAAAAAAGGCATTTGCAGTCACTTCAAAATTGTGTGAGTGCAAGCCAAATGTGCTCATTACCAGAATTTTAAAAATTTCATTACAATAAATGTAGAACTGTCATTATGCCTGCTTAATCTAGTGCTCCTGGCACTCATACAAAATTTGGCAGTCCCTGCTTAAATTCCCAACTTTCTCCCAGATCCTAGGTTAGCAGGAATGGGAGATCATATTTATGTTTTAATGTGCTGTTTTGTGTTAGTGCTTATAAAGCCAATGGCTCTTGCAGTGTTCCCTGAACCCAGTGATGATGTCTTACACAAAAATGGAGTACCTCCAACATACACATATTCTATCCAGAGATTTCCCAGCGTTTACATGCTCCACACCCTGCCTCTCAGGGTGCTTGTCTGAACTCAGATCTGTTCTCTTTCTGATTGAGAGTAGCAACATGAAAAAGTTTTTTTCATATTTTAAATTAATACTTTCTCCCAAGGCTATAGATATTCTGAGGGTTATAGAGAGAAAAGATAAGACGTTCCTTCTGCTAGAATGGTTTTTCTTTTTACAAAACAATTCACATCTTGGCACTTAGAATTAGAGGAATTTAAGATTTGATTATGCCAAGGTGAACTAAAAACTAAACCTAGGCTGCACAATGCAGGCAGACATTCCAACCCTTCAGCAGAAAGAAAAATGTGGCTTTCTCCAGCAGCTTTGTCTGGATCTAGTCCGTTTTCTTCGTTGCTATTTCTTACCTGTGTTCCAAGAAAATTGTTTGTGGAAGGCCATACAATACCTCAGTCTCAAATTAGTTGATTTTTTTTTCATTGGTCTGGGATCTAAAGGGAGGGGGGGGAAAAAAAAGGAGAAACACAAATACAAAACACTGGCTTCTCAGAATAAAAAATATTTCTATTGCTTAATCCAGAAGTGAAGTTGAAAAATCAATTCTTTGCAAAGCCTTAAAACATAATCAGTCTCATTGACATAAATGTGAAGCACACAAGTGAATTGAAAACTATATTCCTCTATTATTGCTGAGATCTGTCACAAGTAATTTTAGAATCACTTATTGATCTTTCATTATTAAGATTTAGAAAAGCACTCTTTTGCTCATCTAGGCACTTCTTAATTCACAGTAAAAACATTACCATAACACCACCAAAATGAAACACTCAGACAAACAACAATAAATTATGTCAAATATTACCCCAATATAGAGAGAACTTTTCCCCACTGGAACTTTTGGTGGTTTTTTTTTAATTTGTTTTTTCGTTGGTTGGTTGGGTTTTTCTGTTTGTTTTTTTTTTGTTTTGTTTTGCTGGTTTGTTGTGGGGTTTTTTTGGGGGGGGCGTGTTTGGGTTCTTTTTCACTTTTTTAAGCCACTTTATCTTCATTCTTTTCATTCAGGATATTGACAGGAATGTATGACAAAGAACTAAACAAACAGTTTTCTAGGATGTAAAATTAATTGTCTACTCACATATGCATAACAAAACATAAGTGTTGGTTTATAAACAAGTCAGTCTCACTGTGGTTGCTCAAAACAAATGTCTATAATTTTTTCTTATTTCCTTTAAAAATTCTCACTGAGAAATAAATGGATAATGAACTCATTATAGAAACATCCCATTTGGTCCCCCTTGAAAATAATTCCTTATTATATTTGTTAATTCTAAATGATCAGTATGACTATGAGAAGACTGGTAGCTAGGGACTTTTGATGAATAACACTTCTTTTGGTATGTTTTTGTAACTATGGTTAGCTAAGTATTTGTTTGAGGCTGTAAGATACCGAGAATATAGTTTTCACATATGGGAGAAAAAACTCAACACCAATATTTCCTCTCAAAGCAGAAAATAGCTAAGCATCAAATATTTCTACCTATGCCAAGTCTGATACAACTGGCAAAGGCATGTTGCATGCAGGAGAAAAATATATTCTCCATGAATATCACAGATCAGCTGCCAGTTACGTGCAGGTCTGTAGTAGCTGCATCACTGGCATGGGTTCACCAGCCATAGCTTTGGACTTGTCAGTACATAAAACATCCCTGATCCTGCAGAGCTTTACGGAGGATCAAGCCATCTGTAAGTACATTCTTTATACCTTACACAAAATACGAGCACAGCATAATTGCACCATTTTTTCACTTCTATTGGATATTACAGCCACACTACAAGATCTATTCAAAGCACACTTTTCAAGTAATAGTCCATATGGAGTACATAAAAGTAGTAACCTGCAGTTAAAGTATAGTGAACTGACCAATGAAGTTTTAAGTCTGTACGTTTAGGGGCATAAATTGATAGACTGGCAGAACTAGGATGAATTTTTTCTTACTACATCTAAAGTAAAATCAGGAAAGACAACACAATCCTTGTCTTCTCCATCCTTGTAATTGCTCAGTGTTGCAGACTATAGGAAAAAGTCCGTTAGTCTGGAAATTCATAAGTTCTCACCCATAGCTTAATGGCTTTTTTATTATTATTTTCTTCAGGTTAACTAATAATGTGCTTATCTATTACAGAACTATCAGCCAAAATCGGAAGACTGGGATAAATCATTATACTACAGGATGCAAACAGAGTGGATATAATGAACTACTGAGCCATCAAAAATCAGCTAAAAGCAGTATGATAAGTCCACTGATCAATTTTTCCTTCAAAAAGGATGGTAATATACAAAAAAGGGAAAAATTATGATGGAAGTTATTTCACTTAACTTTAGATTTTTAAACTGCAGACGTTTACGTCTGTACTAACACCCTGCATTGTCTCTGTAGTCAATAGAGACAAATGGGCAGTTCCAGAACGCAAATCCTCCGGCCCATTTTAGACTTTTTGGATGAAATTAAATGTGGCCTTCAGATGCCTACTTATAACCACTGAGAATAAGGGTTGCCTAGATGCTTAGCTCCTATATAGGTGTTAAATTACAAAAGTTCCATTTAGTCATATGAATCTCACATAAGGCAACTTAAATCCAAAATGTGCCTGGCAGAGGCTACTCTCACAACTGAACTCTTTAATGTGCAGTGTTTGGGACCTTGCCGACCTTTCCTATGACCTTCCTGCACACACAGAACACTACAAGCGTTTTGGAAAGGACTGCTGAATCTCACTGTATCTGTCAACACAACTGATTCCTTTCTGAAGGAAAAAGGATAGGAACAGTGGCTTGCAATCATAGATGACAGGTCATCTTACGCATTCTTTGCCCTCAGTCAAGATCAGGTATATTTTCTATCAGATAGATATAAATATATTTTTACATCAAAGTTGTTAAAAGGTTTTATGAATTATCACTGAGAAAAAATAACCACACTAGGAAACTCTGATGTCTGTGCTGTTCAGCTACCTCAGATTTGTGGCAGGCTCTTGAGAAGAAAAATCCTGACAAAGCTGTATTCAAAAGCTTTGGCCATTCTAATTGCAGCAATTGTAATATGTTCCTACGTTCCTTTTTATGGCCATGCTGATTTTATATAAAATCTCTATCTATTGTTCCAGTGATTTGTATGAAACAGAAATATCTGTAGATCTATCTGGTTAATGTGCAGGCTAATGGGAGCTACAGCATGATAGGCTGCCCTTGATTCACTGTCTTCTTTCAATGACCCAGCCCTCTGTGCAGGCTATTAGTCTACTAATGAGTCAAACCAATTCTGAAGCATACAGGCACTACTTCCAGACTTGCTAGAATTTGTTTGCATCTCCCTGTTTTTCGTCAATGTCAAAGTGCTATCCACAGCATCAAGCTATTTTATTTTAAGAAGTACTTTGAGAAAGGATGCCCTTATCAGGAAAGGTTTTTAGATTAAAAGGAAAAAAATATACATAGTATACAGCACACATGAATTAAAACTTAATGATGAATAATTCTATTGACAGAACTTATAAGGGGTGGTTTCATATCTGATACCACAGTTCTATAGCACATTTTCATAATGGAAAATTGAAAAGATTTAGAGGACTCATTCTCACATCATCTTTATCCATGGCTAATCCAAATTAGCTGAATATGTCCTACACAGAACAATGGGGAGGGTCACAGACAGCTACGGGTTCTCTGCAGGTATCTTTTTGTGCTGCATTTCTTCTCCTCCTGTTTGAGCTGTTGCCTGGTTTTCAATTGCCAAGCCTTTGTGTCTGCAATTATTTGGTAAAACATTAAAATGCTTTATAAATTGGATAAGAAAAGCAACCTTTTTCATCCAGTGGAGAAAGATACGCATAGTGTATAGATTATATTTGAAAAATGTACTTTCAGAGAGCAATAGGGCTTTCAAAAATAGCTTTTGCTTGTTCAAAGAACAATTAAAGTACACAAGACACAGTGTACCATAACGAAGAGCAGGCTGTTTGGGATACTAGAACCAATACACCAGTGCTCACATACTCTTATTCCCAGACAAAGAAGGATAGCTAGGATTACCTTTGCATAAACTAAAATGTGCCTGTGAAGCAATGGCCTTTCATTGATGACTCAGTATATGACTTATTTAATGACAAAAGATGCCTATGCCATACCTAGTGTATACAATCTTTAGAACTTTTGTTTCCAAAGCTAGTGTTTTTAAATACTTTGGTTGCAAGAATTTCTGTTTGAAAAGTCGCACAAGAAGCTCTAAGGCCTTTGTTATTAACTAGCTGTTGTAATTCTTGTTACAGCATGTAAGGTTCTTATATAGCTTGTTTGTTCTATATTAGAGCAGTTAATAGCTGAGATTTAAGTCCTCCTCCTTTTAGCCTCATCTACATCTGTTCAGAAACACTGGCTGGCTGCCACTGCTCTGCAGCTGTCTGGGTTCTGTCTCTAAAGCTGTCCTGGGTCAGTAGCCACCCTGTGTAACCTTAGTCCAACTATAATTTGGATTGTGTCCTTTGTTATTGCTTTCCAATTTATTTGACGGCTGGATTCAAACTTGCTCTCTGCTATATTAGCTAGTGATCTTCAGATTAACCCAATACTCTAAAACAAAATAGATTGATGGTGGTATGGGAAGTAAAAATCTTTAGGCTAAGGGACAAATGACTCCCCTCTCCCCAGTATGTATAAAGGAAACAAAAAACTATGTTTACAGCAAAGTATTTTATTCACATGGAACATATAAGACATGCAGACACTGAATTCAGAGTAGCCTTCTGCATCAACAAATGCAGTCTCCCATTATTACAGGCTGCCAACTCAAATAATCCTGTTCAGATCTTAAATCTATGGAATAAGCATGACAGATTCAAGAACTGACATCATTACATTGATGGATAAAGGCACACAATGACCACCCAAAACTGTTTTTACTTGGTCAAATACATGTTATATGTTAAGAGTACACAGGTGTATGATGTGCACAAATCACAGCAAACAACAGGAGACAATTTGATAATTTCATGGAATCCTAACTTATTTTTGCAAGAAACTCACGAAAGTAATTTTTAATATTTTTGTCAGAAACTTAATGATTACAGTAGGATATTTTTACAGTTTCTGGAAGCTGAATCCTTTAGAGAACAGTGAGACACGGAAACTGACAGTGCATTTTACATTATGCCATATTTTTTTCTCTGTTCTCAGATGGAGCTTAGACAACAACCCAGTTCACTCTGAAACATATGCAGAGCAGTTTGCCAGGTGATGAGGCATGGAGTAGGCTCCATAGATTGCACTGACTCTGTTTAGAACAGGAGTTTACACATATAGCTTACACATGAGCACTTCCATATATAAATCTAGGGTGTCCTAATTGCCACTGAAGTGTCACCCTAGACCACAATAAACTGCCACATAATTCAAGCCATTTGGTAAGAAGCGGATATTTCAGTACAAGATATCATACTTGTGTATCCAAAGACATCACTGGCAATGAGACAATGACTGACAATAAAATGGAAACACGAATAAAGAAATTTTTATTACTGATATTTTGGAACAGCCAAAGCAGAACAGTGTGATCCCAGGACACCATCAGAAGCTCCAGCAGATCTAATTGTAAACAGAATGAGAGAGCCACCAAAACCAAGAGCACATCTGCAAACACATAGTTGCCATGCTACAAATCTGCTAGGGAAAACAGCATTTGGATTAGCAGTCCGAGGCCTTCCCCAAAAAGAGAGTTGAATTCTGCTTCCTCATGTGTGTAGAACCAGGCACATAAGTATAGTGTGGTTTCCTCTGCAAAAATCTCCCAGGGTTGATTTGTGTGTAGAGAGAGGGGCCTGTTAGGTATGTAGCCCCCAAAACTTAAACATATCACTACATCTGAAAAAATTAAACATATTACTACATCTGAAATCTTTTATAATTCTTTTGCATTGCAAAAGTACATTTTTGACCTCATCAGTAAAGAAAGTAAATACGTGATATACCGAGCATTTTTACTGTTTTGAAGCATGCAAAGCACTAGTAATCAAAATACACTTCTATTTGTTATGTTTTACCCACTTTGGGAAAATGTGACTATCCCAGATTAGAGTACCAAAGAAAACCGTGATTCTAACAAGAAGATATAAGGGCAAGAAGTAAACGCTCTCCACCTACGATTTTGGTACAGTCCAGTACTTTCAATCCAATGAATAACAAATGAAACTACCAAAGGTGAATTGTGCATTCAGTATGCTCACAATATTCAAGATCTTCATGATATTCTGTAGGCCAACTCAGGAGTTAGGTTTTCGTGTTACCTTGAGTGAAGCATGTGATCCCATTGGAGTATGCTCATTGATGCTAAAGGTTTCTGCAAAACTATCTACTCTTAAGGGCTATATTCAGACTACTATACCTGCCAGTGCTACAACAACAGCCTGGCAGCATGATTCATATTTATTCCCTTGGGTATTCCAGCTCTCATACAGTCAGTGGGTTAAGTGCCTCCACAAGGAAATTCAGAAACCTTAAGGAGGAAGCCTTTTCCTTTCCACTGGCAGTACAGCAAGTAAGTATCTTTGGAAGAGCTCAACCATGATGTTTGTCTGACAGTTACCTAACTCTTGTACCTACATAGAACAGACATCTTCATTCCCTGAGATTCAGAGCACTGAATTTACTTTTGACCACAACCAAATAATGAAGGATGCCTCCTTTTATACACAATTAGTGAACTTGACCAGAAAGAGATGCCAAGATCTCCCTCTGTTTACACCTCTTATGGAAGTACCTGAATCTCAGACAGGTATGTAGCTTGGACTGAGCTGAACTATTTATTCTCCACTTTTCCTGTTGAATCTGAATCACAGTGTAAAAAAAGACCAAAACATTCATGGGATACATGGGAATCTATCACTAGGGTTATACTGGCACAATGAAAAGACAAATCAGGCCTCAAAACAGCATAAGGTCATTTTAAACTTCTAATGTATGTAAGCTTTGAAATTTTGGCCTTTTCTTATTTTAGCAATCATAGAATGAGATGTGAAAGAGAAAACATCCTGAGCAATCACTACTTAGAGGCAGAATTTAGAGGCACACAATTAATTCATGTGCAGTAGCATAGTAAAACAATTATTAAAACAATACTTAGAAAATAAAAACATGTACATCTGTTACTTTTTAAGAATTAGAATTTTGTTGATGGGTTTTGTGTTAGAGAAGGCTGAGAGGGAATCTCATTTATGTTTATAAATATCTCAAGGGTGGTTGTCAAGAGGATGGGACCAGATACTTTCCAGTGGTGCTCAACAAGGGGCAACAGGCACAGACTGAAGGACAGGAGGTTCCATCTGGATATGAAGAGAAACTTCTTTACTTTGAGAGTGCCAGAGCACTGGAACAGGCTGCCCAGAGAGGTTGTGGGGTCTCCTTTGGAAACATTCAAAACCTGCCTGGACACATTCCTGTGCAATCTGCTCTAGGTGAACCTGGTTTAGCAGGTGGCTTGGACTAGATGATCTCCAGAGGTCCCTTCCAACCCCAACCACTCTGTGATTCTTTGAATATGATACGTTGCTTTCCTGGTTAGGACTTTCTTTAATAGGGGTAGCTAATACTCTAAAAATATTTCATGTATATGTCTTGGCTTATGTTCTTTCAGTGTAAATGCACAGAATGATTTATAACTTCTGTGGTACAGACAGATTTTTTTAAAGCATGTTTCAAAGAAATTGAGCAGAAGTTTGGGGGGTTTTTTGTTTGGTTGGTTGGCTGGTTGTTGTTGTTGTTGTTGTTTTTTCCTTTTGTTGTTCAACTTCACAAGAATTCATATTTCACTGACATTAGTATGGTCCACCTGAGTGGGTTAACAAAATAAAAACAGATGTCAGTGGAGTAACTCTATCACTTCTGTAGTTGAAAGATGCCACTGACAGACTTCTTTTCTGTGCCCACACTCACAGAAATATCTCCTGATGCTATCTCCCTACCACCAACATAGTCCTACAACATCTCAGAAAACAGCAAGAAGTGTTATCAAATGGTATCTGTTTCCTTTGATGTTCATGCAAGATTTCACACTTTCCACAGATAGGAATTTGATAACTATAAGAGTGACATGAAGAGAAAGATGTTTTGTAGGACTTTTAATATACAGCTGCTAAGAACAACACATTCTTTTACTCATAGACATGGGCCTTTCCATCTCTTCTCTGTGCTTGTGGTAGTGAAAATAGAATGGTTCAGTTATTTCAAGACAAGTGGAAATCACACAAAAAAAGAAATCACAAGCCCCACAGATGATCAAGAGCAGTAGGACAGGAATATTATGTAATGGTTGCACTGGCAGTATAGACACAGCAGCAGGCAGGAGGAGAAGGAGGTGGAACTAGTTTTATATTCTGGCAACTGTAATTTCATAGAGGGTCATGGTGTTCCTGGGATTTTGGTCAGCTTGCAACAGTGTGATCCTTCTTCACTTCACTACAATACTGGTTTCTATAACTGAATATGTCAAACTGCATTTTCAACAACATCTTGAGTACTACTTCAGAGCTGACAGGCATGAACTTCCACTGTATTTTCAGCAGTATTAGACACAGCACTGATCTGGGAGTTCAGTTCATCAGTGACCTACCTGATTTGTTACCTCCCCTCTAGAAGAGAGGTTTATTATCTCTCCCAGGTTTCCAGATTGCTTTTCTATTATCTATTTATCTTCTACACTTCTACTGACTACCTGCTTCAGACGATAACTGCCAGCTGCCTCAAATTCTCTGTGATGCCTGATAGAGATCTTTTGCAGTTGAGTCTACTGCTGTAGTTACAACGTCCTGTGTTCTATGTCCCTGGGAGCTGTAAAAGAAAAATAATTTTATTGGGTGAGGAACAGACATGATTGATGCTTATAGAGGAAACTGACCTCAATAGAACGACATGCTTTGGCTATGTTTTATCATTAGAATTCTACAGTCTAACCATATTCATATGAATTTTATCACAAATATTGAAGTATACATATCTCTTTCACTTAGAGAACTAGGATTACGATTTTATGCTAGTGACAGCTATCTGTGTGTAGGAATGAGGGTAGAGTGAGACACAGGCTGACAATGATTAGTTGTTGATATAAATCTTACAGAAGTTGTCGTAGATGTCGTAGATTTACCAATATAATTCTAAGCATAATAGCCTGTGTATTTGCTAGAGATGAAGAGCATGCACACCACACCATGGACATGTTGCACACGGGTATCAGAGAAGTTTGAATTGTGTATTTATGAAACAGCAGTCAGTCCAGAAAACAAAACAAAACAAAGCAACATAATCAGAATGCAATCTTATGTAGGCCAGAATGACGCAAAATTTAAGTTTATTTTTCAGCTTCCTTTGAAAATCACTTTCCTAACATTCTATAAAACAATACATGAACTTTAATATTTCACTGTAAAATACAATGTAGCCATGCTTTGCATTTTACAGGAACTGTCTGAGGTCCTATGTGGCCTATGATTTTCTTCAGGCCATTCAAAGCATTTGAATATGGAAGAGAGCTTAACACTGTCAAGTATACAACTTTGATTTCAGCACTAGAAGCTTCTCTGTGAAAGACCTTACATCAGATTTCATCCTAATTTACACATTTTTAATCCTGTAATTGTCGGCCTGCCTGGAAGTGACAGTGAGTTTGACCATGGGGATCTGTACCCAAGTCCCCTTTGTTTGTATGCCCAAGATCATTGCTCAGTGTTTGCTTTTCTCTCCGCTTGGCTCAGGGGGCCTCTCTTGAGAGCTTGTTGGTCTTTCAAGGCCAGTAGTGCAACCTGTTGCCAGGACAGATGCTGTGACTGCTGGGATGCTGGCCACAAGCTCCCTTCACACACTTGCACAAGAGATTACTAACACCACTACCTAAATTAATGCAAATGTGACTTCCACAAGCTTCTCTGGCTCCTAAAAATGTCCCTGGACTCAGGTACATAACTCAGGTATTACTTAGTGTATGCAATGTCACAAAAATTACTTCAAACTATTCAGTCTGTTTCAGGAATAAAAGTATTTGCTGTGTCTCCTGATGACTTACTGCTCCTTACAACTACAGTGCCAGGATCTGCCCAGAGACTGTAGCGACCTGGCTGCTTTACAAACATGTGACAAAGTATTCTCTCCTGAATCTGAATAACTTGCAGTGGAAGCAGATGACACACAAATTATAACAATAGTATCCTTGAGAAAAAAGGAATGATAAAATATTACATTACTGGGCTTTCTGGGTCTGTGTCTTATGGTTTAATGATTAGAGTTTAAAACATAGAACAATTCCTAACACTTCTCACACAAAAGCAAACAGATTTATATGCAAAGAAATTTGCGCTTCAAGATGGCAGTTCTCTGCTCTTGGATTCTGTGGTGTGTAACACGTATTGCCACTCATGCTGCAGCTTTTGTTTTGGGCTGCCACGCTTCTTTCCAGATTATTTTTCAAACTTTTTTGTTCACTGTGTCTGATGCTAGTTAGGGGATTCAAATGTTATTAATGGAAAATAAATAGACAACCCTATCAAGTCCTTCCCTCCTTCACTAACAGTTCAGCAAACTGGAATATCCCCAACTACAACACAAGTTCTCTCTCTCCCTGCCCTTACGCAGGCAGTCTCAGTTCCTAACACGTATGTGAAGATCCTATTCATAAAGCTCTCACTAAACAAATGACATGCAATACATTTTAAAATAAAAAAAATAATCCCATGATAACCACATTTACTTTTGTACACATTTTGCAACGTAATGTCAACAACTGTGATTTCTCCAGCCTCTTCACAGTACTTCAAATTTTGCACATAATGTGCAAGTTTTACCCATGAGAACAGACATTATGATAAAGGTTTTAATTATGCAATTATATGATTATGTTCTCTTTCCCTACAGGATTTTAGGCTTAAAGGCAGAACTTTTGGAGAATTTAGTGGCCACTTTCAGAAATACGTTAATGATATATACAAAACAGTTATTGTAACTTTTTATGGTAGAAAAAAAGGAGGCAAAGGAAGAGATGACCAAGATTTTAATCAACAATCACTGCTGACTTGTCAAATTTAAGTTCCTGCTTCAGAAGACAAAGTTCCCGCGTTTAGCACAAAAACCAGTCTGATTCATTTTTTTATTAATGCAACCACAATGATGCTACTTTATGCAACCTTTTCGTGGAATCGTGAGGGCAAACAGCCTTACAATATTAAATACTTGGCAACCTCAGCTCTGAAGAGGAGGAGAAGAGGGTGGGGCCCGGGATGGGGGGGTGGACACGTCTTGTACTGCCAGAAATGAGGTGAAGAGCGCGACACGCGGCCGGTGGGGCTCTCTGCGCCCCTCTCCTCCCCGGCGAGCGCACACGGCCGCGGCCGCGCCTCCGAGCGAGGGTGGGTGCCCCCTCGGCTGCTTCGGAACCCGCTGCGGCAGCGCCGGGCGGGCAGGTAGGCGGGGAGGACGCAGGCTGGGGGAGGCTCACGCCTCGCCCTGGCGGGCGCGGGGACCCACTGCTGCCCGCCTACACCCCCCGGCGCGGCGCGACCCGGTCTGGCCCGGCGCAGCCCAGCGCGGAGCGTCCCACCTCCCGCGCTGGCTCCGTCTCCCCGGGCCGGGCGCCGNGCCCGGGAGGCGTCTCCTCCGCAGCCCCCGCCCCCCCTCGCCCGTGCTGAAGCGCCTCGGCCGCTCCCCGGCAGCACCCCCGGGACAGCGGCGCCCCGTCGGCCCCGCAGCAGCAGCCGGGCCTCCCTCTCTGCCGCCCGGCCCGGGCTCTCCCGCCGCTGCTCTGCTGCCGAGGACACCTCATGGGAAATAAATAAATTAATTACCCCACTCGCCCCCGCGGCAGGGAGAGAAGCCGGCGGCGGCCGCGGGATTAGATCCGGCCCAAGCTAGAGACCAGGTAACGTAACCTACCCGCCAGGAGGGAGGAGGAGGAGCAGCGAGGCCGCTGAGGTCGCCCCCGCAGGGGAGGGCTCCGGGGGACGGAGAAGGGGCTGCCGCAGCCGGGGCGCGCTGGCATGGTCCCCGGCTGGTTGCGTGAGGCAGCTGCCCCCGCGCTGTGCGCGCAGCACTGTTAGTCACTGACACACACGCACACACGAGCCACCGCCCACGCAGGTATGGATGGATGGACGGACGGACGGACGGACGCCGCGTGGGGCGCAGCCGCCGCCCCTCGCGGGCGCTGCCCCTGTCGGGCTCTGTCCCCCGGTACCAAAACAGCCACCTTAGGGAGACGCCGCACTCCCCGCCGGCCCTGCAGCCAGCGGCTTCCCGCTGCCATGTGGGCGTCCGGCTCTGACAGAAGGACAAGGAGGGAGGCGGGCGGCGGGGCCGAGGCGAGACCGCAGCTTCGGGGGGAAGCGGCGCGATCCCGCCCCCGAACCGCTGCGCGCATCTCAGCGAGGTGACGAGCTGGGGCGCAGGGGCCGCCTCCCGCCGCATCCCCGGGCGCTGCGGCACCGCCCGCCCCGAGCAGAGCCACGGTCCGGGGCGCCCCCGCCCCGGGGGTAGCTCCACTGGGAAATGTGGGCGGGGAGCAGCAGCGGCGCCAGCAGCCAAGCAAGGACCGTGCTGCTGCTCTTGCCGTCGTCAGAAATGGGCCTGCAAGAAGCGCTGATGTCATAGCTCTGTGGTCAGGATGACCTTGGGGAACGTGGGCCTGGATGGACCCTTTGCTGCACATGCCAGCTGCAGCACCTGTTACCCTGCTCTGGGCTGCTCTGAGCCCGACAATGCTGGCATTATTATTGCCAAACATTGATGGCTTTAGTTAGTGATTGTGTACTCCTCGTGTAACTGGTACCAGAGGAGGGAAAACATTGCTTCTCCATCATTCTCTTTACTTGACCTCTGCTATCACACAGTGGATTCAAGGTCCTTGAAGGGAATGGTTTGAGCAGCCTCATTGGCAAGGGGCAAGGGGCAATCATCCAGAGATAAAAGGGTTTTTCTATGCCCATGGAGATGCCTGTGCCCTGGGTTTGTAGTTGTTGAAGTGGCCCCTACAAGACACTGAAGTAAGGAAACAATCTTAGAAGAGACTGAGAAATTGCCCTGTTCACATTTCAGAGACCAGAGTGTCTCTGGCTACTCCTGGGAGGGGATGTTACCTCTCAGTCCTGCAGGGTTGCAGGACTGACACAGGTCCTCCAGCACTTTTCCAGTCAGGTGGACAGGAAAACAAAGCAAAAATTAATAACATTTAAAGAAGAGTCTTACTGAAACTATTATTGAAAGCTGTTTTGGGAAAAAGAAACTGAAGGAAGCTAATGCCTCATGGAGGTGTCCATTCCTGTTTCATTGGTCTCTATAATAATCCCTCATGTTTCCATAGTGACATCTATCTGTGCCTCTCAAGTTTCTTATCAAATAGTAATGAAATAGGTGCTTGCAGCTTCCATTGCAGGAATGGGGCCATAAACTTAACAGCATACCAATTGAGCCAACAAAATATTGCCTCAGCTCAGTCTAGATGAATCATGATATGAAAGTTAGTCTTCAAGACAGAGGGAGGTAGACTGATATTTAAAGGAAGCAGAAAACTGATAAATAGTTCAATACAAGTTGTAAATGCTTTTATGTACAAGTATTAAATTTGGAAATAATGTATATGTGATTCTCTCCTTATTTTTAAAGACAACTCTTTCTCCTTTCATTATTGTCTGCTAGCTTTGAATACCATACCTGAGAATCAGTGCTGACTATCTACTCCATCTGCATGGTGGAATAAATTCAGAGAAGAAATTATACTTCAGATGCTTCTATTATTTGTGCAATTTATTACAAAACTGTAACTTCATGTATCTGTAATGGCCCAGCTAGCTTAGTTTGCAACATAGTGTTTACAATGGAAGTGGCTTCAGAACAAAACCAGGAATCATTTTGAATAGGCAAAGAGTGGTAGCTGGAGGTTATGGGTTTTGTTTTATGGCAGCAGTAAGTGATTTTGGTTAATGAAGTCAGCCTTATTTTATTTACATTATAGAGTTTGGAATAGTGTAAATGTCAGCTGTGGTCTTCATGGAAGGTCTTCATGGATGGTACAGAAATAAATTCACATGTGTTATGGATAAGAAATGCTTTCGATTATGTAGTGATACAACTGATGGGAACAGGTATTTGACATGTAAAGTGATGAAGGAAGAGTAGATACAAACTTTTGCAGGAGACTTTGAAATATACGAAGGGAAATATCAAAGAAACTGAGTGCAGTTAAACATTGTGGTTCTGCAGCTGCAGTGAAGAGAGCTGTAATTCTGTTTCAGCAATTTTCAGTGTAAATTAATGCATCATTAAAAGTATAGAAAAAAGTCTCCTTCCAGCTCTTTAACCTAACTCCATCTGTCACTTATCTGTGGTATATATTGGATTTAAGCTCACTCAGCTCTTGCTGTGGAAAAATACTTATTCTAGAATCTGAGTTTTATGGAGGCAGGAGATCTTATGGGCAGACATAAAGGAGATACTGTTATTTATGGACAGGCAAGTTAAGGGAGAGAAAAGAGCACTTCTCCTTGAATCACAAGCTTTTTTTTTTTTTTTTAATGTTTTTCTTTCATTACTCTCCTAAATTTTGTTCACTATTTCATGCTTCCTGTCTATTTCTTTAAATATTTATACATATATAAAAATATATTTCTGGTACCCATTGCCCCATTGCTTATTGGTTTTCTTAATTTTAGAAAAATATATCCTCCTAGATATCCTTTTTTTCTTAAGTAAATTATCTTGTCCATTTCTCGCAATGAGCAGGTGGTAGTGCTTCCGGTAACTCTGCTTATTGTTGGGGCCCTTCCAGTCCAAGAAAAGAGACTACAGCTCACCTGCCTTTTTTTTGTTGTTGTTGTTGTTTCTGTTGCAACATCACAGGATTCTTGTAAAGAGCTCAATTTTTCTTGATTAGGTGATTGCTTTAGCAAAGATGGTGTCTGAATATAATTCTTAATTAGTTGTATCCTTTACACCATTTGCTAGAGTTAGAGCTATCCATTTTCTTATGCAAGGACCAAGAAAAGAAGAATATTTTTTGGGCTGTGCTAGTAATCTGTGCTGTTAAATGAATCTTATGTTTCAAGGTCAATATGATTATGAAAATGTATAATTCTCATTTGATTTTTATTAAAAAGGGTTAGTTCATAGCCATTAATCATTGATAGAGAACATTTCCAGTTTCTGCATCTGTTCATGTAATATATATGGCCTAATATTTGAACAGAATCAAGAAGGAGGCTAGATGGGAAAATAGAACCTCATTGACCAACTGTTTTATGTGTCAAATGAAAGTGAGCAACAGGCTGTGTTCCACATACGCAGCTCAGTCCAAACCTGCATTCCTTGACTTGCATGTATTTGTGAGCTGTTGTGCCAGCTTTCATAGTTTTATTGTGAATCTTGGAACATTTGAAGAAAATTTTGCAGTATTCGAACAAAAGTAATTGGGATATATGAATAAGGGCGTAATATTCCATGACTTGAGGAACAGAGTGGGTTGGACAGACTGACTGGATAACACTACTTAGCTTTGTAATCTATCATATATTTCTGATATTTCTTATAGTTCTTGGTCTTTTAGCCAAGCGACCAAAATAATATTAAGCTTTTATTGAAGAGAAAATGTCTAGCTAACCAGGTCATGGTGGCTGACAAACTAGAGTCTCAGTTGTTTTTTTTTTTTCCTCTCAAACTCAAGATTTTTAATTCATAATATTTGTGTCTGGCAGGGTGATTAATCATCAGCAGCTCATTCTTTTGTTGATTATATTTTTAAGTTTAGTTTATGCAATGCCTTTAAGTAGTTCCTTTATTTGTTATTTTCAAGGTCAAGCCTCCAGTTACATGCTAATATTTTTTTTATTTTCAGGACATGGTGCTTTCCTGTCTTGTGACACTTGCAGTAATATGTAATCAGAAGTGTGCATTAAGAACATTTGCTTGAGAGAAACTGAATAAGCATTTCCAAAAGGATATTAACATAACTAGGGCAATTAAAAAAGTTCCCAAAATGAAGGAGAATTAATGGAAAAGAGTGGAGCCTTAGCATAACATATGCTTTTGCTTTGTGATTGTAAGACTTAAGATCATAAAAAATGGAGTTAGTGTTAATTGACAAAAGGAAGCACTAGAAAACAAACTTAACCCTGATTTTTATATATATTTTTTTAAATTTAGCTGTTGATGCATTTTTTTTTAACCTGGTGTCATGATTATTGAATGTGAAGTATTGAATGTGTTTCAGTTCCATCCAACAAGAAAGAAGTGCTCTTAATAATAGTGTGAATCATATAGAATTAGCTAATAACTTTAGACTGCGGGAAAGTTGTACTTTTAAGTCAACTATTCACAAGCTGCAGAAAGCCCAAACATTATAGAAGTCAGAATATTTCAGAATAAGTAGATTTGACATTATTTTCATGTGGTTACTATGAAGGATAATGACAGCATCTGATTTTAATGGTCAAAGCATAAAACTCTGTGGACTGGAGTTGCCGTAACGTGCAGGATTGTTTAAACAGTGTTTGCTTTCTTCCAACCTGAACATTTGTATACCCCCAAAGAACACTCTCCAGTTGTTTTGACAGCAACCTTGGTAGTTATTTCACCTGCATCTCTCTTTAAGGCTTTTCAACAGAGGACTAAGCTGTAGGTGATAATCAAGGTCCCGTGGGAACATTCAGAAAGCACATTGCACAGAAGACAGCTCAGAACACCTCCTGTATTTAATGGCTTTTCTTATCTTTATATATTTTTGAAAGCTCTGGTCCTTTAGAATAGCTCATCTTCCCGCACCTGCTAGCAGACTCCTGCTGCAGCTTCAGGCATGACCATTGTACAGTGCCCTTCCATCACATGGCCTCAGTGTCAGCAAACTGTTGGCAGCACTCCCAAATTTTGCACTTAAGGACAGAACATCTGACGAAGAGTTGTAATGGTGTCCAAAATATGTTTGGCGTCAAACTTTCCCCATTTGCTGTCCCTACAGTGGTGATAACAACAGAGTAATGACGTATGTTGCCTTTTGCATGTGTTCCATGCAATAGAAATTATTAAAATCAGACACAAAACAGCACTACATCATCTCTAAAAATATAATTTATTTTTTCATAGAAACAGATTAATTAAGAGGTTAGCGTTTGTGCCTACCACTTATGACTTAGACACCCTTGCAGTCTATGGTACAAACAAAAAGGAGACAAAAGAAGATGAAATCCCAATTTGTCTCTTGTGTTAGTATCAAACTCATAGTGTCAGCTTCAGACTTGTACTTCTCAGTCTTGTTTTCTGAATTCAAGAAATACTGAGAACAAATGTATATTTTAACAGCACTAAAACCATGTGAAGGAACAAAACAAAAAGACTTACCATTTCTGTGCCAGCAAAAATGGCAAAAGCATACATAGAATCATAGAATCATAGAATGCTCTGAGTCAGAAATTACTCACGAGTATCATCAAGTCCAACTCCTGTCCCTACATATGACAACTCCGCAGTTCATACCATGTGTCTGAGGGTGTTGTCCAGTCTCTTCTCGAACACTGTCAGGCTTGGGGCCACGACTGCCTCCCTGGGGAGCCTGTTCCAATGCTCCACCACCCTCTGGGTGAAAAACCTTTTCCTAATGTCCAACCTAAACCTCCCCTGGCACATCTTCCTGCCATTCCCTGAGGTTCTGTCATTGGTCACTAAAGGGAAGAGTTCAGTGCCTACTCTTCCTCCTCCCCTTGTGAGGAAGCTGTAGATCGTTATAAGGTCTCCTCTCAGTCTCCTCCAGGCTTAACAAACCAAGTGACTTTAGCTGCTCCTCATACAACTTCCTCTCCAAACCCTTCACCAACTTCGTAGCCCTCTTCTGGACACTCTCTAGTAGTTTAATATCTTTTTTATCCTGTGGCGCCCAGAACTGCACACAGTGCTCCAGGTGAGGCCGCACCAGTGCAGAGCAGAGCGGGACAATCACCTCCCTCGCCCGGCTGGCAATGCTGTGTTTGATGCACCCAGGACACGGTTGGCCCTCTTGGCTGCCAGGGCACACTGTTGGCTCATGTTCAACTTGCCATTGACCAAAACCCCCAGATCCCTCTCCACAGAGCTGCTCTCCAGCATCTCATCCCCCAGTCTGTATGTACAGCCAGGGTTGCCATGTCCCAGGTCCAAAATCCAGCACTTGCTCTTGTTGAACTTCGTGTGGTTGGTGATTGCCCAGTTCTCCAATTTGTCCAGAAAATCAGTTCCTGCTGTAATGTGTTTAATTAGTATTGCAGATAGAGAAATGCACTCACTTTCAGCATATGCATTTGAAATAAGTTGTGTTAAAGAGGTGGTTTTCTTTTTAACATTAGATATGAAGTGCTTTGTGGCATTCTTTTTTCAAATATCTGGGATAATGATGTAAATATTTGGCAATGTAGGTTAGAATTTTTGAAGTGACACAGGATTATGTTTAAACTACCAACCATAATGGCTTGGCTCCTGAGAGACATAGCTGCTTTTCTCTGCTGATCTTACAGTTATGGAAATTGGAAACCTTAAAACGTAGAACATCTTAACAGTTTGCCATTTTATTGAATTAAAATACCGTAGGACTTGTGTGTATCAAATTGACCTCCTATAGTTTGTATTCATAGTATGGCGCTCAGGGCAGGTTCAAAAAAGAAAGAAAAAAGAGCAACTTGGTGCAAATAAGCTTCCCATGGGAATGTAGGTGTCTGATTTCTTAACAATTTGAATTTTATGTGTTAAACTCCCTGACAATTCTGCCTTTGCTGAGTACACTCTCCACTGAACTTTTCTAGAAGTTAACTCCTTTTGCACGCTATGCCAGGGAGAGATGTGGAGCTGAAACCTTACTGGGCCCTGTGTTCTCAGCAATGCCACCTGTTGGTGTTAGAAATGGAAACTGGTGAGCTATAAACTGCAAACTGGAACTGAAGACTGGTTTCAGAGACAGAAGAAATGTGCCTAAGACAGAGACTGGCTGAGCAGGAGGGGTTGCATCTGGGAGCAGGTGGAGAGAACAAAATAGACTGTGGAGAGAAATTGGTACTGGCAGCTGAAGAAGGCAATGGGCCTATCATCCCATTACCAAACCCTTTTTAAAATGTACATCTTTATAATAGTTTGTACATGATGTTAAACTAAAGGCTTCCTTTTTGCCCTGTGAAATTTGTAAGATCTCTGCTCATTGTGTCACGCAGGGGTTCTAACTCCCTGCCTTCCATTAGGCAGCCCCTTTCCCTTATTCTTAACAACACTACAAAAAGCGAATCAGGGGACCCAATAGCCCATGATTAGGGGCCACACCACCAGATTTTAGCAAGGAGTGAAAAAAGGTGGTGTATTTTGAGACCTCTGGGTTGTATATTTGGGGAAAATAGGTAGAAAAGAATATATCATAATAGTCTGTATTTACAAAGGATGAAGTATGCATTGTATTTGTGAAGAATAAGAAAAAGAGAGATCCTGTTTCCTTGTTGAGGTGCAGATATAATTACGTTGGCTAGAGGCATCAGGTAGTTTTTGTTCTCATGTTTTTCTGATGTAGTTATCCAAGAAGAGATGTTTTGATGTAGTTATGCTGGATATGAGGGTGCTTTATTTCAATTTAGCTTGTTTCCTCATTCATATATAACAACACTAGAGTGTTGTAGGCACTATGCATGGCCTGTTTCGGTGTTAGCTGTATTATAATAGTGAAAGAGGTCTATAAGCAAAGCTAACGAATATGAGGGCCAAATTCACATAAGGTAGAAAATCCAGCAAGGGCATTCAAAACTGAGACCTAAAAGTGCTGTGGTGTTTTCTCTCAGTCAAATAATATGTCAGAGTTGCTCAATTGGCATTTCCTCTGCTTCTGTGACTCCCAAGTCCAAACTTGAGCTCCATTCCTCTCATGCAGTTCCACTGGGTTTAAAGGAGTTACCCATGGTTTACATACAGTAATGTCTGAAGAAACTCTTTTGATTGCTTCTCAAGACTCGGTTTGCCTTTTGGATCACTTGCTTTGGCTTACCTGATTAGTTTGAATGGAAATTACTTCTCATAATGATTACCAGAATGATTTATCTGTTTCCAAACAAATACTTTCATGTGTTCATCTTTGTCCTTCTCTTCCCATCTTTCTTTCTGTGAGAGCATTTTCTCTCTCTCCATTTATTAGAATGAAAATACTCAAGGTAAAATATCAAGTTACTCTTCTGCTCTGCTAATCCTATTGGTGTAGTGGGTTTTCCACACTAAAACTGGAAACTGTCAGAGACATGCTCTCTTGTAGGACAGCTTTTATGTGGCATAGATGATGCTCCTCCATACTAACTAGTATTTATGTTTTATCATGCTATTTTTATCTTCTGAGTTACAAATGTTTACATTATGTACCCTTCTGTTTTTAATTCTGCCTTTCAGGTGCTCTGATTAGGTAAAGAAAAAATGTAGCCTTAGAAGAATGACAAATGTAGAAGATGAAAACAGAGTAGAAGGCAAATAGACATTAACCTGAGAAAATATTATTATTTTGAGGTATTTAACAGAGGCAAATATCTTCGAGCTAGCAGAAGTGGAGTAATGTGTCATATTTTCTGTCAGAGTGGGTTTTAGTTGTCTTCAGATTTTTTTTAACTTATTATTTTTGAGAAAAGAGTAGACAGAACGTTGACCTTTTCTTTTATTATTTCTGTGAGCTAATTGTAGGCCGTAGGAAAGTTTTCGTTGCTGATGAATCATTGTGTTGTCTGATCACCAAATGAGTGTGTACTCTTGACAGTGCTGTTGTGTATACCAGTATATCCATCAAACAAGATGTTAATAAAGAAATGCATATGAAATACAATATGAGAAAAAAATTAAAAACAATTGAGCAATACAATTCTCAAACATTAATATTGCAGCCTTGAAAATAAAAGGCAAGTATTGAGTTTTATAGTCACTGTTTAGCCTGGTGACTGAGAATATCTTGAATTACATTGAATAATGTAAGACACGTTCAAAACCATTACACTTAACACTGTAAAATTAAATAAAGGCTAGAACTATTATCCAGGTGTACTTGAGTAATGATGGCCTGTGACCTCAGTGGGAGCCAATGTGGACTCTGCAGTATGGGTGCTTTAACAGTGGGCAGGCAAAAAGGGGATTGCTCCTGGCTTATGGCTTGTACAGCATAAGGAAGCCCCACGCCAGCCTGTACCCTGCTGACACATCCCACCCTGCCTGTTTGTTAAGTGACTCTCACTCGTACCATGAAAAAGGAGCTCTGACATAGGAAATGTGAATATGTCATGTGCCCAGGTAGGTTGTGGAATCTCCTCCTCTGGAGACATTCAAAACCCGCCTGGAAGCCTTTCTGAGTAACCTCATTCAGGTGTTCCTGCTCCAGCAGGGGGATTGGACTACATGATCTTTCGGGGTCCCTTCCAATCCCTAACATTCTGTGATTCTGTGATGTGTACATTGCTGTGTCCACTAGTAGCTGTGTGCATAAAGGAGTGTTGATCCAGTTGACAGATTCCAGCTCAGAATTATTTTTGTGATTAAAAAAATGACTTCCACCACTATGCTTAATAATAAAGCTGATTTGTTTTGTGCAACCTGGAAACTAGAGTCGTATTGTATTTATAATGTAAGAGGATACAAGTGCCTGGCCTTTCCACTATTAAAATAGGTCCTTCTTCTGAATGTGATAGCATAGAAAGCTGTTAATAAAACAAGATGTTCTTGCTTAACTAGGTAATCAGCTTGCACTTTTGAATATACTTCAGCATTGCTGAAATACTGTGTATCTAAAATGATGACCTGTATTGTTCTCATTGCAACTGTGTTTCAGCTATGAGACCATGCCTTTTTTTTTTTTTTTTTTTTTTTTTTTTTTTNCTGGGACATATTTCCCGAAAAATAACAAAGCTATTGTAGTTGCCATGTCCAAGCTTACTTTTAAATTCTTATACTTAAATTGCTAGTCTAATAGAACAGGGTTCTTATAGACTACTGAATGATACTTTTTATTGGGGATCCAATATATGCTTTTTACCTTAATAAGGTAGTTACATTTTTTTTTCCCATTTACTAGTTTTGTCCCAGGTGTATAAATACAAGATTTTTTTTTGTATGTAGCATAATAATCTTATGAAACGTAAATTAGCCACCTAAATTAGTATGTTTAATTTCACTGTTGCTGGTTCCTGGGTAAGTAGGTTGTTATCTCTTAATAACTGAAGCTTAAATCCTACTTTTAAGTCAATCCTCTCTTCTCACTAACGCTCTCACAGGATGAAATCAGAAGTTATAACTGTATGCTGAACAGGCTATTTAGAAGTACTTTGAACAGCAGATATAGTTATTTTATAAGCAGAGAATCTTGCATTCTGGTGTAGTCTCAAGGAAGTATCTGTAATACTTGCTTCTCATTGTGGCAACTGAATATGCGTAAGTGAGGAGATTATAGTTTTGTAATCGAAATAATTGTATGTATCTATGCAAACACACAGGGTGATACAAAAATAGGAAGAAATATGCAACATGCTGCATACTAGGATGTGAAGTGGAGAGAAGGCGGCACTGGAAAAAGAAGTGCAGGTGTATTGGTTTGATGTTTCAGGAAGTTTGAGTGTTGCAGTATGGTATTTATAGACTATATTGATTCACCATGAGTACCACAGATATATGTGGATGTATTTTCCATAAAATCCTTTTGGTTCCTTTGGAACATTTCTGTGGCCAGGTGTGTAGAAGGAATACTGGATACTGATGGATAAAAAAAGGGAGAGTGTTTCATACGAGGAGACTAGTGTGAAAAAAAGCATGGGACTAAAGGAGGAAAACTGCATGTTGGCAGTACAGGACTGAGAGGAGATGTAGATTCTGGACCCAGTAAAAAAATAAAGAGATTGAATGCCTGGGGAAGACTTCACTGCCATTGCTTTGATTTAGCGCACAAACTGTCAGAACTGAATGGGTGATTCTTTAGGCAGTATTTAATAGTAAATTTAGCCCCCTAAAGAATGAAGGACTCCTATAATCAAGCAAGGTTTTGCTCATCCAACTAAAGCGGAGCAGGGTCATGTTTCCAGTGCCAAGTGGCTGAGGTTGTTTGCTACATAGCTGTTCTCACTGCTCCAAAGGGGAGTTTGAACTGTTTGGTCAATCCCTGCTGGCTTCATTAACTTTGTGTGTTTGTTTCTGTTACCCCATTGAGAAGGAAAGGTTTGTATTTGTGTTCCTAAAAGACTGGACCTGGATTATTTAACCAAACCCCACTGAGCATGGAACCTTTTGTATTTGCTTGAATTTGTGCTCCCTGGGTTATTTTCATCTGCTTCTTTGACCTTGCCAGAAGGAATCCCTGTTTATTTCTTCATTTGGTAGAACTGTTTATCTGGGCCCTGCTGAGGATAGGAATGAGCTGCCTACTTGCTGCTGCAAACGTGAAACACAAGAGACTATCACTTGTCCTAAAGAGTGAAGGGTTTATGTAAGACAGTTTTTGATTCAGTTTTAAAATTTTTTTTTTTTCCCCCTTCAAAGAATTGGCAATTTCTTCTCTTGGAGGGTGTTGCAGTGATTCTTCAAGCAGCAATAGGAGGGCTGATGACAGCAGTGAGAAGATGCAAGGTCTTGAAGGTAGACAAAAAAAAGGAAGGTACATGATATAAGCTGTCAGGCTGCTGGGCTTTAATGATCAGGCAGTCCAGCAAGTCATCAACTTGTTTTTTCGCCCTGTGTTTGAAGAAAGCCATAAGACCTAAAAAAAACCCTCTCTGTGCCTCAAAGTGGAGGGAATACATAGTGCTGTCAGAGCACTGGGTTTAATTCCAGTCCTAAAGTGCAGTAGCATAAGGATTAGATCAGATCGAGCAGTTCTGTTGTGGGCTATGGGCCGAGTTTTGGGAGGCTGTTTGTATTACTGCTAAGGTTACCATCTTAAAAAAACACACACATGCAGAAAACAGCTGCTGTGGAGCTACAGTGAACCTCCACATTGATCTGAATCTTTTACCTGTGGGAGCTAAGAGTGTTGTATTCATCTGAAATAGGCATACTCAGTGTGGCTTGAAAGAAGCTGATTAGTTCAGAGAGCAGAAAAGAAAACTGAGCTGTAGGGGAAAGGTGCTGCTGTCGTGGTATTCAGGCCAGCTGGGAGTTGCGTAAAATTTATCTGTCTCCTGAGGAGCCTCAGTTGGCAGGATCTGTGTGGATTTCTTCTGCCCATAAAAATAAAGCTGCTTTACCCTTATAGAAACTACAGCCAAGATTTGATCCCTTGGGGGCGAAAGCTTCTGCCAGCACAGCTGCCCCTCCAGGCAAAGTACAAAGACATTATACTGCCCCCTTTAATCAATATGGGTTCTATCTCCCTCTTGACTTTAAACAAAATTACTTCAGCAATTGCTGAATATTTTTATCACTATGCTTATGTGTTAAAGTAACATTTACCCAAGTACAACTGTCATGTTCCCACTGTAAAGTACCCACCTACATTTATTGCTTGCTTGTTCTAAATGACTCCCTTAATCATGGTCCAAATTTGGCTGAAAAGCTGAGTGTACCTCCAACAAATATAACATATATTTAGCAATTTATATATTTGTATGTAAATCATAAACTTTCAATCTGGAGACTTTCTTGCATTTTCTTACAGGCTGGAAATAAATATATTTTTGCTTAACATAACAATAATGCAGCTACAAAGATTTGATAAGTTAAAGCTAAGAGTTACAGGGTTTCACAAGACATATACCATTAAAAATTAAGATGCCAGTAAAGGCAGTAGTACCATTCCATTCAAGCTCATTTTCCTTTTCACTTGTATTTTGCAATGTCCTTGCAACATCCTCTCCCCACTGAAGACTCTTAGAATTCTAGAATAGTTTGTGTTGGAAGGAACCTTAAAGATCATGTAGTTCCAAGCCTCCTGTGTTGGGCAGGGGCACCTTCTACTAGACCAGGTTGCTCAAAGCCACATCCAGCCTGACCTTGAGCACTGCCAGGGGTGGAACATCCACCAGTTCTCTGGGCAGCCTGTTCCAGTGTCTCACCACCCTCATGATGAAGAATTTCTTCCTTCTATCTAATCTAAACATATTCTCTTTCAGTTTAAAGACATTACCCCTTGTCCTACACCCTTTATTTTCTAATAGTAAGTCTCATGTGCACACTGAGTTTCACTGAATTAGGCTCACACACATTAGCTGATCGGACTAGAAAAAATGTATTCTTCTACTCTAAAAATACACTTGCTCACAAATAATTTATGAAAGATACAGGAAGGGATTTGGTATAAGAATCTAGAGTTATCTCAG
Organism: Pampusana beccarii; assembly: GCA_013399365.1. Classification (NCBI taxonomy): domain Eukaryota; kingdom Metazoa; phylum Chordata; class Aves; order Columbiformes; family Columbidae; genus Pampusana; species Pampusana beccarii. The sequence continues at coordinate 494,234 of VWYH01006877.1, forward strand.
CAAAACAGAGAAATTGCAAACTAATATTAGTGACTTGAATGGATTTTGTTTTCATGAGCTACTGCAGTGTTCTAAAAAAGTAAGGATGTTAGTGGGCAAGTTTATATTTCTTTATTTAAAGCATTAGGTGATATTCAAATAAGCATGACTTAACTCTGCCCTGATAGAGTAACCTTAAAAATTATTTCGAAGGCATTGCATTCTTTTATTTTGTGTACAATTATCTATATATTCATATAGATACATCTAAATACAAAATAGTGAGGATGACTGAAGGGAAATTAAGGCACCAGGGGAAACATGAAATCTCAGTCTTATCATGAACAAGCCTTAAGTCAGTTATGGAGTAGTTTTTCCTTACCTTGGACTTTGTATGCTGGTATGTTTTTGAGTTACTAGGGCTGTTAGAGCAAGGGGAGTGAGACTGCTGGCCTTTGAGGTTGGAGGATTAGGGACGAAGGGTGGAGGAGGGCAGTGAGTGTTTCTGTGGAGGAGGTTGAGGCAGTGGTTGCTGCTGTGTAGGGCTGGCAGACTAAGGGGCTGGTGGGGGAGCATGTGTTTTCATCACAGTGCCACTGCAATGAGAGCTAAAGTACATGCGTTTGCAACTTCTGCACAAGCAATGTAGCCCTCTGTGACCTGCAGTTTTTAACCCACTAATGTGTCTGGGTCATTCTGAAGGATGATGTACAAGAAGGGAGAGTTATTGCCGTTTTGGAGGCAAATGGCAAAATCTCTGTCTTTCTCATCGCCCTGGTACAGCAACTTTGTCTGGTCCTGCTGTTCCTTATGGTCTTCATTCCTTCTTTACTATCCCTTGATGCTAACTACTGCAAAAGAGCACTTACAGGAGAATCAGGCAAGAACCAGCCCAGAAGGCTGCATGTTCACACAATGTTGGACAATGTAACGTGCAACATACCATTCAGTTTGTGCATTTTCTTCATACCTAACACACTCAAACTTGTGCGCTGTCACACCCTGTTTCATATCTTATTACTCAAGCTCTTGTGTATCTGTAGTTATCAGAATGTATTCAGGCCTGACTGCTAACACTTTTTAAATAATTAACAGAGAATAGTTTTAAATTAATATTGCCTTTTTCCTGCAAATGGATCTAATATGGAATTCCTGAGCTTATTCAAGGTCTTGCCAGTTTCTCTGGCAAACAGTTACTGTTTTTCTGATCAGTTGTGAGCAGTCCCTGATGCATATTCAATATCTGTATCATCAGAGACAGCCCTAGGTGTTTTGTTGCCTTGAGTAAAATATATTCTGCTGCCCCTACTCCAAAATTTGCAAGAAATCATATTTAATACCAGACATTTTTATAGAATTTTAGAATGTCACATATTCAGCTATTATGAAATACAGACTCACAAAATTCCAGAAAAATTTGAGATAAAGTATTTATACATTATAAAAATTCATGTCTTATTAGCGATGTATTGAGTGGAGTCACAAATTGGCTCTAAAAATGCTGCTTCTCCAATTCTGCAGCTCTAGGCAGCTGTCCAGTCTTTACATAAGGTAAGCTGCCCTCTATGCTGTTCTATAAGTCATTGAACATTGTTTCAAGTTTTAAATGGCTTGTTTATTCAATGAGTTATTTGACTAAATTGTGAATTAAAATTACACATGAAATTTCTCACTCAGATTTGCTTTTGCTATATAAGACTTGACTTGAAGATTTACTTTCAAAAAGGATAGTTTTAGTTGGCTACAGTATGTACATGAAGCATGACATAGTTTTTCTGCACCTTCCGTAAATTTTCTTCTACGTAGCCATGATAGCCACAAAAATGTTCATAATAGAACATTCCTGAGTTGTACATTTTACAAACACAGCAAAATAAAATCCTGCACAAAATAGTGATATTTAAGCACATGCTTTTCAGTGACTCATTACTCAGCAAAGCTGAACTTATTTTTCTTAGCAATATAGAATAGACTGCAAAATTTCAGATTTCAACACCATACTGCTAAGCTGTGGATCTACTTCGAATAATACGGAAAGAACATTTTTAGAATCCAGAACATGTGTTTTTCACTTTCTGATTTCATAAGAGTTAAATAAACAAACAAGAAAATCCTCCTCCTACCTACCCCAAAACATGATTTTAAAACATTGGACTGGAAGAATGATTTGAGTCTTTATTTCCAGTTCCCTGCAATACCAATAAACTATATTATGAGCCTGTAGGTCTGCATTCATCCAAATGCAGAGTTCAGTAGCATAGGTATCTATGATTCAGCCAGTTATCTAGCCTCACCTTATGTAATGGAGAAATATAGCCATTTGTAGGCCACGTGTAATTTCATTATAACCTAGATGTCTAAAACAGGTCAGAGGGATATGTACCAGAAGTTCATTTCTGCCCATTGACTATAAATCAACCTGGAACCTAAGTATCCAGATCACATGCAGATGTCAGCACAATCTAAAGATGTCTGTGATGAATCCATCTCTTAAATCAGAGACAGTCACAAATTGTGTGTAAGCCAAATAATATCTTGCAGAACTTTATTACAAACCTAAATCTTCCCTAAAAATGTGAAAAGCTAAAAGCATACACTAGTAGGATAAACAGGAGAAATTGAGATTGCCACCCAATATCTGAGGTCTTACAGAAGATTAGAAAAAACCAAAAAAGTTCCCTCTAACAGAGAACAGTTTGCGACCAAACCTCCATTATTAGAAAACACCACTATACAACTTTAACTACTATTACCACTGTTAACATAAAGCATTCTTTCAAGAAAGGCAACATCTTTGTACTGTGACTGAAGGAAAAATTGTGCTGTCATATTAAATATATCACTTGGCTGTGTGTAAACGAGATTATTTTTTAGGTGTCTATTAATAAACAGACATACTGGAACAGATGTTATTGCATAGCAAACCTGAGCTGAAGTTCAGATAGGCATCCAGACTAAATGGTTATGGTGAACTTACTTCAGTTTTAACAGCTTAAGCTCATGATCCCAGAAGAAAATGTCAGTCTCTTCTTAGTGTCTGGCTCTTTTCCAGGAAGGAACAGTTAAATTTAATAAGTATATGCCTCTGTGTGTGTGGGCAGCAAGGTGCAGTAAAGTATCTACATCTAGGCACCTATCTCAGAGGAGCTCTTGAGTAGCTGGATTTCTGTTATATCTAAAAGCCCACTGCCATTATTATTCACAAAACACACTGCTAGTTTAGTCTCATATGGTGAATTGAGTAATAGCCCTCCTGGTGTCTATACGTGTTTATAGACAATGGTCCAAGACAGTATTAACTTTTATTTTTGTCAGGTTCAAGCTGACAGTGAACTGCAGGCCAGCTGCCTGCCACTGGTGTGCCCTGTGCCAATTAGCTCTGCCAGTCAGAAGCACACTTTAACATTAGCTCTGACCTTCTACCTCTTGCTCAGTTCCCTGAATTTAGAAGGTCAGCCTCGGTGTGGGCACAGATTTAAGCCCTTCTGTTTGCTCTCTGAAGTGGATGGACAAAAGGCAGTTGTGGTCTGCCACCGTGGTGCCAAGCTGGTGCGGTGCTGTGCTTGCTCGTGTTGGCCATCCTCTCGGTTTCCTTAAAGGACAACTGCAGCCTCACTTTCTAGGGACATCACAGTGGTACCTGCTGTTAATCCCTCTTTCTGTGGCTGCTTTTCACAGACGCAGAAATCTTGAGGCCAGAGGTGATTTTCTCTTCCCCTGCCCGGGGTGGGATGGGGATCCTGTGGAAGGAAGGGCCTGCCACCGAAGGGCACAGCAGGGGGGACCGGCTCTGCTGACACAAGTGAGAAGCTGTACCTGGGACTAAACACAAGTTGTCAAAATCTAACAGAGGGTGTCCAGCACAAACAATGCCTCGCTTCCTATTTTTCTCCAATAATAGGAAATGTGGTATTGTTGTCACTGCAGGGTCTCCATCAGAGTTCAGCAACCCATGTTTACTTCCTTTTTTTGCCTCTTCTTATGTGCCTGTGTCAGCAAACACGTTCCCTTCCTGCTGTTGTCCTCAGTGCTGAGACGAACAGCCCTCGCAAATAGTCCTCCCTGCAGTTTGGCATGAGGGGCTTAAATATCACTGCGATGTATTATCTCCAATATATTCCATCCTTCCTGAATGAACCATTTTAGATTCAAATTAAAGTTATAGACAGTATAGAGATCAATTGAATGATAATATTTTCTCATGATTAGGCTAGTCTTTTCCTTTAAGCAACTCTGATATTTGGTGTGCTTCCAGCAGTGCCAGAACACGTCTCACTTTTCATGCGAGATTGCCACAGGTCTTAGAAATGCAGATCATCATTAGCATCGTCATTTCCAGATAAATTAATAAATTCATTGAGAGAATTGCTTCTTTCCCTGTGAATATTTAAATTGGTGGACAGTGAAAGTAACAGCAGTTTTCTCATAAAATTTGTCCCAGTGACTGCCTAAAATTTCCAAGCAAAGCACTTCTATGAGCTTTGAGGCTTTAATATTGGTTGCATAGTGAATATCTAGGACAAGAAAAAAAAATTTAACCGGAGTCCTCTGAATGTTTTTCTGTTTCATTTGGCCATCCACTTTCATCCCTTCCAGCATTTATTGGGTCAAGGTAAGTATGGTGTGACAGACTGGTGAAAAATAGCAATTGTAATGACACATATACCTTTTTCTTCTCCAACAAAATAGTTAACATCATTTTTGCAATTAAAAAGGAAGGGCTTTTGATGTGAACTTACAAAAGCATTTTGCTCAGAATTCTTGAGTGAAGTTACGGTCTGGTCTAAGGTACAACTTACCTTTTATGTATGCATTTATTTTATTATCAGTATTGCAGATGATTCAGTTTTTTTTCCTATAGGCAAATTGTGAGTTTTTGTAAAATTTAAGAAATAACAGAAAATATTTTTTGGAGCTCTGAAGCAAAGTCTGCATTATCTCCAGCAAAATACAGCTTTTTAAATAATGTATTAGCTAGCATTGCTTATTAATACAAAGAAGTTTCTAATTACTCTGTAAAGCCTAATGTGGTATTTTACTATGCCTGTAAATGGAGCACTCTGAAAAAGTCCAAGTTAATTGCATATTTACTGTTAATTACTGGACAATTTTGTTCAAATGAGAAAAAAATTAGACTTTTGCAACATGTTAGTTGCATTGAATGCCTGCAATTTTGCCTTTAAGCTTCTGATGATGATCTTTAGAGCATTTTTATTACACTTTTAACTTTTTTAACAAAATCATATGAGTGCTGGTCTTAACTTACTATATGTTTTAAATGGCAGGTTCACACACTGTATATCAATATATGCTAAACTCCAGTAGCATTAGGCACAAACTATGTTCAGGTGTCTCCAGATATCAGCACTCATTTTAAAGGCTATAACATCTAAATACACTTTTGAATATACACAGAGGATTATAAGGAAAAATCCTGCATATCAGACAAAAAAACTGTGAAAGAAATCCTAAACAAATGATGAAATGTTCCTAGACCTAGGATATCCTTCTGTGAGATTGTTTTCTGAATGTTGAGCTTCACCATAACCTCTTGTGCCTCAGTAATTTGAGATGCTTGTTGGTTTGGCAATTGGTCACACAAAATAAACTGTCTAAACATCATGTGTGATAATCAGCCAATCAGGTCTCCAAAGAGTCTTTAAATGTTCAAACTGAACAAAGGCTCTGTATTTATCAATTCCAGATTATTGTCTTGGACAGCAGCTCTCTGCCAGGTAATGTGCTGGTTTGCTATTTCCTTTTAGCTTTACTTACTGGCAATAGGTAGTTTCAGATTACTGTGGTAATCCATGCAAAACTAATTGGCTAATTAAATGCAAGACAAGTCAATGCGCCAGTGCACATTGCACAATATTTACTATTGGCTTTTTAATGATTATCTAGCATATATTGATGAAAGACTGTGAAGTATTTTAAAGAAGAAATATTCTTACACTCTGTCTACTCCTAAAAAGTTATAACAAGGATTAATGACTGAATGGTGACACTCCCCAGTCATCAGGCTTTATAGATTTGATTGATTATTTTTTTTTAATGTATTTTGCCAACATTTCTGAGAAAATAGAGTTCAAAGTTCTCTTCTAAAAGAAACTTTAAAGAAAGGAAAGCATCAGTGTAGCTCAGGTCAGATTTCAGAACTGATGGATGTGAAATGTAAATCAGAGTTAGAGTGAAGGGCATGCTGGAAGTGGTTCTGTGGCTGTGTGTCTTGGACTGAATTAGAGGAATGATGAGACAGTGATAAAGAGTGCAAGCAAAGTTTTTTGGCAGAAACAAAGCTTTGAAGAAGCTCAAGAAGCTCACAGCTAATAAGGAAAAAGATAAATGAGGGCAGGAGAAGATTTGAAGACAAGTTGGACATAACTGAGGCAACGGGCAAGGTAGATGATTGCGTTGGCAGCATGTGTGGGAATGAAGACTAGAGCCTGAGCTGACAGGGAGAAATAATCCCATGTGTTCTGAAGTAACAAATAATTTATAAATGCAATATCAATCTTACTTACAAGACAAGTCTTCATCATAAACATAAGGATTTGGGAGGGTAGCAATAACATAATCCCCCTGCATGAAACTAAGGGATGGAATGAAGGCTATTCAGCCTCGCTGAACACTTACACAGTTGGTTCTTTTGCAGTGACAGAAATTTTTATAATAAGGAGTGAAGGATTGCTTTAAAGGTTTAAAGCAAGCAATGTGGGTATATATTTCACTGACACAGCCTTTTGCAACCTCAGAACTCAGTGTCCAATGCCTAGATTTAGCTGTAGGCACTTTAAAATTACTACATTCCTTTGACTAAAGCAAGTGCAAAAGTAATTTCCAATTCTGTTTTTCATATATTACAACCTCCCTAAAACCTTCAACCAACACAAACAGTGTTGCCAATAGATAACGCACTAGCAGTTTTACAATGGCTGATTACACATAATTTTGGACAAAAGTTTACTGAGTTTGTTTCATGGAGATAACCTGGTGATTTTTGGTGCTGTTTTTGTCATCCCTGTTATCAAAGTTTAAAACCTCAAGGTCTAATTCTTTGTTTACTGAGCTCAAAATGGAGTGCAAAGCTGTCTTTGATTTCACTAGAACAGGCTGATGGCTTAGAGGCCAGAATTTTGACTGTTATCTTCACAACTCTTCTGACATCAGAAGCACTGTGATGGCTTACCAGATAGGAAGGCTATGGCCTTAAATGGGTCAAACTGCAAACCAAAAAAAAGACAAAACCGGTCAATAGTGACAGTTTTCATGCTTTTTTCCAATGGGTATTTTTATACTTAACTTTTTCTTTTTTTTTTTAGTTTGTATTTGCTCATTATATGTTTCTCAATAAATCTACATGAAATGTTATTAATAAATTGTTTATGAAAAAAATATTAGGGAGATAAAAAATCTTTACATAAAGGAGTCATGTTTGAACAAGTATTTTTTTTGTGAAGGTGCATGCAACCTTGGTGAATTTTCAATATGAGGAAAATTCCTTTTGCTTAACTTACCTCCTAAAAAAATTGTTTTTCATATTGGCAGACAAAATTAATTTACCAGTAGATCTCCATATCCCCTTAAACAGTTAGAAGAGAGAAAGAAATTGAGGGCGTTTGTAGGGGAAAGCATATCAGCCTGTTTCTTCTCCCCAAACTCACAGAGAAAGAAAGCACTGTGCTTGACCCACATAACAGAAGAAAGCAGGAGAGTGAAAGATGTGTGTGCAGTGTAGTTACAGACATTATGAAACAATCACTGCATGATGTTTAAACATTGCTTTACGGTGTTTCCACTGAGATATCCCATTAGTATGTGGTGATAATGAATCAGGATTGTACTTCACTGAGAGCTCTTGTCATGACTGCATACATTTCTGATTTTTTTTTTCTTTCCCGTGCATTGCACATTGAAATAAGGGAGAGAAATTACTTGAAGAACATAACCAGAATAGAAGCAAAATTATAATGGTATTAGAAGTGGACAAACTTTTCAACACAGTTTTATTTCATTTTGTCAATATTATTTTATTCAAGTTAGAAGTGAAGCTTTAAATATAGTCTTGTGGGGAATGTGAAAGAATGCCTTTAAAAAATGTCCCTGGGCAATGCATATGTGTTGACAAAAGTGATTTTTTTTTTAAATTCTTTTTTTTCCCCCACTTCTGTAGACAGAGCTTGTCTACAGTAACTAATTTGAGAAAGAATATTTTCAGCTAAAGAGATTGAAACAAGACAAGTGTTTCTTTACTGCTAAAACACTTAACATCTATACAGCATCTCAGTTCAGCTGGCAATGTTTCTCCAGATCTAACTCCTACATGCTCAGATGGTAAATCTTTAAAGCAGGGAAAAGTGCCATCTGGTGATTCAGAACAATACAAAACTGATGGAACCAACTTCTTGTAGATGACAAGTAGAACTGGTCATCAACCTCAAGTAAAATTACCATATGTGATGATTGGTCCTGAGGATCCTGAAAACTGACAAAACACCCAACTATCTCCATCTTCAGATTTCCATTTAAAATCGTATTTTTCCATTATACTGCAGCAAAGAAATATTATATGTTTAGGAGCAGTAAATAATAATTCATGCATTCCTGTATTCACAAAAATGTCAGTGTATGTGATGTGTGCTGATATAAAAGCTATATACCGTACATATGCCAATTATGTAAATTATTAAAATTATAAAAGTATACTTATATTTGTCCTTTTACAGTAGGTCTTGAACTCTGATATAGGTATTGTGATTTACATGGATATTATGTAGCACATGTTATGTGTAAATCAGTACCAATAATGTCTGATGTATGGAGAAACTAGAGAAAAAAATAGGTTAGAATAATAATTCAACTGTTTTAATAATAAGTTGAAAATATATTTGATAGTTGATAAGCTGATGATGCGCCTTCAACTGTAGGCTTCAAATTTAAGAACAGAAAGACCATGAAAAATGAAAAGGGTAGGCTGTGACTTTGTAGAGAAAGACAAGTCATAAAAATGGCAATATTTTATTCAGCAAGTTCAACTCCTTTTTCTGGGTAGAACTGTGTCTGATTTGTGTTCTGCTTTGTGGTGAGAGTGAATTAGTAGCTAAGAGAGGAAGGTAAACTCAATTCTAGCTCACTGCATTTGTTTAAAGGCTTACACCTGTAAACATTTAGTCCAAATATTAATTTTATTTGTGTGAGTACTCTGAGTATCCTGTTGCTTTTTTATAGAGCACATTAGGCAAAGTTGTGGGTTTTTTTCATCAAAACTCCCTTTAAGAGGCTCATCAGAGTGAAAGTTAATGCTGTAGGGTCTAGTAGGAATATGCTCAAGTACTAAAATTCTGTGTGTAAGCATTCACAATAACTGCTCCTTTAGTTCGAATACTGAAATATTTGTCAATAATGAGGAAGAACCTGTAAAACACACTTTTCTGTTCTTAGACAGGTTTTCTTTGACGTAAGTAGGCATTTCAAAAGTGTCAGACCATAAACTGATGCTTCACTTAAAAAAAAAAGAAATACATAATACAAAATTAGTATTTAATGAGTATTAGACCATATCTATTTTTCTAATTTATAATTTGTGTATTTAAAAAGGATTTACTACAAAGTTATGTTTATACATCACTGTTAGTATATATTTTTTTACTTTAAAGCTATTTTACAAAAAAAGACATAACGAAAAAAAATGTCCTGCTGAACTGTTATGGCTCTGCATGGGATCGTGCAGGTGTCTTTTGCATAACATTTTTAATAACCTGCCAAGTCTGAGCACAAGGTGTCTTGTCATACCCTGTGAAGTTATAACACCTTTTTAATGCACAGACGATAATTCAGAGCAGCGGTATTTCTCAGCCAAATCTTATTTTGTAATCCTCTTTAACTTGCTTGTTACATTTTGTATATTCAAGTTACATTTTGTACATTTCAGCTTTTCCGTTAGTTTACATTTGTGTCTTATAATTTAAACTCTGGTGTTAATCTGGTACTACAAATGAATACTGTACTCTGACATTAGGTGCATGACATGGTATAGATAACTTTATCCATACTAGACAGAACCTCTATTTTAAGAAGTTAAGACAAGATGGTGAGTCTTTATATTGACATACAAACACTAGTTGGGTCAGGGTGAGTTTGCACAGTAGAATAAGCTCCATACAATTGCCTCCAGTCACCTTGATAATGAGAAATGTCATAAATGTTTAATTTATTCATTTCTTTCCACTTGGAAGGTCAAAATTAACTGGTATCTTCATTTCTGTTTCTATAAATTTTCAAATGAGTTTTACTTTTTTGTTTTCAAGTGTTATTTAATTTGAAATATCAAAAGAACAAAACTAAGGTCTAGGTGTCTATACAAAGTTAGAAACATGAATAAAAGATAAATTCAGTTCATTGTAAATTTCAATAACAACAGTCTAATGCAGTGTAACTATTTTAGAAGTCAATTGATGGTCAAAGCCAATGTTACTGTGAAGTAGAATGAGCAAAAGCAATCATCCTTGTGGTGACTGGGAGTGATGATGACCTTTCTGCATTTACCATGTGATTAGAAAAGCAAAGAATTTTCTCCTTCAAGGACAAAAAATCTTAAACTGTCAATAGATATATCAAGTTCTGTTCACAAAATTGGAGAAGGTTATGGCATGCTTTTACCTTATCTTAAACAAAAAAGCATTTAAAGGGCTGACTAATTAATTTCCAGCATAAGCAAATGATCTGAACTACAAATGACTGGGCTGTTTAAGGAGTAGATAGATAGTTTAAGAAGTGCTTCGAATTCTAGGACTTGACTGTGGCTTAAAGCCAGGCCTCCTTTGGAAGACTGGTGCTGCATTAGAGTTAGATTTCCACCAGGAGAGCGTGTGCTGCAACAGGAGCTCTACCAACCTGCGAGATTGAACAGCGTATCCCCATCTGTTGCTGGCCAGCTGTCCTGTATATCCCCCTCCTTTTCATGAGATCAGCCTGACAGTAATAGTTACGCTCTTGAGCCATCATGCAGCTCAGCTACAAACATGAATCCAAAGGGCAAGGTGCACTTCATCGCAGTCGTTTGCCTGTCTAGGATTCAGTCCTTGGTGTGTTGGGTTTTCTAGCTCCCATCCAGGAAAAATACTCAGCATGTGTTTGTGCTACTGAATTGCTGAAGAGTCTTTTCCTAGAGAGAAGCACAGAGTCTTTGTTAGGAGAGATAATGAGATTGTTTACTGAGGTTTGTTATAGGGAGTATCACTGGAAGAAATGGGTGCTTTCTTGGTAACTACTGGTTTACAACGTGTATTATTTAACAACCTATTTTATATTTCACAAAATTTACCATTGCCTTGTGTCACTGTCTCTAAGGGCTAACTCCCACATTTGAGAATAATAATTACTTTTCCTTTATAAAACAGTTATTTTTTTGCAATATATTCAGGAAATACACTGACAGTGACTGCAAAATATGGTAGTCCACACGGTGTCTTCTGACATCTAGACCTGTGGGAGAAGGATAAAATACCAAGAAAAACCTCGTTAATGTTTGTTCTCAGAGAAAGGGATGGTGACACGGCTGTTAATATTATCTGAGGAGTAGGCTTTCTAAGGGAAGGTTGGTGTGGGTTGTGGTTTTGTTTGTTTGTTTGTTTGTTTTCCCCAGGTTTCAGGCAGGGTTCAAAGTTTATTTAGAAAAGTGGAACGGAATACAATTCATTCTTTCCAGATTTGCCTTAAAAACATGCACCACTAAGCAATATACCTGATCATTTCTTGGAGTAGCTCCTCATCCTTTTATTACGTGAAATAGCAAGTAGTTGTTACTTACTATCCTCTACATCATTCAGTTTTCCCAGTGTCACAGACACAGAGCAGCAAGAATATGTGATTGATGTTGTTACATCATCTTTAGAGTGACTGGTATAAGCCTTCTCATGTATTGCACTTTATTCTGGGCAGCTATCTGTGGTGGCTGTATGAAGTGTTAATTCATTTTTCTGTTCTCTCTCATTGCTATCAGAGTCATTAAAGCTGAAGCGCTTGCTCTGGTTGACAGTAAACCTCAGGTATGTGTGAAAGAAGACTATGATAAAAATGGATTCTGCAGAAAAGGGATACTCATTAGATAACACAGTGTGAACGTCTTTGTGTTTTGTTTGCAGCCTGTGCTTCATGGGAATGCAGATATAGAGACGTGCTGGTGTAGCCTGGGTACCCAGGTTGCTGGTGGAAAGGAAGCCACTGGCAGGCTGCACACAGCAGCCAGCGCTCCCAGAAGAAGTTAGTAGGTAACTCACACATATGCCAATGCTGCTGGCTGGCCCTGGCCTGTAAACATCTGAATTAGGGTACCAGGAGAAGAAAAAGTTAATCCGCATTGTAAATGGCAGGTTGATGTAACTTCAGCTTGAGATCATTATAACTTCAGCTGACGGCCTGATGGTGGTGTGCAACGCAAGCAAGCTACACTGGTAGTGCGCTACATCAAGAGGAGGAGGTAGAAAAACAAAACTAGAACAGTTGATCTGTAGGAAACAAAGTCTTTTTTGAGCTGCTTAGATTTTGTCCGTTTGAACAAAGGGAATGATAGCAAGTATGAAGTGAGGTGAGACCTTGAAACATGCAGGAGGTATCTGGGATGAAAAGAATATGATGTACATGACCATACAACATAAAGAAGGCTCCGTAAGAGGTAGCAAAAGACCCTTCCTTTTGGTGTTTTCTGGGTTAGGACACTTGAGATGGGGCTACAAGAAGGAGAATCAGCTCTTTTTGGGCATGGTTATCTGGGCTTAGCTATGCAAATGCAGAAATCTTTAAGCCGTGAGAGGGAAAGTCATCCTCCTTCTCCCCAGATAGTTTTATAACAACCACTCATCTTAAGAGTAGAAGTCAACATTTGAAAAGATCTGTTTGAATGGGGGAATAAGTACATCTCCTGAAAATCTGAATACTAAGAACAATGTGAGGAGGAAGCAATTTTTCATTTTATACATCTTCATCCCCACAAAACAGACACTTAAAGATATTGAATACAATGAAATAAAGAAAAACAGAAAAGGGGGAAGAAATCCCACTTAATGACAAATCAGGAATCTTAGAAATATTTTAACTATATGTGGTATTACAGACACTTTAAATCACTAATAAATACTAAAATACTGGTATAAGGAAAAAAACAGTTTAAGTGCTTTTGGGTGTCTATTTCTGTATCTTAACTGGCTTGATTTAATTCTTTTTTTTTTTTTGTAAGACTTTTCAGAGAGTATGAATCATGTTTTAGTATCACTGTGATACAAAAAATTACTGATATGTCCTCAGTTTTAAATTCCAAATGAGTAATTTTTAACTTGGAAATAAAAACAGAGGTGAACAGGAATGTAATTCTGTAGAACAGGAATTTTTGCTTTAGTAATGAACTCTGTTCATACAGAAGTAGGAAACCAATTTGTATCAATCAGTATGAAATACCTCATTGGAACGAACATAAGCATTTTTTGCTTAGTAATTAATCTCAGATTTATGAGGGAGACTTTCTATAATCTATGAAAATATTAAAGAGTTAATTACAGGCTATAAAAAAGCTCTGTGGGATGCATTGCATCCTTCACACAAGACACATTGTTTTCTGTCCCTCAGTAAGTACTTTATTTGTTCAAAATGATCTCATGATATTCATTTCTGACTTGGCAAGAATGATATAGATAACAGTATGTACTAACATCTGGCTGCACAATGCAGCTGAATTACTCATGCGATAGCAGTAAAAGAAGAAAATGGCAAGCAAATATACATAATTTTAGGCTCAAGGGCCCAGTATTCTTGTGCAATGCTGGTTAAACAGACTGAAAAAGCAGAGACAGTTTGAGATGTGTTAATATGAGAAAATGCAATTAGATCCAAAATAAAAGTTACCGTAATTCAAGCAGTAGATATAAACTGAAGAAAATATTGCTAGCCCTGTGTGCAATCAAATCATACTGTAAGGCTGATGGTTTGCTGGGTATCGTACAACTGAAACAGAAGATTCGAAGAGAAATTATAGATGCAAATCCTTCACAAATAGAAGTATTATACATATCACGATGAAATATATCAATGACAGAAATGCAGCTTCATTAGTTACTTCAACTGTTTTTGTTAGCTGAGTCACAAAATTGCTTCTAAGGACTGAAGTGACAGTTGATACAGCATTTAGCTTCTAACAGAGAGGGGTCTGAAGGGCAACATAACCTTAAGTTCATAGAAAAGTAGGCACGCATTAATTTCCTTGTCTCACTTGGGAAAGATAGTTCTCTAGCTGAATGTAAATTCTTCATCTCTCTTCTCTTTCCATCTCTTCCTTCATCCAAACACATTCACATTGTCCCTATCCAACCGTGATACTACTAAATCTGTTTTTCCAGATGCCACACAGCCCAACGTGTGAGTACCTGGTAAGGGAAGCCAGTGTCAAGAAGAGATGTGTGTATTGGCTTTTTATATGAAACAATTAAAGTATGGACTGTCCTGATGTCTGCATCCTGATGGGCCCATGTATGGGCCATATCAGACAAAAAATATTGCTGATGAATCTGGGGGTAATTTTAAACTTGTGAGCTAGATCCTGGCCTCTGAGGTAACTCAATCTGATACCTCCAAATGGCAGGTAGGAGAGAGGCTTACTTCCACTATTTGCTCATTTCTTAGGACAGCATCTAACTTGCTTTCAGAGCATTGCTTATTTATTTATTCATTGTGAGTACTATGATTTCTGAAATATGCTGACTGTAATGAACTGGAAAGAGTATTTTTCTGAATTTATAGCATGAGTGAGAAGTGCCTAGCTACCAATATTTAGCCACTTCATGATCTTTTGTTGCACAATATGAACAGGGAAAATGTGATTCTGCCTGCTCAGAACTGAAAAGGCTCATCCAAATTTAGAGTGCTAAGTTTCCAGAAGATCAACATGTCTTCATAGACAATATTTCTGGGAGGACATGTCAGGGGAAAATCTGGCAGCATTACAAGTTATAAAAATTACTTCGCGAAGTTACCTGTTGTTATATCAGCACGTTTTTTATGCTGAATTTCATCTTTTAAACTCTTGTTCCCTTTTTTTTTCTATTTAGTTTTCACCTTAATTTCTCATTCACCAAATTCATGTATCTATGTATTACTAACCAGAAGTGCCTTACCTATTTAAATAGGTATTGGGATAAAATGCAATTTTGTTTCACGGAAATCGCAAAGACACATCCCCCTTTTTCTATTTTTGAATATTTAAACATCTTTATGAATAGAGAATAAAATCAATTTCTTTCTTATTCCCTGTGAGGATGAAGTCCATTAAAGATAATGGATTGGTGCTATCATGATATAATAATAAAATATCTATGCATTCTTCTAGCCTAAAGCCTGCTTTACCAAATTCTCATTTCAGCATTTAATATCACGTCTATACCTATAACATTAATAAAAATAATTTTATTGTGGAATTAATGTAACATACAGATGAACAAACATTCATGGAAGTACTTGAAAGAATAGCAGTAGGCCTAGCTTCAAGGAAGCAGTTATTTACAGTGACTTTCCTTTCAAGTTTTGTCACATGTGCTTTTCACAATGTTTCTTTTATTACCCTGTGCAGTTGCCATAATAACAGCATGTGTGTTGTTGGAAACCTCAGGCTGTATTTGTTACAGGCATACCAGGCAAGTCAGAAAATTGTTCTTTAGCCTTGGCATAGAATGGCATGACTTGGTTCATTTATCTGCATCCAGCCAGCTGAGGGTGGTTCAACGCATTACTCTGTTAGTATAAAATTTACTTCCTTGTCAATTCTGATGGATCATTAATTATCGCTGTCAGGTGTTAGCAAAGGGTTTTGTAGTTTGAGGCCTGCAACAAGTTTTGTAAAATGCAGGATTATTTCTGAGGTGCAGTGTGTGGAATAAAACTAAAATATGTCTGCTTTTTGGTTTGGTTTGGTTTTATTCCTTTTGGCATATTTTCCAATGTTTGTCAGTGTGCTTTAGTTGCCTTGTTGCTCCTGTTTCATATAATATATATTTTATGTGATATGCTTAAGTAGGTTTTGCTACATATAAAACAATATCTTGGATATGTAATACTCAGATCCTGTTCTTTATTTGCATTATCAAGGTGAAGTTTCATGTGTTTCCTTAGAAAGAAACTTTTAGTTTTGAAATTGGAAGGCAAAGTAGAATAATTTGTACTCCTCATCCTATTAGTATAACTCACTGGGAATTTTTCCTTTGGCTTAAATAAGTATTGTTTGCTTCTCAGAGCTGTAAGGTTTGACAGGATAAACTTTCAAAGCTATGTAAGCATTGTCTGTTTCTTTTTCTAGATTGTCAGCTGATTATTCCCAGCCAGTTCCATTCACTGCTAGTACAGCTGAGACTTTCCTTTAACGTTTTTAGAAAAATATTTGTCACTGGGATTTGGAATGTCTGTGGAAAATATACTCCATTATGCCTGATGAACTCTGAATTAATATATAATTTCTAAATAAGATTCTTTTGCCTCTTTCTGAAAATAAACTGTAAGGAATTTAAACCAGTATCAGTGCAAAAATAATTCTTTCTAAATGCTATTTATTTTTTTTATGACAAAGTGAGGAAGAAAGGATGAATGACAAGAAATGAGATTGTCAAAAGCAGACATAAAATATTATCCAGACTACTAGAATAGACAGAGGGAGGGTTAATCTATACATTTCATTGTAATTTGGTTATGGCTTGGTTGAGTACATCTGGCAGATATTTACACCCTGATGTGCAGATCCTTGTTTCTCATCTGGAAATCTTTTCAAGTCAGAAATTTAGGACTTCTGGCAATTATCCAGATATCTCAGATATGTCTGTTGTGGACACACAGTAGTATCCTGGACGTTGGTATCTGAGACTCACTCCTTTGTCATATAAACCAGGTGCTCATACCTCTGCAGAATCTCAGGTAGAAACAAAAGAGGCCCAGGCAGCATTAATCTGAAGTCTGGATATTCAACCCATAAACAGTCAAAAGTCTTCTTTAAGACTACAGCTCCTATAACGTTTGGGGTTAGATGACGGTGGAAGCTATACAGAATACAGCTACATTTGCTTTGAAAATACATAGAATTTCTGAATGAGAAACTTGGTCAGTGCCTTGCATTCACAGACTCAGGTTCCTATGGCCTTATGCCCTTACTTATTGCATTGTGTTATTTTACACAATGTTAGTTTTCTACAGTTTTATTTGTTGTATCTAATCTTTGCTGTGCTTACACTATTCTGTTGTCCAGCAGTATTTTGGAGAACAGGATCAAGCCCATGCATCCATATTTCTTGCAGGAAATAATGAATCTCATCATTGTAAAGAAACAACTGGGTATATGCTGGATGCCAGGGAACAAGCTAAAGAGTAGGAAAACAGTTACGGAGAATAGAAATTTATAGTTTCTTCTAAAAATAGTGTTTAGTCAGACCACTTGATGAAGAAGTTATAAACTTAAATTGCTGGGAAATTCTGTGTTGATAAATTCTGTCAAATAAAACCTAGCAGTTTGGCCGAGATCTACATTGTTTCCCAAATCTGTTGAATGATTTCACAGTTGAAAGCTGTTTGCGTGGCAGTTCTTCTCCGGAAATGCTGTGGCATTCTGTTCTGGTCAGCTGGGGCAAGAACAGCTATTGGAAAAAGTGCTGGAGAGTGATAGCAAGCCATGAATATTTTTTTAAAATCCCTGTGACTGTGCTATACTGTACCAAAAGAAAAAAAATGATAACCTTAATTATTTGTGTGAAAGCACAAAATTTTTCTCTGGCTCGAATACAAAACAAGAGAAAGGAAGAGGCAGCTGAAAGACCACGGAGAGAAGCAAACCCTACTGCAAGGGGAGAGCAGAGTGCTCCTTTTGTAACAGATTCAAGTGGTTATACACATTACTGAGCCTGCCCACATTTTCTTGTGTAATCCTTCCCACCTCCCTGCATGACTGAACTCTGAATATAGTCCAGGCAGGGTCAATGAGGGTGAACCAAAACTTTTAGTCATGAGGCTAAAAGGTGACCTTGTTCTGCTGTGATGCCAAATATTTAATCTGAAATCTCATCTGAGTCCTCCTGTGATATCCTTGAACATGTGCACAGGTCTTAAAATGTTGGAGAAATAAAAGACAGTTTAAGTAAGATAAATGTGGTGATATAGGAGGCAGAATGGATGACAAATACCATCAAGACTTAAAAATATTATGCAGCTTTTTGTCTTTTATAAGTAAATTCTAGTTTGGCACAGAAAATATGTTAATGTGTTCCTCTTCCTGTGTCTTTAAACCAGCATTTACTCATGCTGCAAAATACAAACAGGCAATAGCTTGGCTAGTGCTGAATGTGTGGAATTTGCATATATGATTTCAGCTAAGTGATGTATAACAGCAAAGCCAGCATTGACTTTAATTTTTCCAGTAAATACTTCCATTTCAGGTTGAACACTGGGTCTTTTATGGATTGCTTCTTTCTTCTGCAACAAGTAAAGGAAGAGGTTATTGCTATATCATTATTTCCAGTTTTCAAAATCAAGATATCATACTTTTCCACTTGTGGTTTATCCTCAGCCAGTAACTAAGTACCACAGGGATGCTCACTCATGTCTCCCTCACAGCAATGGGATGGGGAGGAGAATCAGAAAAAAAAAAAAAAGATAGAACTCATGAGTTGGGATAAAAACAGTTTAACAGACAACAAAGGGAAGAGATAAACAATAACTACAATAAAAGAATGTTCAAAGAGAGGGATATACAATGCAATTGTTCAGTTGTTCATCACTTGGAAGCCAATGTCCATCCTGCTCATAAGCAGTGATTACTGCTCCCCGTCCCCCACCAGCTCCCCTGGTTTATATACTAAGCATGATGTCAAATGGCATCGAATACCCCTTTGGCTAGTCTAGGTCAGCTGTCCTGGCTGTGTCCCCTCTTAGCTTTCTGTGAAAATTAACTCTATCCCAGCCGAGCACAGGACACCACTTGGCCCACTAAAGACAGAATCTGTTGAATTCAGAATAATCAAAAGGATATATTTCTTTGCCTAGGAGAGAGAAATACTGTGGGATGAATTGTAGAGAGGCTGTTGCTATCATATAATCAGCAAGTTAATACTGCTACTAGGCTATATTCTTTTTTAATTTAAAATGTGATTTGCATTGAAATTGCCAAGTTTATACTGAAGACAGAGGGGAATATTTTTGCAACATCTGAAACATGGGCTTTAATATTTTATGATTTCTTATGTAACTAAACTTCTCATCTGAAATGTTGACTTTAATGCTTTTTGTCTCTTTTTCAGCTAAAAAAAAGATGTGTTCTTTTTTTGCCCTGCAAAATATATGCATCCATAAATGCTGCATGAGTGTGTTAGACCAAATAAGAAATTTGCATTTAAAAATCAGCTGTGTTTTTTGTTTTGTTTTGGTTTGGTTTTGAAGGAGAGAGTGAGAAAGAATGTTTTTGAGGCAACATTTTTCTCACTAAGTTCAGGTTATTTGCATAAATAAACCTCTGTTGTTTTGCCATGAATATGGGAAAATAAATAAATAGATAGATAGATAGATAGATAGATATTTTCTAGAAAAAAATTTGGATTCCCCACTACCACTGTCAAGTTTTGTGCAGAACCCAATCTTTTTTTCTGTCTCCATTGATTGTTCCAGAGAATCTTCATGGTATCACAGCACTCCAAAAACTTAGATTCTACTGCCTACCTGCAGGTAGCCTACCTATTGTTTTTAATCTTTGTACACCACTCTGGCAGCAACACCACAGTGATAAATGCTTTAAAAATGCTGATAGATTAAATAGGTTTTGACACTGGCTTGTGCAAAAGGCAATTTTAAAGGTCAAAAATAATACAGTGTTAAAGATCTTGCCATTGAGAAACATACATACTCTCTCACACTGAAGTCTGAATGAGGAAAGAAGTGGATAGACAATATATTCTACAGCGGTCCCACCCATTACTGAATTCTCTTAATGGACAAAATAAAGATAACAGAACTGATCATATATGGGCACTAAATGGAGAGCTTTTCATGACCCAAGAAAATGCTATTGATTACTATTTGCATTGAGGACATGTATTCAGCCAGTTCTCATCATCCCTCAATTCACTACAATAAAGTTTGATACAGAAAGGAGTATAAGCTTCATATGTAAGCTTGATATATAAGCTTCATACATACATGATCATAAATATAAGCTTATGTATAAACTTCAGTAATCAAAACCTCAAAAGGCATGACAGTGAAGGCCCTTAACAATCTTTTCCTAGTCTATTCAGAGTGCTAACATTCTGTTTCTTAGCAGGGTCAGAAATGCCCAGCCTTGATTGTGCTGGATGTCTTACTCTCATTCATTGGGGTCTATTAAGTAAAGAACATGAGGATGGTTGGTAGATCTGGACTGTTCGACATTTTCAGAGGTTACCTGGTCAATAGGGTGTCACACTGTTGGTCATGTTAAGTGACACTGGCACATCTTTTTTAGGCACTGTTCAATCAGAACATTACTTAATGTACAAGTTTGTTTTCTATCCAAGAAAATTATAGCCAACATCTTTTCCATTTTAAGATATTACTTCACTTTTAAGACTATTCAGGAGGACATTGTCAGTACATCTTGATAAAATCATTTTATTTTGGAGGCAATCATCTCATATTCCTTGACCACTGAGGATGCAAGTACTAACAAAATTTAGACTGAGCTGGAGAAATTGCTGCTTTGGGAGTGGATATATAGATTTTAGGTTTTCCAGAAGTGACTGTCTTTCCACTACAGACATGGTAGACACCTGTAACCAACAAGTTTGTAAAGCTTTAGAACCTAAATGTTTTGTTTCAAGTAAAAATGGATGTATACAGGTTCTTAAGCCTTTTGTTGAACTGGGACATGAAACGCTTGCCTAAAATTACAAGAAATGTTTGATACAGAGTTGGAGAGTGGGTCCAGGTCATCTGAAAGCTAAGTCATTGGCTTGAGTGGAAGACTATGCTTCCATGTCATGCATGGAATTAAAAATAACCAGGTGTATACTTAATATTACTGCTACAATCATATGATAAATATAGATCATGAAAAATTCATAATTAAGATGAAAGAATAAATACAGTGTAATCTACCAAAACCAAGAAATTGCAAAAAGGATGAATTAAATGTGTCAATCAACTTGACAAATACTCATCACTTCATACAGGAGTGTAAGTATGCTTCAGGGTGAAAGAGCTAATGTATACCTTGAAAGACATATTACATCTCTCTGCTTCATGTTTCCTGTCCTGGGTACACCAACCTATTTGTAGAATTAACATCATACTTCAGAAATGCTGCATATTTTTCACATTCAGCTACTCAGAATTGATATGCAGAAGAAATAAAAATCTACAACAAGTTATTATATTTAAATTTATCTGTATGTTACATTCTTCTGTGGAGTGTAATGTCATGGAATGCACATAATAATACTATTTTGGATGTGGTTTGTTGGTAAAATATGTCTGTCTTTGCAATTGATAAGGATAAAGACTCCATCTCAGATTATATATTAGCCACTTTATATCAGTCTCATGGTGCAACTATGCCCTTGAGCCATTTTTGCTTTGCTTAAATAAGCACTTTATTTAAAGTAAATTTGCAATTAACAGTGATTTTTGTAGTTACGTGTTAGTAAATGGTAGATCAATATTACATTATTTCACATTGGAGCAGGTATGTATGACATATTAGAGCAAATAAACCAGGACTTTGCTCTATTAACAGACAAAAGAAATCATTTTCTTAAGGTGTAGCTATGCATGCCTTTATCATAGACTTGTAAATGTATAGTGTGTGCGAAATATGTAACTGTAAGTTATTTTGTCCTTACGTAATTATGGCAGAGGCACAAGTACAACCTTATTGTCTAGCTCATGTCAACATCATTACTATTCTAAGTCATTTTCCCAATTTTGAATGCTATATAATCATTATTCACAAAGGATATTGTCCTATTTCACTTCCTTAGGTTTTTAAAGAAAGATAACTGTTTGTAATTCTTTTCTTTCAAACTGTGTTAACTTGTAGATAATTATGCTTTTAATATAATTTAAAAAAAAA
>VWYH01006882.1:0-152259 GCA_013399365.1 Pampusana beccarii
GCAGGCAGTACGGCTACTGGAAGGAAGGCTGGACTGGCTGGTTTTCTTATCTTAACTGTTAACAGATCCCCAGATTAGATTGTTTTAAATGGAAGTAAATGTTATCTTTCTGATAGAGATGAGAAATTTTGAGTGCAGAACGAGGATTTGAGTGAGGTTATATAGCTAGTCAGCAATAATGAAGGGACTGTACTTTGAGCTGATGCCAAAACTCCATCTTCTGGATTTGTATTCCCTATCTTTTTTGTGTAATGGTGGTCCGTAGGTTCAGAAGAAGGATCACACATAAGAATTGATACGGGATCTGTTCTTTCCAGCTACCTATTAATGGATCAGTGTGTTAAATGTGGCGTTTTGTAGAAATGGATGAAAAACCCTGTGTAAGCACTGCTCATGAAAAATAAACATGGGAACAGTTAAACACATCAAAATTTATAAAAAGTGATCTAGTTTTGACATTAGAGTTGTTTACATTAGAGGAGTGTTACGGATGCAGTGTGACTTGAATGTTTCATTCAACAATTTTTCATTAAAACAAAATTTTTTTCTTTCTCCAAAATCAAGACCTCTCCAGAATCTCTCCCAGGAGCAAGACCTCTAAATGCCACCTGCTAGGAAATCCTGTGTGAAGACATCCAACGTAGTACCCTCCTCTATGAATTTAAATAGAAGAATTTAGCAATTGCTGGAACTGTATGAGAAATAGGCAATATATACAGATAATACTTATTGTCACTGCCAATGATGAGAAGCTTCAGAAGTTAAGATATTTACGATACTTGCTCTTCCATGCTTTCTATCTAAAAATTGTTTTGAGTTAGATATCTGGGAGGCCCACACGTAAGCATGCCACTCAGAGGTTTAAATTTTACTTTCAGTGATTGTCCGTACTTATTCACAACCCGTAAAATAACCCATGGAGCATATTAAATTAATAAGAGAATAAAGTGTTTTGAACTCTCTCACACCCCTGCTCATTCTGTTCCTTACTTACATCCAAGTGGTGGCTGCAGCTGTGCCCAGGGGAAAAATCTGCTGAGGTGATGGCTGCGAATGCGCGTCACACCATGAACAGCTTGGAGAACTGAATAAGCACAGAAACGTGCTACTGCATATTGGCATCTGCAGATGGAGCCATACTATACCCTGCCTATTGGCACAGCAGCCACTGATGAAAACATCTGTAGTAAAACTTGTAAAGTACTTTGCTTGAAGTTTGGGGTGGGTTTTTTTGGTCATTTCTCACTGTCTTCCTGTAGATTTACTCTTTCACCTACTGTGCATTATACATATATGAATGCCCTTTTATACGCACATGCAGGATAGCATCTTCTTCACACTACTCCATTATTTGTCCAACTTCATATTTTCCTCCTTTTCTTCTGACAGATTTGTGGGACAAAGATGATGGGATTAAGAAAACTGTTGTCATGGTGAAACAGACAGCAAGATTTGGTAGATGGGTAGAACACAAAGAAAGCTGTGCTTGGGTGCACAGAATAGCCTCACCTTTTCCTTTCAGCATGTATGTCCACATGATAAAGGCCCAAATGAATTTGCCAATCAAATACAAGCTACAAAACATAAGGCATTTGTCCAAAAAATGTGAAATGCAGCACAGACAATTAAAACCATAATGTCATTTATTCAATCCCCATGAATGGGTTTACCTTTTTTTTTAATGTCATGTGCAAAAGCCATGCCATACCTGGAGAAGAAGTCATCTGTTTACATCCAACTCCCAAACAGTGGGCACTGTCAGTGCCTATTTATAAAGCTGTGCATATCTGCAACTTTGAGGTGGTACTGACTGACCTGGCAATGTAAGTCGGTTTGCCGAGGAACCCGAGCTTGCTAAGTCAGCTGAACGTCGTGCTGGACCTTTAAAAAAAAAGGTAGTCTGAGCAGAAATGAATGAACAGTAGTCCCACCAGCCATGAAAATACTTTCTGTAATGCTGCCACCACTCCAAGGTGTTTGCTGTCTTCTTTCTGCCATTTCTTATCCACGGCTTCAGGTGACTCTAGCTGGGAAAGTAGCCTCACTTCTGGGGACCTTTCTATCTACAGGAGTCAACATCAAATATCTCTTTCTTCTTTTCGTCACCTACTGGGTTTGGGTGGAGACACCTAAGTTATTGATTCTGCAAGTTTCATATTCTTAAGTTTTGGACCTATGAACTGCTGCCAGATCTCAGACAGCTTTCCCTTCAGCTAAAGTCCACACCAAAGTGGTAACTGCCAGTTTTATTCCCCGCTGTGGCACTTACCTCACTTCCGTGGCGGTTCAGCAAGTGGCTGCAACATGTTGGGAACCACTGGTTGGTAATGACTCTGGATATTTATGTCACCAGCTATATGCACCAGAGAAGGGACTCTGGTACTGTACTTGCAAGTGGAGGTGAGTCACTCAAATCATTGGATGTCTTTTCCAAACCACATTTTCTCCCTTCTTGCTTTTGTGGCAGTCAGTATTTTGGATTTGAAGATCACAGGCAACTACATCAACACCCTCAATATCTAACAGAAATCGGCAGCTTGGTGTCATCTCCACTGGCGCTGGACTGGAGGTACATGCAGACTCCAACCAAGCGGATAAGGTATAAGAATACGAGCAGGTACAGTGGCAAGTACATTGCACGTTCTTCAGGAAATCAACACCAGTGAACCCCCCCAGAGAGGAAAGGAGTGAATTAAAACTGGAATTTCAGGCAAAAGTGAATTCAGGAAGCCAGGGGGAAGGGGAAAGGTAAGGCTGACATACCTAATCCCCAAATGGGTAGAGATTTACCTTGGGGTCCTTGAATAAGCTATTTGAATTCCCTACCTCAGGTTTCCTGGCTGTACAAATTAGGCAATACCACTAACTCCTCCTCACAAGGGCAAGTGATGAGCAATGACTGCTGCCCAAGCAATGTTCCCACTATGCTTAAAGAAGAAAAAGTTGATCGTTACTAGTACTCTACAAGGACCTGGATGCTGGAAAACAAATCGCAAGTGCCATGGCTGGATCACATGTAAAAAGTACCAGAATAAAATGAACCCTTCTGCAACTTTAATTCAAATAGAGCAGAGACCTCGTTGTTTTTATTTGGTAGTAGGATGAACATACATGGACTCAGTTACAGGAAAACTGGAATGTTGAAAAATGTTTTATACATTTAGAGACCACAAGCCTCTTCTTTGAAATAAGGAACTAACAATACATATTGTTTAAAATTATTCTCAGAACAGTTGAGAATACTTGGCATTACATGGTATCATTCATTTGCGGTTTGCATTTTTTTTTCCTTATGAGTCATAACAAACCCAATAGGTCTTTTTTTCATTATTTACCCACCCAGTCCCAGGAGCAAACTTGCAATGAGTTCTGCTTTCAGCGTGGATTGTAACCTGTTTTCTACCCTCTGGTGCAAAATAGTGTTAACAAGTTGCCTCATTCTTCCTTGAAAAATGTTAGAGAACAGGTGTCTGTTCATTTTAGTTCAGTTCAAGAGAGACATCTCCACGATCGGTTCTGCTACCACAAAAATACTCTAAAGTTTAACTTCATACACGGAATTCCCTGCAGAAAGCCAGCTGAGAGAAGGTTATTTTACATGACCAAGATCCTTGAATTTGGTTAATTTCCCCTTGTCCTTCCTACCAATAGGTTTAATGTTTCTTCACTTTATTTAGGACCTGTCACTGTAGGGTTAACCACAAGAGCAGTGAAACCTACTGTCACAGATAAGCCACGAAGTCCACCCTTCCTGCCTGCTGAAGGTACTCAGTGCACTAGGGTATGACTTTGATTGAAGTGCCTGCAAGAAGTAGCATCATCAGAACTAGGAGAGATAGATAGTCTTATCTAAACACATTGTGGTGGAAGCAGCTCTTCCCACAGCAAAGGAAGGCAGCGCCACCCTGATGCATTGGCTCTACACAGACCACCCTGCGTGTCATTAGTTGTACATGTTTCGGCTATTTGGTCTTTGGTCCCAGACACTGCGGTGGGACCAGCAGGACTTTGCATGCAACTTCTTTCGATTTCAGTGCAACTGAAGAGTGACCAGGCCTGAGGTGCTATTTCGTTCTAAGCTGATGGTGCAAATGCAATGGCTTTTGTCTACTGGGGAAGAACAGGGAGGAGAAAAGGGAAATATTCCTGTGAGAATCTGGGCCTGTAGACAACCAGAAGGTCTGGTAAAAACCCAACCAGAACCCTACAATAAAAATAGCAAATATTTAAAAAAATTGCATATAAAAGTGTATAAAAATATCATCCAAGCAAGAAGAAAAGGAAAAGCTCACTCTGTCATTCTACTGCTAGGTTTTATCACTAGAAAACCCCAATGGCCATAACTAATTTTGTTTGATAGATGCACTCCTATGACGACCTGCAGAGACAACAGGATTACATATATTCCTCCTACCACTGGATAGTTTCTAAAACCGGAGTGTTACAAGTACGCAGCAGTTGATACACACGCACTTAGAAGAATCAAAAGAATACAAAATGCCAAGACTCTGCTGCGAGGCTTGTGAGTGAGTCCTGTCTTGTGCTTAGGCATGAGGATAAATAAATTTGCTAAAACTGAGCTTCAGGTCCTCAGCCAGCTTGCCTGGAAGCAGCTCCATTTTCTTTTACCTGGTGGTCAAGTCATCAGAGAAGGGAGAACTGATGCCTCAGAGACAGGCACGTGTCCTGGTCCTGCTTGGGTACAGATCAGAACCTTCTGTGCTTGCTGGGCCTCAAAAGGGACATCACATTGCAGCAACGCCAGGGCAGTCTCAGAAGAGGAAATGCATGGACAGCTTTTCATTTCAACAGAAAATAATGGTATTGGCAGTGGCCACCCACCCTGCTCCTGCTTTCCTCACAGACAGAGAAAGGGTTGTCTGGGGCTGCAAACTTGTCTGCCTGTGGGCGCAGGGGGAGCACCACACCTAACTCTAAACTGAGACTGGAACAGACCTACTCATGTTGCGGGTAATGCAAGTGGGAAAAACCTCAGTATCCACTTTGGAGGAAGCTAAATTTATGTCTTAAAATGTGAAAGTATGGGACTTTTTTCCTCCTTTCTACATGGCCAGCACTGATGCCAGCTTCTTGGAGTGATGTGCATCGGGTCAGTGCCACAGGGCTCCTGCGCAACCCCAGCCGGGACGTGCCTGCTTTTGAGTGCTGATGTTCAGACACCGCGCCAGCACAGCTCTGAGATCAGCATTGGTTCAACACATGGGAAAGCACAGGATCATTCTGTTGTTTTTATTTATTGGGTGAGGTGATGGATTAAAAAAAAAAAAAAAAAAGAGTAAAAGATTGATTATGCTGTCATTTGCTGAGTATATATGGCTATCATACGGCATAGATCATCAGAGGATGATGAGTTTCAGCATTATAAAATAGAATGTGAGGAAAAAGGGCTCAATAAGAAATTCTTAAGACCATCTCACAAGTTCCTGGAGATAGACTTGTTTATTCTAGTTGAAGCAAAAAAAACCACTGTCCTTTTAAGGTTCCATCATTTATAATTTGACTACATTATTGTGCTTTTTAATTAAAAGCCATGCTTGGGACCCACCGTAGAATTTGCAAGGACTAACAGCAGGAGTATTAATATTTGCCTTTAGCTCGGTGAGCTCATGGATCTTCTGATTACCAAGCAGCACAGAGCTACCAGCCATCAAATTTAAAACATTTTTGCTTCCAGACTGAGCTTGCAAAACGTTGTAAGTACATATGCAAACATTTGTATATTCAAAGGTTAGTTTGCAAAAACACCACCATATTCCATTCTTGTCTGGCATAACCAACTACACTTTGGAAAAGTTTCTTTCCAACCACAAAATTTATGCTCAAAAAATGAAACATGGAGAAAAAGGAATTTGCCTCCTTCATTCACTCATCAGGAATAAGGCTCCCAAATTCCAGATTAATTCTGATGCTAGACATCCTACTGTATTAATACATAGTGTGTTTACACCAGCTGCATCTATACAAAAGGCTGCACTTTTAGACAAGCATCAGTTGTGCTAGATTGACTACTCTAAAATATGTTTTCTGTCTTAAATTGCAAAATTTCTTTTTTTTTTTTTTTTTTCAATCTACCACCTATTTTATCATCAGAAAAAAAATTGGCTTCTGGAATCTTACCTTTTTTTCTCAAACATGGAAAACATTAATGACATCCATCACCTTTTTATACTTAAACATAAAAATCTCACCATGTAACTCTGAAAAATAATATTGTGCAGTTTGTAAGTAAAACTGGTTGATTTAAACATCTTGAGAGGGTGCATCACAGGTTTTTACATTTAAAAAAAAAAAATTAAAAAATAAACAAATCCCTTCTTTCACATGTGCGAACCCTTCTTGCATGTTGTCACAGAAACTCAGAGTTCAAATAACTGGATGCAGCCCAGAGAACTGTCACTCTGAGTCATTTAAACAATGAACAGGATACAATGAGACTGGTGAAACACTGTCCCAGGTTGCCCAGATCAGTGGTAGATGTCCCTGGAGACATTCCAGGCCAGGCTGAACGGGGCTCTGAGCAACCTGATCCAGTTGAAGATATCCCTGCTCATTGCAGGGGGGGTTGGACTAGATGACCTCTGAAGGTGCCTTCTGAACCAAACTATTCTGATTCTCTGATTCTGTAAAAAAACATATTGCTGGCTTTTTGCCTTTTTTTTTTTTTTTTTTTTTTTATATTTTTTTTTTTTTTTTTTTTTTTTTTTTTTTTTTTTTTTTTTTTTTTTTTAAATTATAGTATGTTCAGGAGTTCAACCACTAGGTCACCATGAGTCAAAGGTCTGCTAATTCCCTGAACACCAGTCTCAGATAAATGAAAGAACACTGATAAGGATACTTGCTATGGCATCCCTCCCTGTTTTCAGGGGGTAGAGTGCCGGGATTCTCCCTCTCAAGTGACCTAAGAGTTTCTGGGAAGCAGAAGGCGCCTGGTGCTCTTCCAGCAAGTCAGAGCTTTCTGAGGACACCAGCAGGCCCTGCACAGAGGCAGAAGAATGCCGTCTTTATCGCACGGCTTCCCAGCCTGTGCCGCCCTCTGTCAGCAGCACTCTGGCACCAGAAGACCCCTTCGTGTCTGCTGACGGGCACTCCCAAACAATTCTGCAGAATGTCAGCATGAGGCCAATGGTATGGGTCCTATATTTGCAGAATTTCTGGGTTATTCGTTGCTTGTATCGTCTTACTGAGGACAGAAAACGAAGGTGTCTAAAAAGATAATTTCTATACATCTGGGGAAAGTTAGGCAGGGATGTAAAACCAGAAATACTTTCTCACTCTGTATAAACACAGGCCATTAGCTAATGAACACCTAATCCTTTTCCACTTTTTGTTTTTGTTTCCTTCCTTTCGCAGAGTAAAATAAGAGAAAGCAGTTCTGTATTTTTTTTTAATTTTTATTATTTTTTTACACAATTGCACAGTGGCTGATCTCTAGTTTAACTGGGAGGTGTCTAAACTTACCATTCCTTGGCTCACAATGCACTAGCACAATGATGCAGTGTTCCAGGGAGGCGGGGGGCAGAGTAGGGGAATTTAGGTGTGATCCTGGGAGGGGAACCCACAAGCGATACTTTCATCTGGCCTAGTCTCTTTGTAGAATTTCAGTTTCTAGATTTCACTTTACATATTTCTGAACTAACAGATTTCAAAGAGATTTTTTTGTCTATGTGACAACAAAAATTCTAAAAAAATGCTATTAAACCACTGTGGCTTCTTCAAATGATTTTAAAAGAGCGGGAGAATGTTAAGAGCTAGCTCTGACTGCCTGTATATTGCAAAACATTTTGCTGCATGCCTGTGTGCTGAGAACAGTAACTTTGCCTATAGCATCCCTTCCAGAATGGCAGCTCTGACCTGCAGTCCCCAAAAGATGGCAAATCTACCACTTCCCTTACTAGCTCCTGCTGGTGGTGAGTAACAATCAAGGGAAAAACATTTCCCAGTCTGATTTCACACCTTTGTGCCAGTGCATGAGAAACAAGAACTGACCAGCTGTGAATTAAGCAGTCTGGCTTCGCTGTCTGAAAGAAGTCACTCCCAGAAAGAAAGAAAACATGTATCAGAAATAGAAGAAGAAAAATATTTAGTGTTTTTTTTTTTTAAATTAATGTTACTCTATTGTGCATAATCTAAGGCATCTTTAGTCACTGTAAATTAGGTAATGGTAACATAAAAAATATTGACTAAATCATTCTGCCACTCTGACTAAATGCTCTGTGAGAGTATGTTCCCCCTGAGTTCAGGGAGAACTCTGACTAAGCAGGGACTGAGTCACCACTGCGGTATTTAGTTCTGCATTATTGATATTTCATCAAGGTGCCTTCAAAGAGCCTGGCCAGAGCTGGAAGTCCTATCCTACCACTCTTATCGTGGCTGAAATGCTGATGGAGGGGGAAAAAGGGCAGGTAGGAAAGCGTGATGTGGTGACATAGCCCCCTGCCTGTCACATAACACGGAGTGTGCTCGGTGCTGAATGCAGGGCCAATGTCCTCCCAGCACCCA
The DNA here is from genome assembly GCA_013399365.1 of Pampusana beccarii. Lineage (NCBI taxonomy): Eukaryota > Metazoa > Chordata > Aves > Columbiformes > Columbidae > Pampusana > Pampusana beccarii. The sequence goes on from VWYH01006882.1 coordinate 8,521, forward strand.
CGATTCCTCAGAAAATCTACCCCAGAGCCACCATTGAACCACGAGCTCATGAACAGGAACACTACGTGCCCTTATTTTATTTAAATGAGTTGGCTCAGTGAAGCCAACTTTGAGTTCTAAGAACTGCAAAAGTTATTTTTGTACTTCTTCCTTCTGAAAATATGTGATTGAAGTGCAACCTTTTCACAGCACGAACCTAATCTAAATCTCTGGCTTTGAACAAACTCAAACTCTAGTGTCCAAAAAAAAAAAAAGAACTCAAAATTTCTCTAGCCTCAATAATCAAAATCGCAGATACAAACACTCCTGAGTGAGAAGGTATTCACGTTTAAATGTGGATTTAGGCTGAGCTCACTGCTGTGATTTTTGCTAGTGCCGTGGGAAGCTTGTCCCTGTACATGCACAGTTTAAACAGGAACAGACACCCAAGCTCTAATATAGGCTGGTGGTAAAGTCCTGTGCTTTTCAACATGAAAAGGAAACACCAAAGATTTACCTTCCTAAGACAATGTTTTGCATGTTCTCTACATAACAAAGAGTCATGACAGCAGTCCGATTCCTTGTAAAATACATATACTACTAACCAGCAAGACCTCATCCTGAACAAGAAGGGCTTAGGCAAAAAGCAGTTTTATGTGTATGTACGTAGTTTGATTTCCACAGACTGGATCCCTACGAAGATCTCAAGCCAGAAAAGCACTTACATACATGTTTGACATTTCTCATACACAGATACCTTCCTGAATCAAGGCCTGACAGCTTTTTAACATTTCTTCTTTAAAATGAGCCAAAATTATGGCTACTTTCCATGTGTCTAACCTTACTGGATGAGACAGTTTTATCCACCAACTCCAGCAGCGTATTTAGGACACAGTTTTTCATTTTGGTTTGGTCTGTCTGTACTTCTCCAGCAACACTTTTCCTTTTCTGTGGCCTGTCCATTCAGTCAGTGATGAAAGACCACACTGAGAGGAAAGTAAGAATTGATCCATGTCATGCCCTGTTGCCCTGCTTCTCTTAGATCACCAGGTCATACAAAGAGCAGTGACCATGAACAAATGTGGGAAACAGCTCATTATCTGTCATCTCAAGTTAAGGCAGGCACATCAAGCAGTACCTTAGTATACGCTCTCAGAGACTGACAACAAAATCTGCCCTAAGGGAGCATCCCTTTCATTGATTATTCCTTTCCTATTATTAACTGCAAAACCAGAACAAAATCAAGGGTTCAGTGAGTCTGCCTGCTGTTTAGAAACACAAACATTTTGCTATCATTGCATCATCTGGGAAAGACACAAAATCCTAACAAATGGCCAAATGACTCTACAAATTCACCATTCTAATTAACAAAATCTTCTACAGTGAGGGTAAAACTGATGACAAATTCTGTCTACCAGCAATTGGAAACGGCTCTTGGGGAAAAGAAAAGGAGTAAAAGTGAAGTAATATTAAGTTTTTGTCTTTCTTTTTTTCCTTTTTTTTTTTTAATAATGTTATTTTACATCATCCTAACGCTGGTTTCACAAGCTGAGGCATAGCAAAAGGCAATACTGGCTTTTGAAGATAACTGTCATCCATTTGGTTGACCTGGCTAGAAAAATGGAACCACTTGCATCAGGAAATCACCACTTTTTTTTTTTAAAAAACAAAAAAAAAACTTCCCAAAACAACAAAAAATGCACATATACACGAACAAACAAACAAAAATAAAACTGACTCAAAAACCCAAGACCCCCATCCTAGAACCCAGAGTCATTAGCTGTGAAGTAGCCAGTGGGAGGAGGAGTGTTTTGAAAGTTGTTTAACGCCTTCCCCAGAAACCGGTCTTTGTGGAAGGAGGAGGAGAACAGGAATGAAGAAGCTCAGCTAAAATGATGAAAGAAATTTGCAGTCTCTTTTTTATATATATTTTTACTCTTCCGTATCTGGAAAAAAAAAAGAAAAAGAAAAAGAAAAGTGTCAAATGCTGCCTTTCTCCCCTTCGTCCAAGGCCAGGTAATCTGGGAAAGAAAAAGAAGGGTATCAGTTTAGACAGCCTAATTTCCTCCAAGCAGCGCAGCTTTGCTTAACTGTTGAAAGGATGCAAGGTGAGGCACAGCAACGCAACACCTCTTACTGTCTTGACTGGAAATATTGTTTCTGTCCTACACAAAGTGAAATCCATTGCTCTCTGACTAATCCAGTGGGAATTCAACCTTTGGTATCGATGGGATCATGTAAGAGAATCCAGCATGCTTAGATGAAAAAATCAAATTGGGTTTCTATGCTGTAGAGCTCTCTGATCACCCTTGCTCACCAGCACCTTTTTGCTCCTGAAAGCAACAATGATGTACATGTGGTTTGAGGTGAAGAAAATGCTCCAAACATAAAAGAGTACTGTATTTTAAAAGCCTATTTCTCCCAAAGAGCTTGCAATAAAAAGCACAGCCTTAGGTATGGATAGGTGCCTCAGCTCTAAAAAAATATGTGCCTTTTACAATCTGTTTGACTCCTCTGTCAAGTATTTATAATTCCGTGGCCTCAAAATTAGGCTAAATTTGACTAATATTATCCTGAATATACAAACATAACAATTTTCTATATAGTTAAATCACAAGTGAATCTTCACAATGAACAGATCTCCTTGAGGAAGAAATGTACACAAGAAGCCTTTTTCTTTATTTCTAATGAAAGAGGACACTTTCTAACAAAAGGGGACACTCTACCCAACCCTCCTCTAGAAATCCTCTGGAAAAGCTTCAAACATGAATAGGAATATTCTGCTCTATATTGGCTGTCCAAACCAGTTATCTGAATAGGCCTGGCACTCTGCTTAGCTACTATTATTCTAACAATACTTATGTCAGCATTGTTTGAAAGTGTATTTGAAAGGGTCTCTCAACCAAGAAGGTTGATCTCGAGAGACGAATTTATTTGTAAGGCTGGGCATGCCTCAGAAGATGTGATTACATTAGAATCTCTTTAGATCCCTTTCAGAAAATCAGTTCTTTTTGCCTTCAATAACTTGTTGTTGTTGTTTTAAGTAATATTTGGGCAAAGGAAATAAAGGACTGGCAAAACAAAGATCAAAGGCTTTGCTGCTATATTGCATTATCTCTGATGAATGCATCCACTGGCACAGATCTATTAGTGAGTTGGTATTGTTTTCTTCTACTGTATAGCTAGCAAGGGGACTTCTCCTTTCAGGATGGTCCCCTGTAAGTTGCTAGTACAATATCTTGCTCACTGATGTAATTCTAAGACCCCCGTTGTAAAGAATTAGGCTTTCAGCATTTAATTTGGTATATTTAGACTGAACAGTCACATTCCCAGCAGTACCTACAGCATGATCTACAACAGGCAATAGTAACAGCCATAATAACAGTACTACTCTTCCTTGATGTCTCTCCTCTAAAAAGTTCAGCCTGATTTACTGCCATTAACAGGATCATAACAATCCTATGAGATGTATCATCAGTCACATTTTAAAGACAAAAGACTGACCCAGAAGGAAAGGTAATCATTTGGGACACATGGACTAAATGACATATTTGAGCAGTAATTATTTTTTAATCTCTTAAATGATTTCCTGAATCACACCAGGAATCTGAAAGAGAGCTTGAAATACCATCCAACATGCTCTTCCCCTCCTATGCCATCCATACTCACAAGACTTCTAACCCCTCCCATCCCCATTAATGCAAAAAAGGAAAATGCAATGTTTTTTCCAGACTCTAAAATTTCCCTGTTGAGAACGGAGTCATATAATGCTTTTTGCTTCTGTCAGCCACATCATCAGCTCCAGTGAGAACATTCCAGTACAGCATTTGCTTTAAATTGTTTTTCTATTTGGTGGAGCGGATGTGTTGCTTTCCTAGCTGAATTTCCCTTTCAAAACATTGTAGGTTCCCTACAACTACCTTAACCTTGGAGGTGATTCAGCCTCTTTCTCATTTCAGCACAACAGATCCAGTGCAAATATTAGTACGTATCAGCAGAGGTAATTGAAAGAGGAAAAAGAATGAATATGCAGCGCTTGGTACACAGGAAGACTTTAAGTAGTTCACTTGGCATATATTGAATTTCATTATCTAAAGTAGCCTCATCTGAATGCACATCTCAGTCATTCAGTCTCGCTGACGAGTTTATATTGTTTGTCAAGGTTGAGTATTGGCCCTCTTCTTGATCACTAATGTAAATACCAGTGACTTCTACAGATCTTCAGGTGATACCTGCATCCACTGCAAGGAGATTATTACGTCCACTTCTGCTATCAGCTTGTAGTTTATACTAAGGCATTTTTAACTTGTGCTCACTGGACTATGAATGTATATATTTACTATGTTACTATACAGTCTGACTTACCGAAGTGAAAATACACTGTGTTTTATCTTTTCCCTCACACAGAATTACTCAGTGAATGACTGTATCCATACAGCAAGGAAGCTGGCTGTCAGTTTTGTACAATCAGTGATTAATCTCACACATTTGCCTCTCTCTTTGTGATAAAACAAATGCTTTGGAGTCCAAGGCCTTAAAAGAACTACCCGTTTTAACAGTTGGCATTTATTACGCCTGTCTAATGTAAACTTTCACAATCTGCTACTCAGTTGGAAAACAGGAATAGACCCCCAGAAGCACTTAAACTGAGGTGAGATTTTAGATTGACTCAAGAACTACACCTGTTCTGTAATGACTCACGCTCCTGACTGAGCGTAAATCACAGGCATGATGCCGGTTGCACCAGCTGGAAGTGGAGATCTGGCCTCTCCAGCACCACTTCGGAAGGTGTCCAGCTCTGCTGCTCCAGCCAAACGTCTGCCTGTTCCCTCCATCCCTTGCTGCCCAGCCACCAAAAGCACAGCACTGCCCAGAGAGGGCTCGGGATACCTCCCCATCACCTCCAGTGCCGGGCTAGGCTGTCAGGACAAGACAGTTTTCAAATTGCATTTGAAAAAACACTCTGCTATTTCTTTCTCCTAAAAAATAAATGTTGAATACAGACTGAAGGACAGTGTGATGTGGAACAAGGATTCCATGGGCAGGGTTTTTCCCCACAAACTACTTAGCTTGCTTGGTAGTGCCTGTCGATGAAAGTGTTTGTGAGGTTATTGCATGGTCCCTGCTGCCTCTGCTCAAATATTAATTCCTTCAGCATTAAAACCATACTTAATCATAAATGAAGCGCAAGATGAAACCACAGTTATCCAAGATTACACACCTGGATTTTCTTTCTTGTGGTAACTCTGCAGTTCACTTGTGAAAAAGTAGTGTTTAGCATGAACAAATCTCATCATCTTAGCATGATGCATAAGGACTCACATAGAATGGGAGAACTCCTACTGTACCACCAAATAACATTGCCCTTGAGGTAATACTAGCCCAAGATATTTTTGAGTTAGAGCTTCAATGCACAGAAAAAGCAAAAAAAGAGAGCCTCAGTTAACCATATTAATTCAGCACATCCCTTATTGAGTTCCTTATGGTGATGCCTTTTTGTGCTTTTACGATGTAACATCATAAATATATCAACCAAAAAAAATCAGCGTCCAATTATTTTAAAATGAACATTTTTCTAATTTGTATATTTTATTCTTGAAAATTCTGGGGGAAGAAGTGAATCCTACAGGTTTTCTCACTACTATTAAAATCAGAATCTCTTGTCACATCCCAACAACCACGTGTGTAACACAGACTTTAAGTGTTACGTACTAACAAAAACACCAGATATCAAAAGGGTTGCATGTGATGGAAAGTTGAATACATAAAATTTCTGCACACTATGGCTCTTTATCCTGAAAAGGGAGAGTTGCAGGGAGAATCTAATAAAAGGTAAATGAAGTTATGAGTGGTGCTAAGAATGTGAATAGGGAATGATTACTCATTGCTTCTCATAGTCCAAGAGGGGGGTTATCAAATGAAACTATCATGCAGGAAATTTGAAACCCATAAAAAGATGTGATTTTTCACATAATGCCTAAGTAATTTTTGAATTGTGTTGCCTGAGTGCCCAGCACACAAAAGAGTACCAGACCTCTAAAGATAATTAGGCAAAGCAATGGAAGAAAAATCCACCAGAGGCTATTCAAGTCAAAGATTTGACCTCTGCTTTGGCTTTCTGTAAGACAGAAAGGTGTAGGGGAGGAGGCATTGCTCTGGTTTTGTTCTTTGTTCATTAAGAACTCTGCAACGAAATGCTGCCAGGGAGGTGATGCAGAGCTAAGGGACTTTTGGTCCGACCCACACGGTTGTTCATGTGTTCCCAGGAAAGCTGACTTGATGTTTTAAAATAGGCTCTACCCTCACTTATTCAGAGCCCAGGCTTTTCAGCATGAGACAATGCCAAACTCTGCTCTCCCCCAGCACCCTGCTCCATCCAGACACTGGATGAAATGACAACAGAAATGACGAACTGTTGTATGGCAACCAATGTCATAAAAGTATTACTAATGATGTAGTGCACAATGAGGAGAAACAATAGTCTGCATAAATGTGTCACAGACAACCCATAGTCCAAAAGGTAGTTACCCTTCCTACTGCAAATGACAGAAGTATTTGCAGCTAGTGGGGCAGATCGCTAAATCTGCCACTTTTAATTCCTTTTGTGGACTCACTCATCACCTTGCAGGATTGACCCCTTAATTTTCTAAGCTTATACCCAAAAGCCGGGGTATTTCTTGTCTCCTCTGAGTGTTAAATTGTGCTCAGTCATACATGTCCCCATCTGAAAAGCACTGTTAAAGCTACTCCTAGTGCTCAAAACAAAATGAAGATGTCAAAAATCTCAGTGCTCAGCTCTCAGCACTGGATGATCCTGTCTCCTTTTGAAGCCATTTGGAAAGCCTTTTTGAAGAAAATTAAGACCATGAGGAAAGGAATTCTGCATATTTATGCTATTCTCTTGTCTCCATTGCACTAGAGATAAATGAAGCCTAAGAAACAAAGTTCAGAAGATCAGTGAAAGAAAGAAGAAATAGGTGTTGTAAGTTAATTAATCTCCGTTGTCTTTTTAATGGATGAGAAATTTCAGAGTGATTATTTTTTCCAAAGAAAACAATGTTAGTCAAAAGTGCCTGCATCCTGTTTAAAGCAAGGGAAAACAAGAACAAATGCTGTTGGAAAAGAGTTTTGAATACTTGTTTTGTAACTGAATTTAACCATCATCATTCTAATCTAGGAGATGACCCAGGTGCTTAACAATCATTTTGCTAGGAGAAGAAATTAAATTAGCATAGAAGGTGTCCTGATTTTTGAGTTTTGGCACATAATTATCCCTAAATCTTTCATGATGTCAATTTCTAGTCCTGTTCACATTGACGTTGCTTTATGTTTGCTTGGCAGCTTGCATTACACTTCATCTGAGATCACATCAGTGATGGAAGAAATATATTAGCTTTGTTTTAACATATGTTGTTTGCTTACCACTACATTATAGAAATAGGTAACAGCAGAGAAAAACACAATGAATACACTGGCAAAAGTTCGGTTACACCAAATAACTTTCGAGTTTCCTGAGTAAAGCACATACAAAAGAAATTAGACACTTATTATGCAAAGCGACCTACAGGAATAAGTGTGAAAGTTTATTCCATATTTGATAATCAAACATAATTCAAAGCTCTGAACATGTTTGACGTAAAAGCTCGATCACTATTTTCATAATGAGCTGTTCCATCGTGGATGGAAATGAAAACTCCAGGGCGTTTCAAGGAACAAAAGGGACGGGCTGCCACAGGCAAAAGGACAATCAAAGCTAACAAAGTTTTCAGCCAAATACATGAATCAGGATTTTGTAATTAGCACCGGGCAAATAATTGGTTCTTTGATTGAACGACTAAACTGAAAAATTGGGACAATGCTTAGCTCTGGGTCAAACATTGCTTTCTCTCTTGCATGACAAAAACAATTACTGGGGAGTGGGGTTTTCTTGGTGGGAGGGGACTGGAGAAGAAATGAAAGATCAGCTGAACTTTGCACTTAACTCAAACAGAACTTTTATTTTTACCATTTAGTTAAAGCTGGCTAAAAATGAAACATCAATTCAAAGCAAAAATTCTCATTTGGATTTTTTCAGTGCCTCTTCAGTTTTCTACAATCAATTGTTTTGAATTACTTAAATTCCTTAATACTTTTGCCTGATTCTAAATAGCACTTTTCAAATAATGTCACTTGCTGGTTTTCTTCTTCTACATTTTTTGTTGCCTCCAGGTTCCAAGTTTTCATATTAAGAATAGCAAAGCAGCAGTTTAAAAGCAGACAGAAGAATGCATTGCTGAGCAATGGACCAATGAATGGTATTAAGTAGTAAAGATTACTAATAGGGTATGAGTTTCAGAAAACTAAACTGTAAATTGACTATCTCTTCTCTTTGTCCAGCTTTTGTGGATTGAATGGTACAGAACTGCAGACTGGGCAGCCCACGGGGACCGACGCCCCTTTGCCTCTGCCCCCGGGGTGTGACCAGGCAGCAGGTCCAGCACATAATGCCAAGGACATTGAAAGTACCCACCAAGCACCCAGCTGGCAGTTTGCAGAGTGCAGTCTTTACATTCGGATTCCCATACAGTTGGCTGTTGGATTTCTTCCTTTGTAATGCTTCTACTTAAACTACCCGGTCAGAGTCCTGAGCTGGTAAGATACCTATAGCTGGTATGCTCAAATTGGAAGCTAGCTGTTCCATGGGGAAGGGATAAGATGAAAGCTAAAGGTCACCAACCGCTTTTGAGGAGCCATTTCATTTTCTTCCTCCCCTTCAGTCATTCCTTTTGGACGTGATCTCGTTTCTCTTTCAGGGCTAAGCATTGCATGTGGAAAAAGAGGCCTTGTTGTCACTGGACTGAACATAAATTCATGGAGCTGGGGAGCAAGGAAGACTCTCCTCTTGCTGAAGAAGAGAATTTCTATACATCACTGCATAGGCAAATTATCTTAAGTGGGGTAAGAAGGACTATAACAGAAGAAAAGTCACAAGTCCAGTCCCCGACTGGTGTAAATCAAGGAGGAATTTCCACAATGTTCTGTGTAAGATACACATTCCTCCATGCCTCTAGGACCATGGATGTTACCCCCAAGGAGCTATGCAGCCATATGTTATCTCTGAGCAGAACTATATTTAAAGGACCAAAGGTAACCTCAAAAAATGTTCCTCATAAAGTTTACTACTCAAAAAACCTCCTTAAGTACCTGCGGTGATTTTTTTCTCCACCATGAATCTGGAAGGAATATTCCAAATGTTCACTTAAATCTGAAATCAAACTGAATGCTATTCTCAATTTTTAAACTGGTCACATATATCTGTGACTTCACGTAAAGTAGAAGCAAAAAGCAATCAAGCATCCTATGGACTTTCTAATTACCTGGTATGGCCTGCACAATGGAAAGCAGGCTAAAAAAGAGAGACATGAAAGTCTCAAAGGAAAACCAGGTAGGCTCCATAAGACTTACACACACATTCAAAAAACTGACAAGTTGCAAGATCATCTGCATAATTATACAAGGTACCTTTCTACGTATTCCTCATATTCTCATCAAGCGTGCATGTCATTGTGATGTAATGTTCCTGAGGTCAGGATGCTGACAATGGTATTTTGCATTTAACTTTAAAGATCACATCACATTATGTTCACCTTCCATTTGATGTTAAAACTGCATAAAACCTTCTTCAGAGTACATCTCTCTATGTAAATTCCAGCTTGCCTCAGGTGCCACTTGCTAAATTAGACACACTCATTTTTTTTTCAAAAGAGCACAAACAGGATTTTTAAAAGCACAGAAGCTTTTTCTCCCTCCAGTTATCCTATATTGCACTACTATGGAGCAGTTGTTCAGCAGAGATAAGTTGTGGTGAAATTTGTCTTTTTGGATAGCAAAATCCCTTCATGCTTTCAGGCAAGCTTTTCCAGAAGGTATCAGTACAACGCTTTCCAATTTCTAACTTGGGGCAATAACCTCTAATGTAATTCAACTAACAGGCCATAAAAAGAAGTAAGAAAAGGAAGGAAATTGTCTTTCAAAGTAGTCTTAGACTACACTAATTCCAATTTGCCACTGCTGCTGGATTGTGACATATAATATCAAGAGCACTACCAAGCAGCAAGGAGGAATCCAATGCGTTTGCCTTACAAAATGAAACGGGCATTTTGTGTCCAATGATAACGGAGAAATCAGCCTATCTTTTGGAATAAAAATAGAAATAGCACTCTTATGTGAACTGAAATTTACCTTTTTACCTCTCTCAAGAAGATATAGACAAATGCTGTTCATTTATATGCTTGAGTAACCTCTTTTAAAACAACATTGGCACTATGCACACTACATGAGCAGGGTTTTGTGATAGGCTATGTGGTCTTGGCTAGAGCGATGCACATCAAAACTGTATCTACAAAAGGCTGCAAAGACAGACAATTTTTAAATGGTTGAACAGCTTTGCAAAAAGCTGCATTCTCCTTAAATGGAGCTGGGAAGAATCTCGTTAATTCAGCTCTGTCTGGGATAATTGTGGAGCCATCATCATAGAGTTCCCTCACACTACCATGTTCCTATACCAAAGGCATTCTCAGTAACAACATTCTGTGCTAGCTCCTCTGCCCTTGATTTTTGGGGACCACTGGGACAGAAAGAAAAGAAGCCCCTGTACTTTATAATCAGGGAATTTTCCACTTGCTGATCAAGGAATGATTGCTAAGAAAAATTAAGATCAAAAGGCAGCTTTACATGTTGGCATGGGCAAACTATAGAACATATAGGAAAGGCTTTAACTACTGTTAAGCAACAGTGTAGCTTAACAAAACAAAAATAAAGATAGCTAAAACCTCAATTTCTGGCAAGCCTGCTATGAAGTCTTCACACAGCCTGTCTATTTAAAAGGCTACATATTGTATTATATTATGTTATACTATATTAAAGTAACTATATTAACTATATTCAATTCTCTTCTACTATGTTGCACTGTGTAGAAGAATGTATTATTTATATTATCGAAATTATGACCTGTCAAAATGCAGGATTATGATTTGACCACAAGGTGGGAGCATTGCTGCTCATCACACATACCCAGGGCACATTAGGCTTTCTCTGTACTAGCTGTTCAAGATCAAAATATCCTACATATTTCTGTGCTATATAACCTGAAAACGTGCATGTTACCACTAAACAATAAATTCCCAGGACAAACACACAAAAAAGAACCTTTTAATTTTCTGCAATTGCTAGCTGAAAAAGAGTGTTTGAACAAACTGTGTTTTGGTCTCCAGAACAGAGTGTTGCACTGAAAACTTTGTACTAACATAGCAGAATGTTTTCCCAGTAGGAAGAAAACAAGGAAGTGGTAGAGATAACCTGTGAAAACGGTGATCATGGAATCATAGAATAGTTTGGGTTGGAAGGGACCTTCAAAGGTCATCTAGTCCAACCCCCCTGCAATGAGCAGGGACATCTTCAACTAGATCACATTGCTCAGAGCCCCATCCAGCCTGACCTTGAAAATGTCTCCAGGGATGGGGCATCTACCACCTCTCTGGGCAACCTGTGCCAGTATTTCACCACCATCAGAGTAAAAAGTTTCTTCTTTATATCTAGTCTGAAATGGGGAAGAATAATATTCTCATTTGTTGTCAGTTTTATGAGCAGAAAAAACGGCTGCAAAAAATAAAGTTTGTGACTGCAGATAAAAGTTATTTCCACGTGACTGCTTACAATTTTCCACTCAAAGTGTTGAAAAGCAATTATTTCACACGTGAAAATTGGGTTTTCCAAATGGTTTAATAAGGTTCTATCCCACAGGAAACATTTGATGAAATACTTGTGCTGATGATGTCTCTTACAGGACTGCGTCTTTATGTGGGAAATGGCAGCTCCATATCTCTTTTCTTGGAGCCAAAAAAATGGGCAGTACTAAGTAACAAGCAGTACCTCCCATAGAAAAAAAAAGCCAATAATATGAAGATTAGATTAATATGAGAAGGAAAACAGCCAACATTCAAGATATGCGCACAGGATTTTAAAGCAGTTAAGACTGAAATCTAAGGCATGCTGCAGCTTACATAGGCATCCTCAAGCTAGCTTTTAAGTAGCTGGTTTTGGCTTTGGTATGGATTGACTCAGTCGTATGAACTCTGGCTAGATGCTGGATGTTCCTCAGTGTCTCACTGAGCCTGATCCATTTCTGTAGGCATGCCCACTTAACTGTTTTTGGGTAGCTTCAAGGTAACTCTGAGCGAGAAGCTACATTTCACACCTGTGACTACAGTGTAGACAACGCAGCTTCAACGTCTTCTCTTGTCCACATGGGATCATTATTCTATGTGCCCCTGACCACCTGGTTCCCTATATAGCAGAAGGACAAATGTACTAGAAAAACAGGGTGTTTCAAGAAGGTTGACCCAATCTGAAACTCTTACACTTGAAATTGGGTCCAACTTTTTGAAACACACTGGTATGTACATATTCCTATGACAACATATTACAATAACTTCATTTCTATATGCTCAAAAAGCAACTTGGACACAGATCCTGTGAAGATTTATGCAACATATCCTCTGCAGCTTTCTTCTCCAGGTGCAGGATGCCTGCGCAATAGGACAGGGCAGCAGACTGACCTCAGCTGGGTGCAAGGCTCAAGCTGATGGTAATGGATGGTGGTGAGAAAGCTGAAGCCCTCATGGTAAATCTACACAAATGGGTACCTGTCTAATGCAAACACACCTCAGCTACGTACTGAACAGTGTCTCTAAAACACAAGTACCCTTGACTCTGAAAAAAGCCCAAGGTGGGTTTCACCCACCAGCAAACTAAAAGTGGTGAGTGCGTTATAGCTGTAATCTCAATCTAACTCCTCCACTTAACCTTTTTCCAGCATGTGAAAGACCACGTACTGGCATGTGAAAAAGCATATGTTCAGGTAAACATTTCAGTAGTCTGCAAACAGCTATGTATTATCCACAGATAATGTTCCTTTCTCCATATCCCTTACATGGCTGGTGAGGAGATTTGCTCTGGATTGAGTAATGGACAGAAGAGGTTGCACCGCATTTGCCACAGCAAGCACCACTCTAGTGCTTTCCTTTCTAAGGTGCATCATTCATAAATTTTCTCCTGACTTCTATCAATGAGATTGTTAGCTATAATCTGTCTCTACAGCATCTGAATGAAAAGCATTTAGACTACAAACTGTCCTTGCATAGTTACAGTTGCCTATTCACTGTAATCAACTGGTCCCATGGTATTGGTCTTTTCCCTTAGGGGACAAGCAGAACATTTTCTTACAGGAGAACAAGTAGACATTCAATAACTAACACCACACAAAGACTAGCAAGGAACAAAATTCACACCCTCAATCTTCAAGTCATCATGAAACACTAACTACTTGGTCCTCCTGTCCAATTTAATAGATGCCTCTAATCTTTCCAAGACCTTGAGAGTGCAGACCTTCAAATGTGACCTGGTCCTCAAAGTCAGGGACTCCTCGGTCTACTCTCTCGGCTGGGCTGATGTTCCTGAATCCTCCTAAAGAAGCCCCAGTGTTTCTGTGTCTACCTGGTCCTGCCAGGGCTGCAGCCGTCGCCCACTGCAGTGGGGAGAGTAGCCATTCTGCCTATTAATTCTTCTGAGGCCTTGATAGTTACATACAGCACTGCACATGTACATGAATATCTGAAGAGTCGTGTGTTTGAGTATTTGTGCTTAATTTCTGCATGACCACAGAAAGAATTGTAAACGGTACTTGTTCAAGATTCTTTTCCTGACAGACGCTTAACTGTGTAAATAGTATGACCTCTTAACAAAATAACTGAACTTTCCTAAACAATTGTTGCTAAGGGGCCTCTTTAAAATAAATACATATTTATGTGTCTGAAATTAATACTTGCTTCTAGATTATTTTTTCTACATTTTTAGTTGAGGTATTGCATTTTCATCTTATTTATCACTTTGCTAGAGCAATGAGAATTTTAAGTAATTTCTTAAAAGGAATCAATAAAAGAAAACATGGTATCACTCTAAACTGCAGTACTTAAAATGAGGTTGTCTTTCTTGACCATCAAAACAAAGTACTGTATTACTTACATTTAGGAATAGCTGTGTTTCAGTGGATTTCATTGAGACACACACAAAGAAAATGCTAGCTCTAATATTTGTTTCTGTTGATTTTGCTATTTTAGCAATTGCTTTTGGAGCAAGGTGGGTTCAGATACAATCTCAGAGCCCTGTGGTACACAGCTGAGGAGGCACAAAAGAGTAAACATGCCACAGACCTTATAGCTGCTTTTCCACTTTCCTAAGGCTACTAAAATGTCTGTGGACTTCTCCACTAGGCTCAGACTCATTTGAAATTATTCCCAGATGCCCAAGAAACCATCCTACGGCTTGGGATTGCTTCAGTTCAACAAAGATTCAGCAACATCTCTTTTCTATAGCATCCTTAATATGACCCCTATACTGCTGTGCTCACTCCTCTTTACTCCCCACACCTGTGGTTTGACAGCACTTGGCAAATTTCCCCTCAGACAATTCAGTCAAGAAAGCTTTGTGTTTGTACTGGCACAGCATAACATGCAATCATGAAAAACAGGGACACCTTGTGCAGGTTTTTTCTTAGCTCTGTTTTTTGCACCTCCCATGCTGCCTGTCTTAACAGAGAGCAGAATATCACCCAAAGAAAGTCAAAGGACAGAACCTCACAAATCCACATTTCCTATTAAGCAACTCTAATAATCCAGGATTTTTCTTGCATGCACTGCACAAAAATTGATGGATAAGGCTTACCAAAAGAACAACTAAGTGGTACTAGGCATTATGTGAAAGGGATGATTTTCCCCTAGGAAATGTCTTTTTTAGAGTCTAATGGCTGTTTCTGTTAAGTCTGTTTCTGGTTACCACAAACTTTTTTTTTTTTTTTTTAGAATAAAATGCAGATGTTTAGGAAACAATAGATTGCATATAAAAATGGGTGACAAAATGTAATTAAATGTTGTCCTTACCATCTGTTTGCTTTGATTCATCCCCCACATTAGACTGATCTTTTTTGTCCAACTTAATTTCTTCCTTTAATTCACCTAGAAAGAAGCAGTAAGAAATACTATAAGAATTTTAATGCAGACTGCAGTTTATTAATGCTTGTAACTCAATCAAATTGCAACATCCAAAGGAGACGTTCCTAAGGAGAAAAGGTCTGAATGCACAATGAACTGGACTAATACATTTTCATAGAATAAATCACCAGAAAAAACTTCTCCAACCCCTACAGAAAATCAAGCTTTACAATCTGCTTTAAAATTTATTCTAATCGTTAACACCTTTTTAAGTGCACATGCAAACTCATACTCTCTCTGGTTGTAGGTAGGCCATCAAAAACCTGAGCACAACCCTCATTTCAAAATCAGGACTCTGAAACATGTATATTTTTAAAGGACTAAGACCCTGCAAAACTTCATCATAAGTCTCTGCATTAAAGAACCACCTTAGATATACCCAAAAGTACTATACAGTTTTGTCTTACTTTCTCTTACCAGTGTCCTTTATCCACAGATTCATTTGTGTTGGTGCCTTGATGACGTTATCAGGGAACAAACAATCATCCTAGTATTGATCACTGGCTTTAGAGTCTCTGTAGCACACCAGGACAGCAAGGCCTTTGGCAGAGCACTGGTTGATGCAGAATGAAAATGGCAGCTTGAGCTGGGGTGTATTTTATGAGGCCAGGAAGGTTAACCGAAGTCACTCTCATTTTCCGTCCTCTATTAGTCATACAGCAGAGCACACCAAACCTTCCCAGATCATCCCTTCATTGGATGAGAATGCCAAATGCAAGATCGAATAAAAAAATAACTTAAAGGGACAGCTCTAGTGGAACAGGGCTCTTTCAACTGCAGTGTCCAAACAGTGGCAAAGAAGGTGTCTGTCCTTCCTGCAGATGTCCAGAGAAGCAACAGCAGGCTGCCTAGACAGGAGTGGGCAGCTTGTCCTTTCCCCCTGGAGGAGTAGCCGTGAATTTGTGACCCACATCTCAACACAAGAAGCTGCAGAAGCCTCACTTCAGAATTTCGTAAATGTGAGGTATGTTGCAGGGCTGCATTTAAGTGACACTTATCCAATTCCTGTTACTACTTTTGTTACTATAACTACTTCCCAGCCTTTGGATCAAGATTATAGGTATTACATGTTAAAGTGGATCAGATATGCTTTCAAAATAGTCATGGCCAGTGGATATTTATTTTTGGAACAGATCGAAAAAAGATAAAATTGTAGAGAAGTAAGGTCTCCGTCTTCCACATTGTGCCCCGGTCACTGCAATATTTGTTATTCTTGGATGACAGAGGATCGATCTCTCTCTCCAGTTAAGCTTCATCACAGTATAAAAGAGCAATGGCTTTAAAATCTTAAAATATTTAACAAGATGGAAAAAATAGGTCCTCTTCAGCTCTTATTCAGAGCCAAAACTTGTCATGTTTTTCTTCCTAAGCTCACTGTGTGGGTGGGAGAAAAATGAAACTAAGATGATACAGGACAAGCAGTGACCTCTTCAGCTGGAGCTGCCACTGACTTGGGTTCCTCAAACAGAGAGGTATAAGCAGCTCCAAGCAGGGATGAGCTATCTGCTTGATGAAGGTGGCCTCTAAAAGGACACTGTCTTCAGGAAATGAAAATGTATCTAGCAAAGCACAAAAGTCTTCTCACATTTCATCCACCATGAGACAGCTGATGGTACTGCTGAGCTAATAATGCTTTATTTGACCATTGCATAAAGAAGCTGCTTGACCCTAAGTGTGTGCAGGAAAAGATTATGAACATCCACACAGACGTTATTCCACAGTTTGATGTCTCTGAGAATGCACACGGGCAGTGAGTGACTGAGAGAGACTTTAAACTCACCTGACAACACAATTTCTGAACTTTCACTGAATATAACTTATTATGAATAGGGGACTCTTGAGTATTGTAATATCTACCCTGCCATACTGCCAGCAGCAGAGCAGAATCATGATCATAATGATCTTTTTGAAAGAGATTACAAAGGCAGAGTAATAATAAGGCAAATACTTTACAATGAGATATTAACATACAGGCGTAAAGGAAGCTGTGGTGAACCCAGAGATATAAATGTTAAGATTTCATCAGTCTCCAAAGACTCTGCAGTGGTTGTATCTCATAAAGGCCTTTTCCCATAAATTAAGGAGCAGAATTTCTCTTCCTGAGGAAGACACTAATTTTCGGAAATCATTATAATTCATTTCAAAGCATTTTTGACATCTTCAGCAGAGCAATATTGCAGAGAAAGGTTCTGTCAAAATCACTAGAGTACGCTTAACCCCTGTATTGTTAGAAGTATGTAAAACAAAGGATCTCAGAAAAGTCTGCTGCAGTCTAACTGGGATTCCATATGTTCCCACCCTTTTTGTCTCCTTGTGGGGCCCATTCCTATTCACCCACGTAACGCTGTCTGAAGAGAAATCCCACATGTAACAGAGCATGACAGCTTGGATCCCCATAGTCCTTCCAATCTAAAAAAAAACCCTTAATGATGAAGGGATCACTGGGAACAGCCAGCAGCCAAGTGAAAGACGTGAGAATCTTATCAGGAAATTTTTAAACAGAATTTCTGCCTCTGCTGTCATCGAAACTCACTGCATGAGCCTGGGACTTTCAAAGCCTGTGTGCTCACTCAGGTTTTGCAAAGAGGATGCTTCCAAGTCTGAGTTTTTTGCTAGTTTTGGACTGGCTGATACTAGCCAAGTTTGTGACAAGTCATATGTGGCTGCACTGCCATTTTTTGATTATGGCTTCATGAAGCAGGAGCTGGGGGGCAAAGCATAGTGAAATGGCCAAGAGACAACTGATCTGTTCTCATGCATCCAATATATTTTTTTAATGTTTAATGCAGTTTTTGAACATTTTTTCCAACTTTTTGGGGAGTTAATTTACAGTTTCTGATTCTCATATGCAAGTGTCTATGCCAATGTCCACGAAAAGGCCCTGGGCCCAGGACATGAGGTTCCCCCATCACTTTGGTGAGATACTGGTTTTAGGGCTAAATTTACATTTCAGTGGAAGGAGAAAACTCACCATTCTGGACATGCTGTTTCTCTTCCACTGGGTGATGAGAGTCCGTTCCTGTATCAGTCCTAGCTGTGTTTTTCCCTTGAGAGGTTTCATGTTTGCTCACCCCAGTTTGTCGAGTCCCATTTATATGATTCTTATTGGAATCTGCGCTTTTGTTTTCCACAGAACTTGGTTCTTTGCTGTTCTCTGTCTTTGCTGCTGTGGCATCTTCAGCTGGCTTCTTCTCATCCTTTTCATCTGTTTTCTTTTCATCTGTTCCCTGATGAGCATTTTCCTCTGCTTCTTTCTTAGCTTTTTCTTCTGCACCCTCAGCAAAGAGTGAAGCAAAACAAGGAAAGAAATCATGATTATCAGTCAGTTTGACATGAATGATACAACTCACAAATCTAAATATACTTCAGCTTTTTACATGCACATTACTTAGGTAAATGTAGGAATTGACTTGCCAAGGGAAAAAGAGCACAGGAGAACATTTTAAAAAGTATTCTGAAAAAAAACCACCATGTTGGCCTAAATGTATAGTATGTGTACATCCTTTTTTTACCATGTAAGGTTCACCTTTGAAAATAAGGTTCCTCAAAATTCTTAAAAGGCAAATTTAAAAGAGATATTAGCTGTTGAAGGCTCTAGGATTGCCAAAGTTAGTTTCATTTTCGACACACAACAATCAGTCATTCAGTTTATCTTATACCGTACCATGTAACTCTAAGCACATAAAAAGTCTTGGTTCTTTGACATCTACTATTTTTCCCTCTTGTTCCAGGTTGCTTCCAATGCCAGCTTCCTAATCTCTTCCCTTCTACATACTGTTTTTCTTTCTTTATGGCTCTGTCCTTTCTTGGAAGACTAATATATTGCTACTAGTACTTGTCCTTCCATACCCAAAAGTCTTAGAGTCAATCACAAATATGCAAAGATATAATTTCAAGAGTGTTGAAAAACAGTGGCATCTCAAAACACTGTCAATTCAAAAAAAAAAAAAAAAAAACACCACAGAAAAGCCAATTTCCCCCATTCAAGATACTGCTCTAGTTCCTATCCAGACCTTAGGTCCCGATGCAACACACACTTACAACACAGGTTGCACATTACTTTGGCTCCGGCTGTTGAGACCATGACACTTCTAGCCCAGGCTGGGTACAGCACAGCCCCACAGACTCAGCTGCAAAGGCTCTGTGTGGCTTTCTGTGTCACACTGAAATGCAGGAGACAACCACAGTCCCTCAGCACAGCCCTTGAGCTGGTAAACACGGTTGGGTGTGCACGGACTCTGGGCAGAGAGTCCATAATTTCTCCCCCCTTTTCCATGCTCAATAAATAACTAATCTGAAAAGCAGCTGCGTAGCTCAGCACACACTCAATTTGGAACCTGTCAGTTTATGCAGCTTCAGAGCATATCATATCCACACTGAGTCTGAGCATTCAGAGGTGACCACCCTATGCCTGTATTCAAGACTTCTGGGTCAGCGATATCCCAGCCCACTCATTATCCCATCACGGCCAACCAATTGCACTTTAGTTGTGATAGGAATCACAGATATATTGTCTGTTTTCTGAGAGATCGTGTAAGCTGATGAGCAGATCCTACAAAACTATTAATAAAGTCTACCCCAGTCCTATGGAAGTATTCTTGACACCTATACAGAAGATGTTTTGTTCCTTACAGGAGCAAAGTCTTGGCCAGTGAGTAAAAATTATAAAAGAATTTCTAAGTGTCTTGTCAAATACTTATGAATGAATCAGAACCAGTTTTGAAAAAAAACGTACCAACGGGATACAAGAGAGAAAGGGGGAAAGTTGTCTTTATAAAAAATGCCAATCTGTATTTCCTTGCCAGCAGCTAACTAAAGTTAATTAATTTTTAAATTAATGAATTATGGCTCACATGAAAATATAATTAAATTAGATATGAGCCTCCCTCACTTTATTAATCATTCCTGAAATCTATGGTAACTTCCAAAGATAGCTCAGCTATGCATGTTGATATTTTCCCTGAAGTCTCATGGAATACAGAAGAATTTCTCTCATTTGGGGATCTGAAAAAAAATGCTCCATTTTGCACCTGAACCGCAGGGGAGAAATTCAGCTCAGTAGACTGGGGCTTGCTACAGCACCATTGGATGAGTGCCTCTTGTCAAAATTACTGTCAGAAAATACTTTATCTAAATGGTGCTTTGCACATCAGGGTGTTTGTTTATTCAGTTTTTTCATTTGCAGCTATTTAATGATGATCCTTTAAGCAAAAGGAGATCAGCAGAAAATCCACTTACTTCGCCCACACACTCCAAGAAAATTTCTATAAATACCACATTCAGGATAGAAACAGCTCACTGATGCTTCTAGGGACAATGCCATTACCAAAGGGAATACAGTATTCTACAAATAATTTCATAATAATAATAGTACTAGTAACAGTAATAATAATAAATAAATGGGTTTCCTTCCCTTCTGATCCCCAGTTGCTATTTGTTCTCAATCAACAGTTTAATGCTTTATCTGTCTTCTCTTAATAATTCTCATGTTTATTGGTAGAGCATCTTGATGCATTGCAAGACACCCGCTTGATGGGGGTCAGCAATTTAAACTCCTGCTGTGTGGCAGGCCCTGCTGCATATGGCAAAGACAGGCATGGCAGATGGAGGGGGGTACAGGGACTTGCTGCAAGTCAGGAGCAAGACAGCAGCTGAGCAAAGGTTTCGATGCAGGGGCTCTGCAGTCCAAGTCCTTAGTCCCCAGCCCATACAACGGTATGCTGAACCATAAGCTTGTAGAAATCTTTCAGGATAAAAAAATACGCATGCTTGTATTGCTAAACACACCCAGAAACACAGAAATTATGTGAAAAGTCAAAGAATTCAGATAAGCAGAAGCTAAGACTGCTTTCTGAATCTTTGACCCACAAAGCGGGGCCCTGATCCAAGTTATTGGCAATGAAATTCAGCAAAATCATAAGGTAAATGAACTATTCAGGGCTAAAGATTGTCAGAAAGGTAAAGATAAAATGACCTACTCAAGGGCTCTCATGTCTAATAATGCAGACTGGTAAGCTCTCTGCTTTCAAGTGATCAACTAATTCTGCCACAGACTACCCTCAGGACCTGCTAGAAGGATTTTTGTATGAAGCAATCAAAAGTAAAACATTTTCCTCTCCAGCAAAAGTATCAATAAACTGACATTTATCCTCAGGATGCTCTGTAAAGAATGGATAAGAAATACTGCATCAATACATATTACCAGTAGCAGCATTAGTTAAGCAACGTCTGCACATCCAGTTGAATCATACCTTGACATTTACACGTGCACATTTAGAAAAAAGCCTTTATGCAAAGCAGTCACTGAAAGTGGGTACAAAGCACATCTAAAAGTTAAATATCCAGAATCTATAATGGTCTACTGTATATTTCTGTTTTAATGAACTGTATGATATATTTTATTTCCCTACGGGTTTCTCTTGCATATAGGGTTTTTATCTAGTAGATCCTTAGTAGACAAGCAAATATGTATGGTATACGTTGAAATGAAATCCTTAGAACTAGGTTCCTGTATTGGCTTTATTCACTCAACACTCCTGTACTGTGGGATACTGACCATGTCAAATGCTTTGCTTGTTTGGTTAGCTTTAATTTGTTTGGTCCACAAAGAACCATGAAATAGTAAATACCAATTGAAAAATAAAAAAGGCTAAAAAATGCCCTTGGCAAATAAGCAGATTTTGAATTACATTTTTGTTTTCATTTTCATTGAATGCCTAGAAAGGATTTTCCTGAATGGCAAGTTTTAATCACAAAGGAAAATTTAATTTGAATAATAATAGGCGCTTTCCTGCACCTTTAGACAGGCCTTTCAGTTGGAGACGAACAATCTGCTTTGGCAAACAGGAGAACTACACCAAATCTTCCACCAGCCCTGAAGCCAAGGCCCCACAATACATTAAAATCAAACTCCTTCCATTTACATGAAACAAAAAATCTCCATTAATTAATCTCCATTAAATAACGCTTTGAGTAACAAGCATTCAGCCCGGAGAAGAAATAGTATCACAAACAGTTTCTACCAAAAAAAAAAAAAAAAAAANAAAAAAAAAAAAAAAAAAAAAAAATCATCAGTGATACATTCCTCTGTTTTTTGTTTCAAAGCTGGTCTAAATCATCCAAGGTCTCAGGGAGACCTTGGGCAACCATCCAGCCCCTGTAGGCCAGGGGCAGTTATGCCCAAGTTGTTCTCAACAGATGGCTCCCATTAGTTCCGAAAGATCTCCAACAACACAGATTTGCCAATGTCTAACTTATCAGTTCATAATCACCTGCCAGTTTTTTTTTTTCCTTCTTAACAGGACAGAGTATTTTAATTAAAAAAAAAGTTTCCTTATTTCACAGCTGCAGTAGTCTTCAGAAAACTGCTTTCAGCTGTGAACAACAATTATCATCATTTGCATTGCTGTACTTTATTTTCTGCAACTGGTCCATATGTTTCCTTAACTGCAGTGGCCAAAACTGGACACAGAACTGCTGTAGGGGCCTGGTTACCACTGGAAAGACACGAAGAATGCCAGAGGGGTCATAGAAGCAAAGTCTGGTGGGGTTTTGTTTGTTTGTTTTGTGGTTGGTTGGTTTGGTTGGTTTTGGTTTGGGTTTTTGTTTGGTTGGTTTTGCGGTTGTTTGGTTGTTTTTCTTCGTTTTGGTTTGTCTTTTCAATAGCATGACAATATTGAATCCTGCTCAACTTGCAACCAACATGGCCTTCAGATTCTTCTGAAATATTTGCAGTCCCTCTCAGACTGATGGCATCATGAGCGTTTGCAGCACAGTTCCCAATTCATTATCCAAGTTATCACTAAAACTACGAAAACAGCTGTGAATCCAGAATATCCTGTCCTTCTCCCCTGAACTATCATCCATACCTCTTTCAATCTTAACAGTGAACAACCGACAACCTATCTCTACAAATGCTGTTCCAGGTATTTTTGCACCCACCCTGAGTCTGACTCATGACCTCAAGGGACATCCCTTAGAAATTTTTTTTCCTCCCATTGTCCACATCCTCTTCATTACGTACACTTACACCACATTAGAAGAGCATAAGGCACAGATGAGTCACAATATTCCTATCTTTCTGAACTCATTGTAGGTTGTTGACCTTGAAAAGCAGATTCTTTCAAACCAACAGTCCTTATTTGAAGAATCATTTGATTGAAGAAGAGCTTGAAGAAGAGGTCAAAAGAATTTTTATTCTTTCACTAAGAAACCTGGGTGTTACCTTTGGTGGCTTGTGCTTTCCATTTCTCCCGGTTCTGCTGCACCACCTCAGTCCAGGTGGCTTTAAAACATTTGAAGTCCACAGTGAGTATGGAGCAATTGAGTGAGGCACTTCCTTCGGACCCAGTGCTCTTGACACTTGATCTTTTAACTTCAGAGGGACTAATGCTATTCAGACTGGGACACAAGATCACAAAACACAGAAGAAATCAGTATGCCATACATCCAAATAAAGTTAAGAAGAAATAATGACTGTAAGTCCAGATGACTTAACAGAGTCAACCAGAAAAAACAAAAACTAAGCTTGAATCCCTCATCCTACCCTCCCACCCAGGGCAACCGATGTTAAAGCAAACTGCACAACCTGAGACAGTATTAGAAATAAAAGGCAGTTTTTCTCTGCTTATTTTTTGGTATTCATAGTCCCTAAGAAATAGAATCATTCAAACTGTTGCCATAACCTCTGTTGCACATCTTCACTCCCTAAATATTAATTGAGGAGCCAAACAATTGTGCAAATCAAATATGTCGATGGAGCAGCCTTCTAAAATTCACCAGTGGGAGCCATTAGGCACAGGACAGGATGCCAACTTCTGTCCAGGGCATGGTGACCACAACCGAGGCTGAAAACCGGCATCCATTTTGGTTACAGACCCTACAGTTATCTTTCAAGGATGAACACTTCATTGTGCACATTTTAATAAAGGTGGCAAGAAAATTGAAGTAGAAAGATAACAGCCTGAGTAAAGAAGTCACCTGGGAGAGGGAATCCTGACTTGGTAGCCCTATTCTACAGAGCACTAGCCACATGGCATTTGAATCCCAAGACATGCCTTGTCCATGAAACTACTAAAAGAGTAGTTTCTCTACAACAGCAGAGCAGGCTGAATGTGCCAAGACTCCTTACAGCCCAACTCCAGGTACTTCATATCTTTGCGTAACCCTAAATATTGTCACTAAAGTCTGCTTATACTTCCCAGTACTCTTCTGTATCATATTTCAAACCTATTTATACTTCTAGATGTGAAGAAATTAGTGCCTCCCAATGACTCCTTCTACCTTCTCTTTGACATGAGTCACTAAGAGAGCACTAAAGTTCACCTGATTGCATGGCTACAACCATTTGTGCTCACTGCCTTTGGAGGCACAGCTCAGGTTCGTGCCAGCCTCGCTCACTGCCTATTCCCCCTGGACTGGAGTTTCCCTGCAACAAAGTCACTTCACAAGGTGAGCTGCAGTGTCAGCAATGTGGACATAGAATCATAGAATCATTTTGGTTGGAAAAGACCATTAAGATCATCAAGCCCAACCATAACCTAAATCTAGCACTAAACCATGTCCTTAAGAGCCTCATCTATATGCATTTTAAACATGTCCATGGATGGAGACTCCACTACTTCCCTGGGAAGCCTATTCCAGTGCTTCACAACCCTTTCTATAAAGAATTTTTTCATAATATCCAATCTGAACCTTCCCTGGTGCAACTTTAGGCCATTTCCTCTTGTCCTACCACTTGCTACTTGGGAGAAGAGACCAACCCCCTCCATGCCACAACTTCCTTTCAGGTAGTTGTAGACAGCGATAAGGTCTCCCCTCAGCCTCCTTTTCTCAAGGCTAAACCACCCAGTTCCCTCAGCCTCTCATCATAAGGCTCGTGCTCCAGGTCCCTCACCAGCCTCGTCACTGTCTACGTGGCTTTAAGCCCCATGGAAGACAAACTGTTGCAGGAAAACTCGTGGAGTTGGGAGCAACGGCAGCACTTGCAGAGTGAAGGAGAAGGGCATGTGGTTATTCACCTGGAACGTCTGAACCCAGACATGCCAGAGCGGGAAGCTTCATCGATGAGCGGAGTCACAATCTTCTCCGTCATGTCAGTCAACACAGTAAAAGTGGGTTCCACGATGAAATCAATGAAACCTGAGCAGAAACACAAGCAGAGTCAAGCAGGCAAGAGGAGGATTTATGTGGAGTCACTGCTTCAGTGATTGCAGAAAACCACACTGTAAAAGACAGAGTAAAAAAATTATACCTTAAAAGAGGGATAGGCAAATCCTAGAAAAGGAAAACAGAGTTATACATTAATCCTTGACCCAAGAGCCTGGATACAGCATGCAACAAAAGGTACCTACTTAAACACTGGAAAGAAACTCTGGCAAATCAGAACATAAACAGATGCACCAGAACTTGTTTTATATGAGGAGAGTGATATTTAAGCCATATTCCCAGCAGATTTGGATAAAACCCAGTTTCAAAGATGAACTCCCTAAAGTAGAAAATTAACATAACAGTAATAACACTGGTAAGCTTTGCTGGTGTGGAGTTACATGCAAACTGCCTTTACTGCATATCAGTGGGTTGCTGTGAATATTCTCTCCTCAGTGCTTCGCCAGCCTGTTCTTGTTGATAACACAGATTTAGATGCTTTTCCCCACATTTTTTTTTAATATAAGGAAAGGAAAAATACAAAGGGCCAAACAATTCCTGCTTCAGCAGTTTGCAGAGATGAATATAGCTCTGAACTGAATGCTGGGAAGGGCAGACTGAATGGCCCTGTGGCCATAAGCTCATGACATGAGTGAAAATTCAAGTTGCATGGAAAATATGTGAGAATGAGGAGCTTACAGTACCTTACACCTTCCCCTAAATTCTCACCTGGGGCAAGGGCTATTTCGTATGTTCATTTTAGCACTTCATTTAACAAATTTCTGAGTGCTGCAGGGAGCCAAGAAAAGAATGGTTTCCTTAATCCCTCCTATGGCACATCTGGATTCAGGTCTTTCCCTGCTGTTAGAATTTTTAAAGATTTGTTAATCATCATCTATTAATTATACATTCATAATACAGGGTGTTTCAAAAAGACGGACCCAGGTCACATGACATTTTGCTTTGAAATTAGCACCTTTTTGAAACACCCTGTATCATCATTTCTCTGACTGGGTCGTGATATGTTTCTATGACAGACTCTGGTGATTCTAGGGGATAACAGAACAATAAAAGGAGAAGAGACCACATGGACCAGGCACCTGAATTCAAAGATGCTTTGATCCCCATTTTGAGTGCAAAGCAGCTGAGCATCCTTCTAGCTCCATTTATCTCCCTTGATTTTTGTTAAATTTCTAAAAGGATGGGTAATTGTGTTTTCATGCCTAGCCAAATTAGAAATGTGACTTGCAAAGTTCTCAGAATTTCATACTAATATTCTGTAAATCTGGAGAAAATATGCACTTATCTGAACATCTGAATCCATAACACTGAGACAGTCTTATCTATTCAAATTTAGGGGGAAAAGAACTGCCTTCCTCCCAGAGAGTTAATCAGAAATGTATGCAGTATAAAGCCACAACAGGAAATTGTGTGCTAGATCACAACCCAGATAATCCGAGCAAACTTCATACAACTTTTTAAAACACTGGGAAATGTACTGACTGAGAACAGTGTTACGTGTGCCACAGGAATCTTGAGGATAATGAGAACTTGATTTACATTTGTGTGTGTGTCTGCCTGTCTGTACATCTCTCCTGTTCCCTTTCACTCAAAAACTTTTTTACCTCTTAATGACCAAAGAAACTCAAGCCATTGCATCTTTTAACTTCTGCTTGGCAAATAAGACCGCTGCCATTTGCTCCATCACCACTAACAACCCAGACACATGCAAATCTCTGATATCAGACATATGACTGTGCCATTAACTTCAGCAGTGAGGTGGTGGGATCCATTTCCTGAGATACTCAACATTTGCACATGAACATGAGGTCCAGTTTTAAGTGGCTTCTTCCCTGGTAAAAGTCCTGCATCTCATCAACAAAGACATGCAGAGGTGGCATGAGGGACCACCAGTAAACAAACTCAAAGACCTAGGAGAACTTCTCACTTATCAAAGCAGCATTTAGTCCTCTTTTCCCTGTAACATGAATAAGTTATTCAACTACGTTACCCTAAAATGGGGATTATAATGAAGCTGGGAAACATAATCTGCTATAGTAGAAACAAAATGTGCGGCTTTACTAATAATTATGTAACTTACATCATATTCCCAAGTGACACCCACCCACCGTGTTCTCTCTCTTCTTACCTAAAGACACTGTGATTTAAATATGGTGATTTAGTTTGCTAATTAAAAACTCCGAATAGCAAATAATGAACCTGGGGTTTAAGACCTATTAATGCTAATGACCATTTTATCATCCTTTTTCTTCTTCAGTAGAATGAGCATGGTAAATATTTCTGTACCCCAGCGACTAAGATGATTTTACCAATTAACACTGCATGCTGAGGGTGGATTCCAGGCATGTGCCAAGTGTTCATTCATTCCACCTGAGAATATCACCATAGCAAACACTGGCTAGAGGACAGCTTCCCTAAAGGCTACCACCAAAAGCAAACAGAAAAAAGAAACAAAAATCATCAGCATGCACTCATCAGCCTCCATCCAATGTTTTCTGAAGCTGTAATTTTCTTTCTTGCTAGCCAAAGGATAAAAATAAAATGATGTTGCTACATTTATCAGCTGCAAAAGAGGACAATGACAAAGGCTGATCTCCAGTCAAACAAGCTTCCTACAGTCTGAGACAGACAGAGAAGCTTTAACTCCTGATATTCTTGCAGGGAAATACAAGTCTTGGCTCCGTTTCCTTTGCAGTTTGTTTGTCTCCCCCACTCTGATAAGCAGTGTGACTTTTGGACATGAATCCCTCCTGACTTCTGTACGTCACTGT
Organism: Pampusana beccarii; assembly: GCA_013399365.1. Lineage (NCBI taxonomy): Eukaryota > Metazoa > Chordata > Aves > Columbiformes > Columbidae > Pampusana > Pampusana beccarii. Next base: position 36,524 of record VWYH01006882.1, read on the forward strand.
GGTACAGAAATATTTACCACACTTATTCTACTGAATAAGATAAAGGATGATAAATTGATTATTAACATCAATATTAATAGGTTTTAAAATGCAGGTTAATTACTTGACATTCAGGGGGTTTTAATTATCATTTTAAATGCTGAAAAATTTCTACTCAAACTGAAATAAGAGAAGAGGGGGACATTCTTTCTTTTGAATAAGTTTTTGTTGTTAGATTGTTCCATTTCCAAGGAAAAAGTCTGTGCTGCAAAACCTTCAGTCTGCATTTCTGAGAATCTTTTGTTAATGAAAATGCTTGCACACTGTTGTTGCATCTGCAGTGACCTCAGAGCAGCAAATCTGCAACTATGAACAAGTTGAGGCAACACAACAGGATTCCTAGGCTCTGCCCCTGACAGAACCAAGAGCACAATTTTATTTCACAAAGGACAGAGGTTTTTAACTGTGGGAACTGCTTGCTGCAGATAATAGCACAATTTGGATTGAATAAGAACTTACTTTTGCAAAGAAATGTAGTAATTACTATTCCAAGGAACAATTTGTTATGGCTATTAATCAGGTAAATAAATGAATGGGAACAGATTATTTGTCTGAGAATATAGCCTATAACTTTGAAAGCCTTACCTCAGCAGATAGCCAGAAAATATAAAAGGTTTTGATTTAACAAAAGAGACTTTACAGAAAGACACTGTCAATATGTGCAGCAGACTGAGAAATGAAAATTTTACAACGTTAGAAGGCAAGATTTATAGAGAATAGCCTATTACTGTCTATGGATTACTAAACAGCACAAATCAAATAAAATGACAAATACTGTATGACTAAATAAGGCTGCCTTTGCATACTGACAAGTGCCTCTTTCATAAGGTGGAATTGTGTTTGTGATGGTTTAATTCATCATTACTTTTGCAGTGGCTTGACACAAGGGGCATTGGTGCAGAAGTCTCTTGGCTCTCCTGGCTTCCTGAGCAAAGAAGCACAAAAGAGGAGGACAAGGAAAACTGTTTCCAAGCAGACACAGGTCCCTCCATAGAGGGACCCTATGGGAAGCACCACCCCTCTGAAATGAGTGAGGGACATTATCTGAAAGCTGTTAGCAGGGATGTGAAAGAGAAGTCTCTACATGTGCTTCCCTCCACGCCAGTCAGAGAGAGAGAGAGAGGTTACCTTCTCCCACAGCACAGCAGTAGGTGTAGTGTGCCCAGGAGGCCTCAACATGGGTTTTAGCTGAGAATGCAGCACTTTAAATTTGCTGCTGCTCCCCTCCACCCAGCTGTTGGCAGAACACACCATTGCACTGTGCTCTACACACATTCCCACTCTTCTGGGTTACCATTGCAGAGGAGTAAATGCTACAAGTCCAGCAACCAGGCCAGGCTTGCATAGGGCTTTTCAAGTTCAGATTCTTGGCTGAACTGTCTAAACTTTTAAAGCCAGAAAAATCTGGGATGGGGTCCCTCAGAGAATGGCTTGCCTAACAGGAACAACAAAACAATTTTAAACAGAAACATCTCTTAGCCACGGATATTAATCTGAACTTTTCTAGGTTCAGAGATATCTTTGTCTTGTTCTTTGAGAGAAACTTCATGCTTCAAATTTTTTGCTTTCATTTAATATATTCCCTCTCTTCCTGCTGCTGGTCTCAGTACCCTCATTTTTAGGGTCCATGTTCTCTTTCATTATTCCATTTGGCTCCCTGGTCTCCAGCTGAGGCTAGATCACATTCTTCCATCTAATTCGTTTCCTAGGTACAAAAATTCCCCCACAAAGTCACTTTTTTTTTTTCCCCAGCCCCCTGAAGAGTTTTCCTTCACTTAGCTCCCCTTGTTTTCTTACCAAATATCAGGCTTGTTGCCTCATGATTCTCCTTTTTTACTCAATAACTGGAGGAGTGGTAGGGAAAGCACTGTTGATGAGTCTATAAATGATCTCTGTTTCTGAACGGGTGGAGCAGAAAAGGGTTTGCTATTTACTTGGCTTCAGTGAAATATATTGGTTGGCTTAAAGCACTGGGAGGGAGAAAGTGGGAGGAATAAATGGGAAAACACACAATAGGTTTTGTCCAGGTCACTAAAGGTACTGACATTACATTTTCATATCCACCAATGATACTCATGTCACAACACATTGCCCTGTGCACCTTATCTGCACAGAAAGCCATGAAGTAATGTCATAACCAGGCACTGTAGTCATTTCTGCAGACGTATCAGAGGTAACTTGGCTACTGCATCGAATCATCACCATAAATACACTGGCTCCTCAGCTTGAATTTTTGATCTGGGGAAAATACGCCACTGTGTTTTATTTCCTCTAGTTCCAGATGATGAGAGATCATCACAATCTTAGCCCTACAGGGATAAATAAGTTTGGATTTCAAGATGCTACTTTGCATGCACCAAAGGGGACATACCTATTTGAGACTGAGCAACCATAGTAGACTTGCGATCACACAGTGGAGAGAAAGGAAGCCCTAGTTCTGCTTCTTTGTCACCCTGGAGAAAAAAAATTGAGAAGACATTAGAAAAAGACAAGATGCATTACACTTTGATGACTTAGGTCATGACTGTAAAGGCCTCTCATTTTACTTTCTTTAATTAAGCTTTGATTTTGGTTTGGATTTTTTTTTTTAAACACAACTTGTGGAGAATTTGAGTCTGGCTGGATAAGTTGCAGTTCAAGGAGAAGTTGGTGAACTAAGCATCTTGATTCCAGTGAATGTTTCCTCAGAACTTTCTCTGCCTCCTTGGTATTTCTATGCACCAACTAAAAACCCACTTGAGCACAAGAATGCTTCTTGCTGCAGTTCTCCAGAGAGCCCAGCAGAACTGAGTTCTCAGAGGAAACCTTTAAAGAGAAAACATCAGTGTCAGAACTCATTGTTCAGAGCTTGCACTTCTTTGCATGTCTTTCTTAGTCTTTCAGATAAGGAATTCACAGATCATGGCTGGCCAGATGCAGATTACCTTTTCCTTCTGAAGGAAACATTGACATTTTTCTATGACAAAGTAACCTGCTTGATTGATTTGAGGTGAGCGATGGACATCGTCTACCTGGATTTCTCCAAGGCTTTCACTATAGTCTCCCACAGCCTCCTCCTAGAGAAATTCACATGTTATGGTCTAGACAAGAGGTCTCTGCAGTGGGTGGAGAACCAGCTGACAGGTCACACCCAGAGGGTGGTGGTAAAGAGCTCCTTTTCAAACTGGAAACCTATCATAAGTAGGGTCCCTCAGGGATCAATATTGGGCCCAACACTGTTTAACATCTTCAGAAGTGATCTGGATGATGGGATCAAGCATACCCTGATGAGGTTTGTTGGTGACACCAAACTGAGTGGGGAAATGAATGCATCAGAAGAGCCACCCTGTTGGGTGACCTGGATAGGCTGGAAGAGTGGGCTAACAAGAACCTTATGAAGCTCAACAAGTGTAAGGTCTTGCACCTGGGAAAACATAATCCAGAAGTGCATCACAAGCTGGGATTTACCCAGCTGAGGAACAACTCTGTGGAAAGGGACCTGGGGGTCCTGGTAGACAAGAAGTGACTAGTGTGCTGCTGCTGTGGCAAGGAAAGCCAACAGGATGCTGGGCTGCATTAACAGCGCATCACCAGCAGAGACAAAGAAGTCATTATTCCGCTCTACTCCATGCTTTCCAGGGCACATCTGGAATACTGAGTTCAGTTTTGGCCCTTGCTATACTAAAAAGATACGGACAGGTTGCAGAGGGTCTAGAGAAGGGACACAAAGATAATGAAAGGACTGGGAAGGTGCCATGTGAGGAAAGGCTGAGAGAATTGGGCTTGTTCAGCCTTGAGAAAAGACCGCTTAGGGGAGACTCCATCACCATGTTCCAGTATTTAAAGGGTGGCTCCTTTTTACAAGGAGTCACATGGAAAAGATGAGGGGTAATGAGTACAGGTCACTCCTGGGGGAGATTCCAACTGGACACAAGAAGAAAATTTTTCATGCTGAGAACAATCAGCCATTGAAATAATCTCCCCAGAAAAGCGGTGGACTCCCCAACAAAGGACAATTTTAAGATTCAGCTGGACAAGGTCTGGGCTATCTTGTCTAGACCGTGCTTTTGCCAAGAAAGGTTGGACCAGATGATCCTTGTGGTCCATTCCAGCCTGGTATTCTATGATTCTGACATCGTCAACACTTCACATCAGTGTTTAAGTACAAAAGTCCAAACATGCTTTCCAGACCTCAGAACTGAAATTTATTTTCTAACATCACAAGATGGTGCAGAAGATCAAGTGTTATAACCCCAGTTTTTCCAGTCTTTCAAGCTGTGTATTCTCAAAAAGCTCTTTAACTTGGCTCAGTCACTCTAAAACACATTGCTCTATGTTGAGAAGATAGATAGGATGACATCATTGCAATACTCCCCACTGAGCACTCAAATTTAAATAGCCTGTTAAATATACTATAGAATCAATTCCTTAAATAAGCAGCTCACTTTAACTATGCTGAACTTCTTGCCAGTGTACTGACTAATGTCAAATGGAAGCTAAAATAGCCAGCAAACTTACCAGGAAAAAAAAAAAAACAAAACCAACAAAAAAAAACCCCAAACTTCTGTAGGCATAAGAAGAGATTAATTCTTCTTCTTTTTGTTAACACACATGAAATGGGGGCACAAGTTCTGTTAGAGCTTTGGGTGGAACAACAAGCAATAGTATTCTTCTACTGTGGAACAATTCTGCTCTATGCTATGAGTCTGCTATGCCCTGATACAAATATCAGGGCAAAATATAAACGAAACACAGAAACATTTCCAAGTAACATCCCTTTACTATCTGCTACATCTCTCAGGAAAACCATCTCTCAATGCCAGTTCTCACCTAACCATCATTCTCCTCTTCCTCCTTATGCCTCCTAAAAATTCCAGTGCCCAATTCTCTTTAGGAAATAACCCCTAACTACCTTTCTGACTGCTCAGAGAGCTACTTGATGACTTCTAAGTTGTTTGGGCAGCTCCCTCATGGCTAGCTACAGTGCATCAGTAAAACAAATTAATTGATACGTTTGCTTTAAGAGTTGCTCATCATAACTGCTGAACGTAAAAGAACTGTATTGTACTCAGAAGCATAATTCACACCTACAGCACGGTTACTTGTTGTAGAAAGACCTTTGTCACATAACAAAATACTTGGAAACCAAAAGGGCTGAAGACCTGCACTGATATAGGTTGTCAGGCTTTATATCTCTGCAGAGCACATAACAGGAAAGGACAGGAGAGGGTCTGCAAGTGAAGAGCATAAGGAAATAAATACCTAATCTGAGGCCAGCAATTTTCTTAGCACCATGGTCCCTTCTGGCTAGTGGTACTTCTCAGCTTGTGAGAAGACTGTGGGTTGTTCTTCTGCTGTTAAGCAGTGATGTATTTATTGATCTAGTACTAAATAATTTCAATGAACACAAGTCTATGCTTCATGGTAAGCTTAAGGGTTGGCCTGAAGAGGGAATTAATACTGCATCCAAATTTGGAACTAGAATACAAGTTTTATATAAAGCTTTGGATAAAAGTTGATGCATCTGTCATTCAGAACTAAAGTTGGATTTGTTGGCTGAAATGAAACTATGCTTATAAAAACATAAAATAATAATTTTGTCTTTATTACATGTGTAAAATAGATCAAAACTTGGGTTTGTTGTGGTCTCATATCTAGCTAATCTTAATTCCCTCACCAGTCTTTAGGGGACTCAGCAGTGGTGAATTTTAACTCATCTAGTATAATTCTGAGCTAGAAAAGCATAAATATGCACAGAATTTTGCCTAAAATGTATGTGAAAATCATTCTACTTGCATGAGCCTCTTGTGTGGCAACAGAGACAGCTGCAGGTATGATCTACCTGCTTCTATCTAGAAAACACATTCTGGGTTTGAAAAACAAATTAAAGCATTCATTTCAAAGCAAATTCTTGCAATGTCCTTATTAAAAAGGGATTCTCACAACACCTTTGAAAACAGATGCAATTAAAAAAAAATCAGAACTTTAAAAAAATTGTCATATATTTTTGCATTTTCTTTTTTGCATTCAGATTTACTATAGAGCACGAAGTCATTAACTCTGGAGGGAAATTAAGCACTTAGTTTTCTGCTTAGTTTAGTAATTCATATTGGTGAAAAGTATCCTAAACATTCCTAAGTGCCTTTTTTTATTTTTTTAAGGCAGCTCTTTAAATGCTTTTAATTAGTCACTTGGGGAGCTTACAGCTATCACACAGAGCTTAATGATTTGTCTAGATTTGTGGATCTGTCAACAGGTGGCCCACTGTGAGCTATCAACTAGATCAGTTCACTTCATCTGAAGGGTAATGTATTTTTCACATCTACCCCAACAATATAAGTACAGTTTTAGAAAGTACAACTACTCAAACCTGGTTTCTATGGTTCTATAGCTAAGCAGAACATCACATATTCTATATTTGCTAATTTGCAACAAGTATTAGTTTCCCAAATTATGATTTCTCCTATGTAGATAACATGGTGTATCAGACACCAATTTTCCAAGAGGCATAACAGCCAGTGGTACTGGTGCCAGACGGGAAAGCTTTTGTCGTTTAGGAGGTTATTGTATAAATGAGAGAAAAAGAAGAACATCTGTAGCCATATTTTCCTACTTCCTTCCCAATTGTACACACTCCCTCTGTGCTGCAGAAATACAGAGGAACTTTCTGAGCTTTACCTGTCTGAAGAACTCCTCTAGCAGAGACATGGTCCAGCGATGGTGGAGATCCCAGGCCTTGGCTGGATGACTGATATCTGCTGTATGTAACAACAGTGATAAGGCTTTCGGCTTGTCAATTCTGAAAACCCAAAGAATCAAACAAATTAGTTGTCTGTTTTTGCAATGGAGAATGACAAAAATTGCACCCAAGCAGGAAAATGAGGTCATTAGAATCTTTGGCAAGGATATTAATGGAGTGATTTCTGTGTTCATAAAAACAGACAACTATGAAAGATATGTCTAATTTCTCCAACACACCCCATTCCTGTTGTAAAAGAGACATTAAGATGTGCAAAAAGAAACTTTGCTCAATCTTGCTGTGCTCCTTTCCAGGCTTGCTTGTGCACAGAAGCAGGCTTGAAGAGCTTGAAGAGTTCCCCATTTCAGCTGGGCTGCATTTTATGCAGCTCAGAAGAGCAGTTAGTCCCTATCATTTTACTGTAGTAAATAGTTACAACCTGATCTCAGGGGCGTTGATGAATTTACACAGTAACTGATACAGGGTTCACTGCTAGAAAACTAGTGTGAGGTCAGCAGGAGATCCTTGCATCTGGTTCCACAGAACGAAAAAGGCTGGCAATTTCTTAAAGCCATAACCCGAGACACTAGCCCAAGAACCCAGTAAACAATGCTTTCTTGAGATGAGTAGTCTCATTTTTTAGTTTCAGCTTTTGACTGCCTGAAATAGACATGTCTGGAGACATGCAAGTCCTGTCTGGACACATTCCTGTGCAATCTACTCTAGGTGAACCTACTTTAGCAGGTGGGTTGGACTAGATGATCTCCAGAGGTGCCTTCCAATCCCAACCATTCTGTAGCTCTGTGACACCTGGAAGAGTTGTAGCTTCTGAGAGGACCAAGTGGCTAGCAACACTCTGGTGTGATACAATTCTGGGAGGCTCTGGACAGACCTGTGTCCAGAGTGAAAAAATGGCCATCACTCAAAGCTTTCTGCAGTATAAAAGGAATTTTATGAGGAAGAGCTGCAGACAAAAATAATACAGCTCCCAGTGACGTACTGAAAAGAAGAAATGGCCTTCCCCATACAGCTCCATCTGTTATTTTGCAGTCCTTCCCTCAGTGGATCTCAAGTTGTTTTCATCTGTCCCCTGGTTGTGCTGTAGGCCCCTTGCAGAGATGGCAGCTCACACCATGTGCAGAAGGGCAATGTACAAGTTGTGTTCTGCAGATCTTATAACCTTGAGTCACACTAAAGCTGTAGAGGTCACTCAGCTGGATCATGTCCTTGATGTTACCCTAATATGCAAAGGGAAATGCCCAGGGAGGCTTTTCCCAACATGATGACCTTTGCAAGCTTTGGTCCACCAGCACAGAATAGAGATGTGTGTACAGGGGGGTGCCAGTCCACTCCTAAGTGAATTCGTTTAAAATTCAACAGCAAAAAGAGAATTGATGTGGACATCAAAGAGAGTGAAGGCCTCTAGAGAGGTGCTTTTGAAGTCAAACACAATGGCAAAGCACCTGCTGAAATGCAGCCCCTCACTGCACAGTGTTGTGGAGTGACTCACCCTTCTGGCTGCTGCAAAGCATTCTTCATGGCTTTGATTTGCTGGAAGTGACAGGACATATCGGTGGCCAACACCATCTCGATCACTAGAGCTCTGAATTCCCTTTTGGATGGGATCACGATGAAAGGAGCGAGGAAAGAAAAACACAAAAAACAGTGTCAGTCACATTCCAGTTTATTTTGCTGTCTATCTGCAAATTATTGACAGTACTTCTGCCTTTGTATGTCACTCTTTCCATCACCTTCTTTCAGGGGTGGGGAAGAGGATGAATGATTTTCTACACAAACACAGGAGTGGGAGAGCTGCAAATTAAGACAGGTGGCTAATCCTTGCTAAGAGAAATCCCTTATGTTTTCTGAAGAGCACGTTAGTATTAGTACTCCTTTTTCAATTAAGCACTAACCTCTTAAATTGATTTATTTTATGGGGCATTCTTAGAAGGAAGTAAAAAGACTGTTTAAAGCCTCAACACGAATCAGGTAAAATTTTGAACGTGAATCTCTATCCAACTGTCTAAAACTGGTCGATACCTATGTTGAAAGTTTAGTCATATGATTAAAGGAAAAACAGCATGATAAAAAAATCTCCAAGTAGATATAACACCTATATGCAGTCAAGAACTTTGAGAACCTGCATTACTTCCCTGATATTATTCATTATTCATTCAAACTCTTTCTGCATGACTTTTTGTTAAGCAAACTTGTTTAGGATCCAGTTCAAATTCATTTGAAGACAATATGGATGTGCTAGAGATATTAAAATATCAGAACATTCTGATCTAGAACACAAGATAAATTTATCTTCTTATTCTCTCAGTTCAGCTATCCACAGGTTAATAGAGGAAGAAAAGCCCAAGGTTAGTACACCATCCCAAGATTTGGGAGATTCAGAAATGGGTCAGCTTCCATTTAAAAATAAAAGTTACCATTCTTCCTTTCATGAATGTTTCATGAAGGACACAGTCTATTTTGAGCATGTCTCTCTTGCCTCTGGTGACTGTGCTCGAGTTCCAGCCCCAGGTCATAGAAACCCAAGACTGCTGTGCTTACCATGTCCCATGGGTGGCATGTAATGTGTCCCCCAGCCAGGAGTTCTACACACACATTAAAATGGCATCAGCTGGCCTCACACTTCTCCCAGTACACCCACCTCCTCCTCCCCACCCTTATGTACAATCAGTTGCATAGACAAAACCATTCAAGATAATCATATGGTGGCTGAGAACAATAATATTTTAAATTATTTTGAATCTTGTTTTTTCCACCAGTCCTGGTCAGCTCCCTGTTCTGGTTCATTCCCAGCAGCACAAACCTCTCTCAATACAAGCAAGGGAGGCAGGAGAGGAGAACTTGAATGCATAGAAACAAGCTTTTAGAAGAAAAGGGGGTGATTAGGCTGTGGGAACATTAGTGTTTGGGATTATTCCTGGGAAAGAGCACACACTTCACCATGTGCTCTGGAGTGCATCTCCATCACAATAGTCTGCATGGGATACTTTGTGCATGGCTTATTACAGTAGGAATGCAAAAGCAAGGGGCTCAACTCAGGCAAATGAGACACTGACATGAGTGCCAGCATGTACATATGCTCAGAAGCACACACATTCTAGTTTCCCTTTCGTAGATGTAAATCTGGCATATGCACATTCTCTGACATCTGCACATATTTCAGAACATCACTTCCTCTGAAATGGAGAGGAAAAATAATTCAGAAACATTAATAAAGTATTTTAATACTGAGGACTTCTTAATTGTCACTTCAAACATCAGGCATCACAACAGCAGGTGACCTGGAAAGGCATGTGGATGTACATAATTTACTGGACATCGGTAATGCATGAGACAAACATCCTGAAAGTCAAACGCTAGAGGATGATGGGTTTGTGCATTTGTTGCCAGATTGAGATAAGGCTGAAACACAACACAGAGAGAACCAAAGATAGACATTTTTCCATTTCTTGGTTTTGCTTCTCAGTCAGATTGGAGCTGGGGATACACACAGCTGTTACTTTTTGCTCTGACCAGCTTCAGCATCTTGTTTTTGCAATTGTCTTCAAAGTCTACACAACACATTATGGTGTTGCACTCTGCATGCTGCATCGCAGCCCTGGCCAAACAGTCCCCAGAAACTGTCTGCAAGAGCTGTTTCCACCAAGGTATCACCTGACTATAGTTAATGATGCAACTAACACCTGCAAGCCTGATAACGTTTTACATGAAATACTTTCAGAGTGATCCGTCTTTCATCTGGGCTAACTACCCACCTTTGTAGCACAGAAGCAGGTATATAAAGGCAGAAGAAAAGCAAGTCAACTGAGATAGTTGCACCTTCTTTACCTTTCAGAAATAACCTCAAAGAAGAAATGAGGTCAGAAAAAAGGCTGCACTACTTTCAAATGTCTACATGTCGCTGTGAAACTCTCTAGAAATATAGCATTGAATAAATAGGCTTTATAAATATTACTTTTTTTGACATATGGTGAAGAGGCAGGGAAATTCAGCGCTCACTTCCAGTGTTACCAGTGGGATTAGAACATCAGAGATCCCCCTGCTATTTCTGCAATATCTTCTCCTTTATTCCCAAGGAATCAAACCCAGTTCTGTATTCAGGAAGGAAGAAGTTCGTGAAGAACCAAAGTTAGTTCACTCAAATAGAAATTGATCTCAGTGATTTCCTAAATACTTTGACTCCAGACAAATTATACAAGTCTTAAAAAAATAGGTAACCTAATATCGTACCCCAGAAAAGAAGAAATAATGAAAACTGATGAAAAAGGAAGGAAGATTATACCTCTATCATCTATCACCAATACCAAGCTCATATAGGCAGACACACCCTTGAGTCAATCTCCTCCAGAGAGCCACAGTTGCACTGGGCTAAGTATTCACAAGCAAGGTCATAGGAGAACATTTCCTAATACCGATAACTTGCCTGTCAACTCAGGCCAAGGAAATGTCCTGGAGATGATGTGCCCTCTGACCATGACGAGCAAACCCTGTCTCCTGTATTGTTTCTGGTCATGAGGTCATGAGGTCATGAGGTCTGGTCATGAGGTCATCATGGCAACAAGGATGGTAGGAATACAGAAAAGGTGTCCTGAGATCTCCATCATCCACAACAGTTTGCATTACATGACAACGACTGTGCTCCTCAGCACCTCCTTCCCACCTGCACCATCTCTCTGTCACCTACAAGCTAGTAAAAATCTAACCCAAAGACGAGACAAACAATCCTCTCAGGATGTGGTCTGCACAGTGGCCTTGACAAAAAACCTTGAGCCAAAGGGACAAAGGAAACTATGAAACACTGGAGAGATGACATGTTCCCCCATGGCAAGAGTTGATAATTTAAAAGTCGGTATAGCCTTCTGTATCTCTACAAGCCACGAAAGCAGAGGACTGGAACTTCACACTAAAAGGTAGCATGTTGACATCTGCTGTCACCAAGGCAGCACGGGCACAGCAAGCCTACACCAGAAACAGCTTCACTGCCAGTATAGTTTTCTTTCTTTGAACCACAGTCAGCTTTCTCTTTCTAGGCTGTTTGTCATGTAGTCATTGTGGAGGAAAGAAAAACACTTCCCGGTACTCCTTAACTCATGTTGTGCTCTCAACAGCTTTTACACTGTTTGAGATCCATGGGAATCAGCTGGCAGGGGAGATGTGTCTACACACCCTTTGCATTAGAGCATTCCCCAGAACAGCCCATAACCAAGATCAAATTCTTCCTTCATGCTTGTGTAAAGTCATGACTGACTTGCAGCTATTCTTTGTGCAATGACAGGGCAGGTCTGGCTACATCTCACAACACCCATTCAGTAGCTGAGGCAAGAACTAACCAGAGACACCACAATCCCCCATGGGCCTTCCCCTCCTCAGACTGCAAACCCAACCTCCTGGCCCAAAGGACCTGGTGGCCCTCAATGGACTCCCCGCTTTTCCCCTGCGCAGCAGCCCCAGGACGCCAGGCCCTCTCCTCCCCTCTGCCCCTCCGGGCTCCTGCCGGCTGAGGGGACAACGCCACTGGCAGGGAGCCGAGCGGCTGGAGGGTCACGGAGCCCCCCCAACCCTCCTGGCACACTGTGGCCGCTGTCCCGTGAGGGGAGCCCAGGCCTGGCACCAGGAGGGGGCTGGAGCCCCGGGCACACAGGGGCAGCTGCAGGGCAGGCCCGGAGCCTGAGGGGCGGCCTTTGTCTCTGCACAGCAAAATGGCCCCGCCATGGGGCCTTCCCGGCCTTGTGGGCCGCCATGCTGGCACCGCAGCGTCCGTTGGGGACCTCACCAGCCTTCCGTTACAGCAGTTGGCACACAGCTCTGCCGGCTGCGCCAGCGTTGGATCGCGCTCGGAGAAGAGAGGCCGGAGAAGCCAGTGCGACGTCGAGTGGAAGAAGAAAAGGAGGTTTGGGGAGCCTCTGAAGATGGCTCCGCTGCCCAGCAAGCGGCAGCTGCCTGTCGGGAGCAGGAGCGGCTCCCACAGGCAAGAGGAGCCCATGGAGGTTGACCCTCCCCATCAAGAAGAGGAGCCCATGGAGGTGGATCCCCCCCAGGAGGAGGAGGAGCCCATGGAGGTGGATCCACCTCAGGCAGGGCTGCTGGGGCTGCAGAGCACCATGGCCGGGCTGCCCCCAGCACCGTGGTGCCCCAAGCGCCGCAGGACGGCCGGGGGCTCTCAGGGATGCGCACAGGGCATGTAAGGGCAGGTGGAGGGAACTGCTGCTGCACAGCTGGGAGGAGAGAAGGCTAAGGCTGGGTCTGGCTGGTCATCTTCCAGAACAGGAACATGGCTATCCTGACCCAATACCACCTAGAAAATAATCCTGTTTCTCTCCCACACGCGCTTCACTGTTGCCAGTTCGGGTATCCGGAACAGCAAAGGCCTTCTAAAAAAACCGAGAGAGCTTGATTTCCCCAGCTTGCATCCCTGCTCTCTTTGGGAAGATACCAACTACGGGCTCATTTCTCCTCCCTGCTCCCTGAGCCTCAGTGATCAAAGCAGCAGGACGGGAGCATTCACAGGGGAGTGTTCTTTGCCAGTGCGCACAGAAACAGCATCACATCTCTAGTTCATGTGATGTGTGAGAAAAAAGCTTCATCTTAAGGGTAGGAATAAAACAGGGAAGTGGAGCTTTGCTGTGAAAACTGGCTCTACAGAAAAAAATATCTCTGTGAGCTCCTCTGTCAAAACCTCTCCTCCCTAAGGCCTTTAACCCTACAGCCAGTGGGGAGCAGGCCCTGGTGTCAATTATTTTGTTACACCCTTGTTGCAGCAATCCAGGGAACATGCTGAACTGAGAATAAAGCTGCACCTCAAGGACTTCATTATCAGGTTTTCTCTGTGCTTAAGTAAAAACACTGAGGTTTTTCGGTTTGATTTTTGTGTTGTTTTTTGTGGTGGTTTTTTTCTGCTTTTCATCTGCAACATCATTTCTCTCTTCAAGAAAAGTCTTTTGGAGGTACTGCCCTGCTCCCTTAAGTCAGGAGAATGCTTAGGCACTTGCTTCTTTACATTAGGTTAAATGAATTCCAACAAAAGTGAGCTGGCAGAATCACCCAGGAGATCTGTAGCAGAGTGTAAAACTGAGCCTGGGCTTCTCAGCCATCCTCTTTTAGATCACTGTTTGTGCAACAAAAATACAGTCACATCAAAGTGGTTGCTACTGAGAATATTATGGCTCCGTCAGGGCCTTGGAATGGGTTTTCTTGTAGGTCTCCTCAGCTGAAGATCCCTTGTGGATTCATCATATTTTTTATAGACCTGGCTGTACCGGTTGGCTGACTAATTAGGGATTTCTATATTTCTCATTACACTTCCAGATGTTTTCTCTCATGGTAGAATATACATTTCCCTAAGGCCAGACAGAGGGCAGGAGCCAGGGAGACATCACATTCTCACATCTATAGCCTACCATAGAGAAAAAGTTAAAAGGTATGAAATTAGAAAATAAATTCTAAGATAACTTACCCATGGCTTTTAATAACCCCTACAGAATTATGGAAAGGAACAGTTCAGTGGAGAGAGCAAGTTTTCAGGTAAATGGGTCAGGAAAACCAACTTAGGAAGAGGGAAACCTGAAGTGAATTTCCTTGTTTATGACTGCCATATGCTGAATAATATTATCACTCATCCTGTGGCCAATGTCAAAGCTTTGATTTTTTGTTTTGTAACCGATGTCCTGCAGAGGATTCACATATAAACATGGTATCTGGCACAGTCCCATGAGCAAGCACAGTCTTCTGGTGCCTTTACTACTTATTGCTATGATAGACTCTGACTCTACATCTAAATACTTGCCTTGCATTGATCCATCAAGCAAATATCTTAATTTCTTCTTTAGGATAATTACTTCACGGTTTACCTCTCTTTCCTCCAAGAACATTACACCATTTTGTTGGATATTTTTTGTTCCATCAGTGTCCACCTTAGAGCTGTATCCTAGTGAAGGACTCACATCCCCTTGCACTCACGGGAAAGGGCAGGAAAAAGGCCATTTTAGATCACTAAATTCCTATGCTAAGAACCAACAGTATCATCTCCTGGAGTGAGATATTTTGCTCATTTTGTCCAGTTGAAGTCTCAGCACTTTATTCTTATGGAAATGAATAGGAAAAATGCTATATTCAAGGAAACATTTTCAATGGCTGATTCTCACTAAAGGTATAACACTTAGAATGTGCATGTGCCTGCCCTGAATGCACAGAAACAAACTTTTACAAGAAGAGGGTGCGATTATGCAACCACGCACACACTATTAAGTACAAAAGGCGGCTCTGACCAAAGTTGTCTTCAGTCAAAAATGTCAAGGTTTCTCACTGCAGTCTCAGAAGGAATAACACTGATTGACAAGGAGGGCTCAAAATTGTCTGAGGAATGAAACCCCAAGCATTTTTACTGACAAAGTCAGTATTGCATTAAAGGTTACTTCCCAAAGCTGTACTCAAATATAGAGTTAAGGAGCTAAACATTTTCCAGATGCCTTTTTAATCCTGCACTTGACAGCACAGGGCTTGTGCTAAACATATTGTGTTTCAATAAACTGTATAGAAATTATTAACAATGAAATACACTGCCAGAAAAGACATCTATAACAGTATCTTGGAAAGCATCTGTTCATTTTGCAGTTCATTTTCTTAATTCACTGTTATCTGGTTTTGTTATGGTTTCTTCATTTGCTTGTTGATGACTTGGACAAATGGGATTCACAAAATGAAGCAACTCAAATGATTTCCAAATATTTAACAGTATAAAAATAAAAACCAGACTTTTTTCTAAATGGAGAAAAAAATATAGTCTAACTACTAGTAAGTATTCAACTCTCTCCTCCTTGACTGTAGCCCAGAAGGTCTCTTTCAGCCTCACCTGCTTTCCTTGCAAAACCTGTGCGCATTTATTTTCCAACAGTAAAATGTAGCTCTAATTTTCTACATTTCTTTCCTGAAAATACATTCCCTAACTAGATGACTGAATAGCACAAAAGTGCATAAATCCACATAGACATCTAGGATTGGATTGCAGCATCCACTGACCACCAGATTTTCTTCTACCAGTAATGTGTAAAAAGGAGTGACAGCTCAGCTCAGAAAGACTCTTAAGAATTGGCCTTCCAAAAGCCATCACTTGTGCCTTTTGCTGAGAAAGACTTATCAGGTATGTCTACAAAAATAAACTTGGATACGCTTTAATAGTTTCCCAAAGCATCCTTCAGTACTGAGGCTCCTATTTTTGAGTGCAAGTCTGTGAAACTCTGGGCTGACTGCTTTTTTTTCTCAACACCTCAGTCCTGCTGAAGTCGGCTGATATTTCCAGTGCTTCCCAAATGTTTGCCTATGGGATTTCCAACTGGCAGTCAAAAGCAAAAGCACACAAAAATCACAATGTTTTGGAATTAGAGCACATCCAGATAATGGCCTTTATTCTGCAGCTGCTGTTTGATTGGCAGCTACAAAATAATAAAGCCCTACTTGAGAGAGAACAAAACCAATCCAAACCACTCGGGATATTTGCTCAAGCAGTTACAGTATTTCTTAAAGAGATGCATTAATCTTTGAAACTTTGGGTCAAAGCATATTGCCTCAACAGAACACACGTGTTGACACTACAGAACCGATGAGAAATAGCTGGAGCTAGCTTTGATCCAAGCAAAACCAGTTAAAGCTCCAAAGCAGATCATTTTCCTAAAGACATCATCTATGCAGTGTAGCATACCCAATGACCCGCTCCGCTGTTCCTTGCAGACAGTCGCTCTGAGGCTGCTCTTTCTAGTCAGTTCGTGTTTCCCCTGCCAACATCAAAGCAAGCAGCAATTTGCTGCCAATATTTGGCAAGGCACTACCAGCTGTAGCTAAAAAAAATAGATTAGATTTTTAACACCTTAATACAGAATATTTTTTTTTAAGTTTCTGCTTGCTGCCCACCATGAGACTATTTTCTATACTGGGGGATAGAATTTCTCAGGCCACTCCTCCACAGCACTCATACTGACTGAAATCAACCACGTAAGTTCCTGAGTTTTATTTCTGGTATTCAGCTATAGGATTGCATCACTGTCCACAAGTTGAAATAAATACGAAATTCAGATGAAACATATTACCAAGAAGAGCCTTCACTGGCCAGCTTGCTAGAAGCCAGTCCCCAGAGAAGGGCTCACTTCCCCATGTTTATATTAAAATAAGATGAACTGACTGCTCAGCCCTGTATCACATTTAAGCGCATGCAGGGGGCACCATGCGCCATGTGACATCCCACAAGTTGCTTCCCCTCCCATAAGAAAGACCATGGAGTAGGATTCTTCCTGTCTAGCACACTGGCTGATTTTTGAAGTACCACCCCTTGGCATTCAGAAAACCTCACAAAAACAGAAAGCCCTCATCAGTTTGAACTGACTGCTATTAGAAAACAAATCATGGGCTGAGTTTGGCACATAAATCATATGTTGCATGAGGCTTATTTTAAATTACAGCTTCTTACATCACCTTGGCATATACAGTACACTGATTTATGCTCTTTGGGCTGCTTTCTTTTTTGCATTAAGTCCCACTTATAATTTCCAGGCCGGGAGTGTCAAAATAGTCACGAAATCTAGTCTCACTACCAAAGGTGAAAAGCCAAAGCAGAAATAAGCAAGATAAACATCTTTCAATGCTCTTTTTCTTGTAGCAATAGAAATACTAACATGCAATATCCAATAGTGCATATTTCCATTCAAACAAGGTAATAACAGTCTACAGTGATGCTGCAATGTTCCTAGTCAGCCACCACATTAATTTTTACCTCCAGTCATCCTTTGAGAGATTAGATAAAATATTCATCTCTTCATCATCTTGCAAAAGACGATACGCCGCACTAACATGGTGATTTTCAAGCACAGACCGGTCATTATATAGAATGGCTGAGTCTGACCTAGCATTTAAAAGAAAACATAGGAACGGTTATGTTTCTTCCCTCTCTAAAGAGTCTCACAATCGGAAGTGTTCTTCTGATTAGCTACAGAAATTAGTTATATAGCATAGATGTGAGCATTTTAAGAGCACCTGTAATACTTTGTTCATTACTGTTACTCAGTAAAAGAAAACTAAACATCAAAATTCACTGCAAAATCTGTTTCATCAGCTGAGATTCACCTAGTCTCTTTGTTACATACTTAAAACAATAAACACTGAAGGCTGTGAGAGATGCATAAATTTAGAGTTGAATCATAAGGCTCTTTTCCAGCTCCTGTGTATGTTGCTCCCATATTAAAGCCTGACTGTCCCCAACTAAGCAATGGCAAGATGTGTCCCAGTATTGTTTCCAGAACAGCAAACTGGCTGTAAGCAAGTTATAACTGAACCGCTTTCTGTCATCTGTACACCAGACTATGCTGTCCAGAAGGGTGATTGCCAGTGGATAGCTAAGACCAAAGGTACTTCATGCCTTATTTTAAGCTCCAGGGCATAGATTTCAGATTGATGAATGGCTAAACTGACCTGAGACAAAGTTCTTGCTGGAAGTTAATGGCAACAGAGGGTGAGTGTGATTTGTTACACTCCCCACTTCGTCCTGCTTCCCTGAGAGCAGCACATATTTTCCTCCCCTGACACTACAACCCCCCATGTTCAGTGTCACAAAAATTAAATTACAACTGTCCTTCCTTGAATTCTTCTTTAAGTATTTGGGAAGTACAGCAGATCCCCAATTCTTGCATGAATGAAGCTCAAAGAAGTGGCATGTGGCTTGGCCCAGAACAGAGACAGAAACTTCTTTCTATATTCCCAGGCTTTCCTGAGCATATGTGTGATTTATCCTGGCAACCTTTATATATCCGTGATACAGCATGATTCAGCTAACATACTCCACAGACATCTAAGCTAGGGTGAGATGCAATGCATCTTAGAAATGCCCAAGTGTGCAGTGCCAGTTGAGGACATCTAGACATTTAGTCATTGCTACCAGTATACTCCCATTGTCACAATAACACACAGACCTCAGATACCCACTTATTACTGCAACTAGAGACTTCACAATCTTTGCACACTTCTGAATTTTGTTGCGATCTTCTCCTTCTCTCTCCCACCAACCCTAAAGCCTTATAGAAGTTTCTGAGTTAAGAAAATATGCCAGTCCAGTCTAGGTTGTGATCAGCTACTTACTGTCTAGCAATTTACAAAGCTTTAAAAAATTATGTCCCTGAACAGGTAATGGTAAACGTATCCCCTTGGTGCAGGTGTGGTTTTCCACTAAAGTAAAAATAGGATGTGCAGTGTCGGTGTTCACTGATGAATGCAGATATTGTTGAATTCTTGATTTATGTAGTTAATGTTTGATTCTCCAAATTCAACAAGGAGAAAAAAAACTGCTAAGTTGTAGTATCTCCTCCAAAACTATACCTTCATCAAAAGACATCACTCTGTACAGCAATTTGTCTTTGGTAACTACAAATAAATAATTTGTGACCTTCCTTTTTCCTGATTATTCATATGAAACATTGCTCAGGAAGCTACAATATATGCATTCCATTGTAAATGGTTGAGCAAGAGAAAATTAAAGGCAACCCAAGGAAGTGAACTTTTCTCCTGTAACAGTTGAAAGCAAAAGCTCCTGCACTTTTCTAGGTGGCTGTGCTGCTATTCTCCAAAGGTTTCCCCTCCACTTCCTCACCCTTCATCATGATTTACAGTGGCCTCACCGTGTCTGGATGTGAAAGTTGTTGGTGGTTCCAGTGTGTTCATAGTCATGGATGGCGGCTGCGAAGATCATAGCGAAGATCTCCAGCTCTGTCAGCCAGTGCTGAAAAGAGATGACAGAGCAATCAGATAAGCCGTAATTTTCCCAGGCACTAAGGCTTTTGTCTTTTAAGGCAAGTTATCCCCTGCTGACAGTAAAAACTGCACATCATCGCCTTTCCCCTGCAGCCTGCCAGCTCTTTTACAGAAAACTTCTCTGCTTGATACACAAAAGCCAAAGCAGTGTTTTTCCTGAAGCTTCATCTAAACTGAACTTGAGCAAAATGATTTCAGGAGGTAATAAGGCTGAAAGCAGCGCAAGGGGAAACATGTGCCCTTCTCAAAGAGCAATGTGTGAGGAAGACAGAGAGGGAAACCTCCAGGAATCTAAGGTTCTTCAGGTGGAACTTGATGATACACGTGCAGGTATGCACAGCCTACCAGGGTATGTATTTTCAGCTCAGTTGACCTGGGTAGTAGAGCCTTAAATACAGAAGATTGTCACTAATTTCCAGTAACTAAAAGTCTTCGTCAGTCACTGAATCATGAGGAAAACAGGGAACACAACCTCACAAGATGTACAGTTTGTTATTTATCATTTATAGAAACATTTGAGAAAGCCCTGAGTTGTTTGGTTTTTTTTTTTTCCCCCTAATTGCTCTGCCAAAGCCCTATTTTTCAATGCTTAAGTAACTTTTGACTTAGATTTCTAAATGACTCAGATGCTTTTAATAATTTTCCTCTGAGTCAATCAATCATTTTATGTCTGGTTTTCCACCAGTAGCACGCAAGGAGTGCTGTTAACATCAAGCACATCAGAGTCAAAAGCTCTAGATACTATAATGCTGTAAACATTTACCGCTGTAGTTGTCAAATATTTTTGTAACTGCTCAGTGTCAAACCGCAAACATTTTGACAGACATTCAGTATGAACTACCTTTTAATTCAAAGCCCAGTAAAGACAATATGGTTTCATAAATTTATTCTAGATATCTACTACAGCTCAGGGGCCACCACTGGTCTGTTACCCATGTACAGAAGAAACACAGAGAACTGTGGGGCTCTGCACACAGTGACCCATCCAGCTCTTCTCCTGCCTTTCACAGCCATCTCTGCATAGCCAATGAAGAATGAAGCAAGTCTCAGTGCTGAAGATCTCCTTACATTAACGATGCAGTTTGAAAATACTGGCCAGAGATACTTTGCACAATGCCATTGACGATAATCAAGGTAGCTCTTGATTTTTTTTTTTGAGGGAAACAATAAGGATGAACAGACCAAGAAATAACCAGACATAGAAACAAAACTATTTTCTCATTTCTGCACAATTGATCCAGGTCAGGAACGGACAGCAGTGGTAGTGGAGAATTCTGTGATGTTTGTTTCCAGATGTGACCTGTGAATAAGGAATACTTTACAGCCGATGAAGAACACTATTTCAACTTTCAAGCAACAACTTCTGGCTACTGCAATGGGGCAAAAGAAGGAACTAGGGTTTCCAGACTGCACATCTTGACCCGAACTTCAACTCCTCAACCTCATTCTGCAATTTCACAAAAGGAGAGGGTGTAGATGATAGACAAAACTCAGGCACAAATACTCGGGCACAGGCAGAGCAAACCGACATTATGCATGCAGAACTATTATGGATACACCCAGCCAGTCTAATGCATCCACTTCAGAACTTGTGGGCATCATCTCACAAGTCCCACTCAAGAGGCTCTTACGACCCCAAGTCTTAAAGCGTGACTAAGGCAATGAGCTCTGTGCTTGAGGTGTCCTACCTCATCTCTTAAGACACACACAGGAAAAGTGATAACTTGTGTGACCTATCAAAATATCGCTTGTTGAACAGGCTTGAGTAATGTAGGTTTTCAAGCTAGATTACAAGCTACAACCAGAAGAGCAGTATTAAATATCATAACAGTATTAGAGGAAGACCACTCAGAAAACAGACTAGGATTACACTTGTGAACTGTGGGTGATCAATAAATCAGTATAAGTAGCACAAAATCAAAACAGGCTTGTGAGTAATAGGAGGGAAATTGCAGGTAAATAATTGGAACCTTTAAGTCCCTTTTTTCTGCTACAGCCTTGCAAGGAAAAGCAAACAAGATGGCAAAGAGCCTGCAGAGAACGGATGCAATCTCCATCAAAGCAGTGATACTACCTTTCACTCCTCTGTGATGGACGTCATCTTGGGAACAGAGAGCTAGTTTTAAAGAACAAAGCTATCAAGAACTATTGAGAAAACAGCAGGACACTGTTGTAGGTTAAAAGAGTGAGGAAATGTGAATGTTTTTCATTTCTAAAGACCTTGAAACTTTCTATGATGTTAGGGGGTGGGGGATGGTGGAGGAAGAAGGCATGAAAGAACAAGAATAGGTTTCCAGAGCGGAAACAAAAAAGGGTAATGCGGAATTATTTGTCTTTCACAAACATACAATAAATATGAAGAATTAGCTACTAAGGCAAGTCATTGGCATGTAAACAAAAGGCTTGATGCATACAGAAAGAAAAAAGAAAGAGGAAAGAGTTTCAAAATCTAGCAAAACAAACGGATGCATTTCCAAGAAAACGCTACACAGCAAAGACAGCAATAATTAGCTTCTTTCCTTCCCCATAGTTTATGGTCTTCTATGCCAAGCGGTCAACATTTTCAGAGCCCATGATGATCTGCTTAATAATCAAAACAGTCTAGAGAAGAAGAGGATCTCGCATCCCTTTGGTACAAACATATGTGACAGAAGTCCTGCACTTCTGCAGTTTGACAAGTCTGCTGCAGGAAATATTCTCCTGTACTTCTTGACAGTATCAGAGAAAGAACACTTAAGCTTTACCATTTGCACCTCATTGTCTGGATTCACAAAGAAATCACGTGGTAATTCCTACTAATAAGAAAGATTAACCAGAAAATAAAACAAAGAAAGTAGTAAATGCAGCTGAACAAAACAATTAAATAAAGGAAAGAATGAAATGAGCAAAAAGCGGGTCGGCTTTTGAAAGTTGTTCCTACACATCATGCTTGCATACCAATCCTCTAAAATATAAACATCAGAGTAATTCCAAATTCTCTTTCAATGTTATGTCTAGGAGAGAGACCAAAATATTCTAGTTCATACAGTAAAGGATAATTAATTCATTCCAAGCCATCTTCCTGAGATTTCAGGCACTGAATATGATCAGAAGGAAAGAATATTTTTTAATTGAAAAGGAAATAGAAGAAAAAGGAAGCCTGGAAGAAAACTGTTGAGAGAGCTTGTAAATAACAGGGAGCAGACAAAGGCAAATGAACTGTAAAGATAAACCCAGCAACTGTTTCATCCTTTTGAGATGAACAAATTACCACTACACAAACTACTTGAATTTGAAACAAAGTACTTTTTCCACATTACAGATAACTAGTTAACAAGGTGAGGGGTTTTTTTTCTGTTTTATTGTACGATTTTTTTCACAAGTCTTTCTCTTCATTCCAGTGAAGAATTAAACCAACGGTCTCAAAAAGCCTTGCAAAAACAAAGCCTTACTTTCCAGCATGTCCAAGTTCCTGGCATAAATATTATGAAAGTGATGAAGTGAACAATTATATACACTGGAGTAAGTATAAGATATTGATGCGAGCAAACTCTGGAAACAGGGAAATGTCCCCTACCATGAGTGTACGTGAGTTGGGACCAATGACCTAATTTTCAATATTCTAGTTCACCTATGCGCATTGAGTAGGGTTGTATCCTGCAGGGGAGGCAAGGGGGAAACTAAGAAAAAGGAAAAAAATAAAGAAATAACAAAGTTCAAAAAAAGCATTCTAACAAGGGAAGCAAAGCGGAAATGTCACTGTAGGCATGCAGTGCTGCGATGCCCCTTGATCCTGGTAGTGGAAGAGCAGTTTCTTGTTTTGCTATGTTAGATCATAAACCAAATGCCACATATCATGTGGCTGTGGGAACATTAGTGTTTGGGATTATTCCTGGGAAACAGCAGACACTTCACTATGTCCTCTGGAGTGCATCTCCATCACAATAGTCTGCATGGGATACTTTCTGCATGGCTTATTACAGTAGGAATGCAAAAGCAAAGGGCCCAACTCAGGCAAATGAGGCACTGACTTGAGTGCCAGCATGTACGTATGCTCAGAAGCACACACATTCTAGTTTCCCTTTTGTAGATGTAAATCTAGCATATGCACTTTCTCTGACCTTTGCATGCATTGCAGAACATCATTTCCTCTGAAACGGAGAGGAAAAATAACTCAAAATATTTACTTTTTAATGTTTCTAAGACTGAGGACTTCTTAATTGTCACTTCAAACATCAGGCATCACAACAGCAGGTGACCTGGAAAGGCATGTGGATGTACATAATATATTGGACATAGGTAATGCACAAGAAAAACGTCCCAGAAGACAAATGCTGGAGGAGGATGGGTTTGTGAATTTGTTGCCAGGTTGAGATAAGGCTGAAACACATCACAGAGAGAACTCAAGACAGACGTTTTTCCATCCTTTGGTTTTGCTTCTCAGTCAGATTGGAACTTGGGATACACACAGCTGTTACTTTTTGCTCTGACCAGCTTTAGCACTTTGTTTCTACAATTGTCTTCAACGTCTACACAACACATTATGGTGTTGCACTCTGCACGCTGCATCGCAGCCCTGGCCAAACAGTCCCCAGAAACTGTTTGCAAGAGCTGTTTCCACCAAGGTATCACCTGACTATAGTTAATGATGCAACTAACACATGCAAGCCTGATAACGTTTTACATGAAATACTTTCAGAGTGATCCGTCTTTCATCTGGGCTAACTACCCACCTTTGTAGCACAGAAGCAGGTATATAAAGGCAGAAGAAAAGCAAGTCAACTGAGATAGCTGCACCTTCTTTACCTTTCAGAAAATACATTTTACAATCTCAAAGAAGAAATGAGGTTAAGAGAAGAGGATGCACTACTTTCAAATGTCTACATGTCGCTGTGAAACTGTCTAGAAGTATAGCACTGAATACACAGGCTTCATAAATATTACTATTTTTGATATATGGTGAAGAGGCAGGGAAATTCAGCGCTCACTTCCAGTGTTACCAGTGGGATTAGAACATCAGAGATCCCCCTGCTATTTCTGCAATATCTTCTCCTTTATTCCCAAGGAATCAACACCCAGTTTTGTATTCTGGAAGAAGCTCATGAAGAACCAAAGTTAATTCACTCAAACAGGAATTGACCTCAGTGATTTCCTAAATACCTTGTTTGACTCAAGACAAATCATACAAGTCTTAAAAAAATAGGTAACCTAAAACTGTACCCCAGAAAAGAAGAAATAATGAAAACTGATGAAAAAGGAAGGAAGATTATACCTCTATCATCTATCACCAATACCAAGCTCATACAGGCAGACACACCCTTGAGTCAATCTCTTCCAGAGAGCCACAATTGCACTGGGCTAAGTATTCACAAGCAAGGTCATAGGAGAACATTTCCTAATACCGATGACTTGCCTGTCAACTCAGGCTAAGGAAATGTCCTGGAGATGATCTGCCCTCTGACCATGACGAGCAAACCCTGTCTCCTGTATTGTTTCTGGTCATGAGGCATCATAGCAACAAGGATGGTAGGAATACAGAAAAGGTGTCCTGAGATCTCCATCATCCACAACAGTTTGCATTACATGACAACGACTGTGCTCCTCAGCACCTCCTTCCCACCTGCACCATCTCTCTGTCACCTACAAGCTAGTAAACATCTAATCCAAAGACGAGACAAACAATCCTCTCAGGATGTGGTCTGCACAGCGGCCTTGACAAAAAACCTTGAGCCAAAGGGACAAAGGAAACTATGAAACACTTGAGAGATGACACGTTCCCCCATGACAACAGTATAGCCTTCTGTATCTCTACAAGCCACGAAAGCAGAGAACTAGAACATCACAGGAAAAAGGACCACGTTGGCATCTGATGTCATTGGGTCGGCACAGGCACAGCAAGCCTACACCAGACACAGCTTCACCACCAGCTTAGTTTTCTTTCTTTCAACCACAGCCACCAAGATTCCTGTTTACAGGCTCACCTGCAGCTATTCTTTGTGCAATGACAGGGCAGGTCTGGCTACATCTCACAACACCCATTCGGTAGCTGAGGCAAGAACTAACCAGAGACACCACAATCCCCCATGGGCCTTCCCCTCCTCAGACTGCAAACCCAACCTCCTGGCCCAAAGGACTTGGGTGGCCCTCACTGGACTCCTCCCATGGCCCCAGCACAGCAGCCTGAGGACACCAGGCCCTCTCCTCCCCTCTGCCCCTCCGGGCTCCTGCCGGCTGAGGGGACAACGCCACTGGCAGGGAGCCGAGCGGCTGGAGGGTCACGGAGCCCCCCCGACCCTCCTGGCACACTGTGGCCGCTGCTCCGTGAGGGGAGCCCAGGCCTGGCACCAGGAGGGGGCTGGAGCCCCGGGCACACAGGGGCAGCTGCTTCCATTACAGCAGCTGGCACCCCTGTGGCTGGAACACAGCTCTGCCAGCTGCCGCAGGGTCGGATTGAGCTTGGAAAAGAGAGCCCAGTGAAGCCAGTGCCCATGTTGAGTGCGAAAAGCAAGAGGAGATTCAGGGAACCTCTGAAGATGGCTCCGCTTCCCAGCAAGTGGCAGCTGCCTGTCGGGAGCAGGAGCGGCTCCCACAGGCAAGAGGAGCCCATGGAGGTTGACCCTCCCCAGCAAGAAGAGGAGCCTATAGAGGTGGATCCACCTCAGGCAGGGCTGCTGGGATTCCAGAGCACCATGGCCGGGCTGCCTCCAGCACCGTGGTGCCCCAAGTACTGCAGGACAGTCAGGGGCTCTCAGGGATGCCCCGAACATCTACCTTGCAACAATTGACATCACCCCTGCAGCTGGCGGTGGCATCACACCAACCTCCAGCGGACTGAGCAAGAGGATCAGCCACTGTTGAGCCACAGATGAGCCCGGCTTCCCACCTCCTACCCCCACTCCTCATGCCAGGTCATCTCTTCTGCCCTGGGTCCTGGGGAAGAGGCAAGGAGAGGGGGCTGCCATCTTCTGGCCAGCAGCCCCACAGCACCAGGATGAGTCCGTTGGAGCCATTGCAGACTGCCGGACACCCCCAGACACCATCGGAGACTGAAAGACACTGCTGGAAACTGCCAGAGACCACAGGATAACACAGGAGACCACAGAACACCATTGAAGACCGAAGGACGCTGCTGGAGACCACGGGACACCACTGAAGACTGTCGGAGACAAAAGGACAGCCCCAGGAGGTATTGAGGATGCATCTGCATTAGTTGCTAATTTTACCTTACTCCTATTTAATTCAGATGCAATCAGGAGCAACTGAAACAACTGCAATCAGAACCGGTCAGTTTGCATCAGGGCTTCAGACAGATAGGGCCTGATTTCTTCCAAACATGTCTTTAGTAAACATTGTAATTCACAGATGCAGTGTACACTCAACGCAGGAGACTTGGGACATATTTACAGGAGGCACTGGAGCACGTTACTCCTTGGGGAAGAGCAACCAGGCCTCAGAACTGAAAGCAACATTACTGTGGCAATCAAGGGACTGCAAAAAAGCAGGCTGTATGCCCAAAAGGCTCTTCCCAAGCATAAGCAGCTCTGTAGTTGTTGAAATTGGCCTAAAAGACACAGCAGGAGCTGTGCTACACCTTTTTAGCTTGAACCTCTCTGTCCTATGCTCCATCACACCCTACATGCTGGTGACAGCTTTTCTTCATGTTTCTTACCAAGCTGTGCAGAAAAAAGGTTTCATCAACAGACAGTGGGAAACACAAGTATTGCCACAGTGATGCCAACTTCTATTTTGTGTAGCCCATGTAAGGCACTCATGGTATCAGAAACAGTGTTGGCATTTGGTTGGGCCCGGTCACATGCAACCATGGGTTTCGCCCATTCTTCTCTTCAACAGTTCCCAGTTATGGAGCTTGGAATGATCGGGGAGTGTTCAAGAAGGCAGAAGCTGCAGCAAGAGCCTCAGCCTCTACTGATCTGGGTTCATGTGTGTGCTCTGCACTGCAGAGACTCCCTGCACCTGGAAGGGCTTCCCTTGGCTGCTTCTGCACAGTTGTCAGAGAAGGGATCTCAGTGACATTAAGCACAATGTAATAGAATTGTATGAAAGGCCATGGTGTAAGGAGAACAGTGTAAAATTTTGAACAGACGAACCTCCCCTTCACTGATACCTTTGTCTCTACGCTCCTGGAAACACAAGGGCCATGGCCTAATTAGATGCTGGGAAAAGGTGAAGCAAAAAGAGGTGAGAAAGAGCTGCCACACAGGATCAGACTAAAAGTCATTTTGTTCCCTTTTCTGTCTGCAGCAGTAACCAGGATTGAGAAGAGGCAGAGGATGAGATAAACAGGTATCTTGTACATGTTGAGCCTTCCCTACCATTTATTCTCACCACTGAGTGGGCCAGCAACTTTCTGAGCTTACAGCTGAACCCAAACTGCACTGACTGATCATCAGTCTGGAATCTGCCTGCAATTTGTCCAGCCCATCTTCACACATATTTCTGTTGTTTGACAATCACTCTGGGAACATATTGTGTGCTCAGTATTTTTGCTAAAGCCTTCTATCTGTTCCCGTCACTGTTGTCAGACTTTAGCTTTCTGTAAGTTTCCATGTGAGCCAGTTCAGCTGGTTTTGCTGTAGAGACTGGATGGAGATCAGCATCTCTGGAGCATGGCTTTTGCCATCCTCTGATAAGTGGAATGAATAGTCCTTTGGAGATACTGCCTTGCTCCTTCATTAAGAAGAAAGCTTAGACACTTTGCTTCTTCACATCATGTGGAATGATTTCCAACAAAAGTAACCTGGCAGAATCACCCAGGAGATCTGTGGCAGAGTGAAAATCTGAGCGTGGTTTTCTCATTTATCCTCTTTTAGAGTTATCCATACTTCACCTACCTTCTATTTCTAAATAATCCTAAATCTCTACTTTCATTACTACAGCCATGTGAAATGCAGTTTGTCTACAGTGCAAATGGGTTCTACTGTGGATAATCATAATCTCCTTAATAAGACAAAACTGTTGTAATCTCATTATGTGTTCAGGATGCCAAGTCCTGTACTTACCGCTACGCCTGTCTTGAAAAGGAGGTAATGGACCGTCTGCGTCACATCTGCGGCATGCATTAGGTTGTGATAAGGATTTTTGTGTTTGCTGTAGCCAACCTCCAGAGCTTCCACAAAGGACACCAGGGCAGAAATGGGAATCTGAGGAAAGCAGCACAGACTTAAAAACAAAATAATCACCTTTAATTGCTAGCATTTGGAGGGGAGCATTTTGATATGAGGTCCCAAAGAGCAGTTTGTACTTTTCAAATAAATAACCCATAAAAACATCTGAAACAGGCATTCAAGAGAGAGTGAATCCAGGCTACTTCCACAAACTAGCTTCCTCATCCCTAATTACATTATGAATTATTCTATTCCCACACATAAACACACACAAGTAAGTTTATTGTGAAATGACATCTGGAAGACACATGGAGTCTGAAAAGTAACAGAGAGCACTTGATTGATTGCCCCTGGAAAAATATTTCTAATTTGGCCACAAACATCTCTCTGTTCCCCTCACAACCCCCTGGAATACATTTCTGCTTCACTATTCACATTCAAGATTTTCTAATGAAACACATCATACAGCAAGTCTGAGGAGAACCATTTATCAGGCCTCTGGCTTTTCACAGCAAAATCCAGCCTGCCCATCCTACAGGCTTGCCATGTTTTTCTGACTCCAAGAGTAGAACTGTGCACACTCAAGAAAATGCAATTCAGAGGATTTCTAGATGAGAGTACACAGGTGGTGTCAGCTGCAAAATAGACAACTGGTGACACGGGTTCTCCAGTTTCATCTGTTCAAACAGCAAATACCCTAAAGAGTTCATATTTTCATAGTTAGAGGAGGGCTGTTTGTTCTCCTCTTTGGTATGTATCAGGGGAAGATGCAGTTCTAACCAGTTACCTCCTTCAAATATTTCTCATCAGGCATGGGCAGCTCCCAAAGAAGTGCAGGAGCCAGATCTGTAAACCCTTCCAGCCAAAGTGGTGACCCCCAGGGAGTGGAAGTGTCAACAGCAGAAGGGACGGTGGACTGTTTGGTGGGGAGAATAGTCAAGGTCTGAGAGCAATGTTTCTGCCATCCAAATTTAAACCTGTTCAAAGCTGGAGGTAGCATTTTATCTGCAAAACTCTGTAACAAGTCATAGAATCATAGAATAGTTTAGCTTGGAAGGGACCTTCAAAGGCCACCTAGTACAACCCCCCTGCAATGAACAGGGACATCTTCAACTAGATCAGGTCGCTCAGAGCCCTATCCAGCCTGGCCTTGAATGTCTCCAGGGATGGGGGATCTACCACCTCTCTGAGAAACCTGTGCTAGTATTTTACCATCCTACTTGTAAAAAATTTCTTCCTTGTATCTACTCTAAATCTACCTTCTTTCAATTTAAAACCATTACCCCTTGTCCTATCACAACAGGCCTTACTAAAAAGTCTGTCCCCATCCTTCTTGTGGGCCTATTTTAAGTACTGAAAGGCCTCAGTAAGGTTTCTCTGGAGCCTTCTCTTCTCGAGGCTGAACAACCCCAACTCTCTCGGCCTGTCCTCAGAGCAGAGCTGTTCCAGCCCTCTGATCAACTTGGTGGCCTCCTCTGGACTCTCTCCAACAGATCCACATGTTAGGACCCCAGAGGCTGGACACCATACTCCAGGTGGGGCCTCACCAGAGTGGACTAGAGGGCAGAATCACCTCCCTTGACCTGCTGGCCAAGCTCCTTTTGATTAATTTGAATTTGAAACCAAGATTTCCTTTTTTGCCTGCATGACTGAGAGTCCTATGAATCTCAGGAGAATTACACCATCATTCCCACAAATTTCCCACAGATTTCATAAGGAAGCCTGTTTGGAATCCCATGTACTTCATGGTGTCCCATCACAATTAAAAGTACTCCTTAAATTAGATTTGGTCTTGTTCACTTGGCAAAGCGCAGTGCCCATGAGGCCTTCACGTAGTGCTAAAATTATATTTTGAATGGGAGAAAGAAGGATGAGAAGGAAGTTGAACAAAATCCAAGATAGAAGAAGACACCCATCTTCTAACTACTGACCTTGAAACGGTTGATCAGATCATAGCGGGTGAGAAGTTCATAGAAAATGAATTTCAGTGCATGATCCCCACTGGCATCGTTTAGTGCAAATACATCAAAGGACCACTTGTCTACATTCTGCAACAGTGGGTAGAAAAAGCAGTTAATATGGTCATCCCTTTTACAGTGATAGTTCAATTTCTATCACTTTACATCTATAAGTAGAGAATTAGAGTGGTGATGTAGAAGTTTTCTTTTAACTTCTTCAATTCTGTTTAACCAACACAGAGCCAAATTTACTCACCAGTACTGTATGACTCATATTTAAGAAGCTTCCATTACAAACACATATGCTGTTTATTTATTCTAAACACAGCAATTCTCCTCACCAGAATTTTACCTGCAAAGGCTGAATCCAAAAACATAAGAATCTTGGTTTGCTTTAGTACCTGAAACATTGGGATGGCCCTACTGTGGCTGATTTTACTCTTCCCTGTCCCCTTCCCATGTGTTACGTCTATGAAAATTAATATTAACTTTGAAGGAAATAGGAGTAACAAAGATATGCTTTTTAATTATATTTAAGCCTCTGGATTTTGTTGTCCCTATAGAGTTCTTCAGACTTTGTGCTGTGAGCAAAGCATTCTGATGCTTCTCTCATGCTTAAAACAGAAAAAGGTGGTTTTTTTTTCAGTTAAAAAAAAAATACAGACACCTGTGGTCATATTTTTACCACTTACTGATCCATCAACCAAAATACTAACTAACTAGAAGAACTATCTTGCTATACTCAAAGAGCAACTTAGTTCCTTCTGATATTAATATTAAACCTGAATGGTGATTATTGCAGCTTAAATTGTCCAAAACCAGCATGACCCTAATTTTTTGTTAAAGAGAGTCTACTGGGGCTTTCAGGAAACTATAGAACAATAGAAATCAAAGTAACGTTACATTAAGTGTTAACTATGATATAAGAAACAACCTTTATAACAGAAGAGTAAATATCTAATTCCAGTTGGGAAAGTTCCAGTCAGCCATAAATGATATATTAATGCTGCAGTGTGGTTAGTCAAGAGATTGAGGAAGGAAAGTTCACTTCCCACCTCATAAAGCTGAAGTATAAAATATAAACCTTCTTGCAGAAGGCTGAGTTAAAATCTCAACTCTTAGGAAAGGCCGTAGGAGCTGACAGCACTCATTATCTAGCAAGACAAAGCTCCTTGATCTCAGAATTGGATGTTCCTGAGACCCTATGAAGGCTTCTCTCCTCCTCCTAGCAACAAAGAGGAAAGGTGCAGAAGGAGTTACAGATAGAAGAATGATCTACAGATCGACTATGCAGCTGCCTCTGGCACAAGACCAGCTCTCATGCTCTCTTGCCTGCTGAGAACTTTGATGTATTTCCCACAGGGATTTATCCAAATGACTCCCCTTAAACCACATATTAAAGATTGACATCTGTACATTGACATTTTCCCCCACTTTCAAACTCTGTTGCAGGTTACTTCCCATTGCCCTATGGCACTTTCACTAAGAAAGAAAGATGACCACATTTCACACACACATGTGCACAGCTGCTCTCAGTGCAGAAATGGAGGCTGGCTAAACATAATGTTGAGTGCTGTTAAGGATTAGAGTCCATCTAAAAACCTGCCATTTTTTTTTAGCAATATTAAAAATGTTAAATTACATTTATCTACCAAGCTCTTAAAGCCCACTCCACCTTTGTTGTTTGTTGTCATAGTCATGTTCCAGGTAAGAACCTGACTTCAAGTCAAATGCAAAGGGCAGTGACCTTCAACTGCCTTGTGGTCGGTCACCCATACATTTCATAGGTATAGCATTTCTTACGTTCTGAACAAGACCAACTTATTTTGGTACGAGCTCTCTCCACCGTGGGCTGATCTTGACAACCTTGCTACTTGCACAGTGTTGATTACACGCTGCTGAGTGTGCCTCTTGTGGAAGTACAGTAGGCATTGGAGAGGCAGAACAACCAAGAGAGGGAAAAGTTCCACCAAGAAAACGGAAGCCCTTGAGCAAACTTAGGAAATGGCCAAGAAAAATAATGCCCAAAGCATCCACTCAGTCAATTTAAAGTATTTTCCTGTTCTTTTAGTGTTTTTATTTTGTTATTATTTAGTCAACGAAGCAAATTAATTTAACACTTGCATGTATATAATAATTTATCTTGGGTCTTATAGCATTGAAAATAACGTCTAACTATGCTGCAATTTAATCCACTGGAAGGCAATCTTTTCTTCTTATTATCTTCTAGAAATAAAAGGGCTTTGTTTCTTTATATATTTTTCCTGTAGCTAATGTTGTGCTCTTAGAGCAGATAAAATTTACCAAATTGTGAAACTGCAGAACAGTACATCAGAATAATTCTTTTGCACAAAATAATGGTTAACCAGATAGATGATAAATTTCACAGTAGAGCTATTTAGATCATAGTGAGGGAGAAATCCTTGCTTTTGTCAAGTCCAGTTTTGCTGTTGACAATGATCACAGCAGCAACATTGTACCCTGAACAACTAGCAGGGAAATCCTCTCAACACAAACATGAAAGTGTCACAGCTGGCTTAGAGGCTTGCAGCAGCACCAGTAATGCTTTGAAAATGAGTGGATTTTATGACCTTAAAAAAACACACAGAAGTGACCCTTATATTAGAGAGAAATCTAAAGAGAGGCAGAGCTTCACAGATGTCTTGTGAAGGAGGAGAAAAACTGTTTCTTCTCCCTAAGGAGAGCAGGAGAATTGAGGGATGGGAAACTTTCGGTACTACACACATCTATTGGTCACTGGCCCTGCAGCCTCAGCTAGAGTGTCATAAGCTGCTCTAATGCCACATACACCCACTGTGGTGTAACTGCAGATAGATCCAAGGTGTCTTACTTCTCAGTTCTGTGTCCTTATTAGCTGGCTACTGCTCTACTTCTTGGGGGAACCTAGAGATGAAGTGAAACACCAGTTCTTCCTAAATGCTCAATTTCATGTCTTTCTGTCTGTCCTTAACCTTGGAGAGTTGATTTGTTTTTTAAGACAACAAGCAGATTCAGGGATAGATGTTATTTGCTCAACGTTACTGGAAGGTCTGACGTTTTGTAGCCATAGACAAGCAGAAGTCCATGCTGCAGACACTGTGAGTACAGGTTGTGTGTTCATTCCCTCTGTATTAGCTAGCCCAGAAAATACTGCCATGACAGCATGGGCATCAGAAAAGGCTGAAAAATTCACTTTTAAAGCACGTAACTACTTCAGAACCTAGTTAATGTGAAGTTCTGTCTCCAGCACTATGCTGCTGAACAGCAGATCTCCACAACTTACTGGGTAAATTAACATACTCATTCAAACATGTCTGTATGAATGCTATATATGGTCACTATTCAAATGAGAGACAAGGCTGATCATCCCTTTTGTGGCAACATGTCTTGCATAATCATGCCCATATCATGCAGAAAGGCAACAGGCTACTGCCGTAGAAAAGTCAGTATCCAATATATATGGAGAGAGATGTTAAAAAAAAGTTAACTTCTCATCCACTGAAAAAATGAGAGAGATTATGAACCTAGGACTTGCACTTCTACCACACCATCTGCATTTTTTTCAGAAGCTGCAGTATTTCATTGCTTTATTACAACAAACCTCATTTTGGCAAGCTGATTCCACAGCTTTGTGTTACTCAGTGCAGACGTCCCGTTGGCCACAGCAGGACAAAGAAGAGCACATAGTTAAAAAAGTAAGCTCGTTTCGATTCCATGTCATATCCTTGTCCCTATCACCATGACTCTGATTACAGCAATCCAGAACTGCTGAAGAGATGCGTGTGGTACAGTCCTACACCCTTTTGCATGCCTAAACCATCAGCTCATTTTACAGAGCATGTCAAGCAGTCAGGTAGTTGTAACGTTTTTTTACTTGGCTTTACTGGACTGAAGCAAGAAACAAAATGTATTATATTCCACTCAGGAAACCAGAAATTTAAGAAGTAGTATTATTTCAAAGACAGAAGACTCCTTCAAAACATCTAACTCTCATTTCAACCACATCCACTACCAACCCCAAGGCTATCCAGGCAAAGACATGTTCTCAACATAGTTTTGCAAAAAAATACACCCTAGAGTGCACAGTGGCCAAGCAGGCGTTATTTCACCCTGAGCAAAATTAGTCAATGCTTTTGTTGTTATTGAGACGTTTTAACTTATTCAAGCATG
Organism: Pampusana beccarii; assembly: GCA_013399365.1. Classification (NCBI taxonomy): domain Eukaryota; kingdom Metazoa; phylum Chordata; class Aves; order Columbiformes; family Columbidae; genus Pampusana; species Pampusana beccarii. The sequence continues at coordinate 71,317 of VWYH01006882.1, forward strand.
ATCAGTTCTCTTCATGACCCTTAATCATTTAAGAACATCAAAAGAGGAGAGGAGATACATTCTGTAAAGTTTAAGTCAGCTGAGAGTAGCTGATGGGTCTTGGAGGAACTCAGGAGAAGAGGTACCGTCATAGATATGTTCCCTCATAAGGTGGCTATGGGGTCTAGTTCTAAAAGAAAAAAGACTTCAGATCCCATATGCAGGAGTGAAGCTAACAGTTGTCAGCCTACGGTTGGAAAAAGGTGTGGATGGATGCTTTGATTCCGTACATGAAAGGCATGTCTGATCATACTTCTTCCATTCAATGTACCTTCTGTGATTCGTCCACAATTTCTTACAAGTTCTACTAACCAAAACAAAACAGATTTGGTATCCTAACTGTAGGTCCTTCCAGTGTGGAGTAGAGCAGAAAGATTGCTTCATAAGCTTTACACATAATGTCCCTGTCTATTGCCCCACACTATTGCCTTTTTTTCACCATTGCATGTCACGGTTGAACCACATGCAACACGTAATCTGCAAAGCTGCTGTGTAGGCAGTTGTTTGCTAACTTGTGTTTGTAGTCCTGACAATTCCTGCCTAAGACAAGAATCTTGCAACTGTTCCATGGACTGGACCTTTTTTTTTTTCCCCCCAGATTACTTCTGACTAATCAGTTTTCCTCTGAAACCTCAAATCTCATAAAACGGTCATTATTCTTAAACTGATTGTCACCTTGAAGGCCTGGAGCTGAGCAATACAAGAAATTCCCTTCTCTCAAAGCAACTGCTCCTTATACTTCTCCATGTCTGTTCATCTGTGTTTTCTTCACTGTGGGAGGTTGTGATTGATTCCAGCATGTAACTAAGTCCTGAGTTTAATCACTGTAATCTAGAACAGAGCCGTAACCTTCACAACCTGAAAATGGCCATAGCCTTGAACTCCATTCTTTCCTTTAATGAAAAGATATTCTCTTAAGGCAGTAAACGATTAATGTATATGAACCAAACTAAATGTCGGAGGGAAGGAAAGGTCAAGTACTAAGACCCCTTTACCAAGTCAAATATTGCAGTGTTATCTTGATGCTTTGCACAGAACCACCCCCAACACCTTTTTATTTGGATTACCTTTAGCACTCCAATTACAGCTGGTGGGTAGCTCAAACCGACCATATTTGAAGTCCGTCTGTACATTCTACCAAGATAAAATAGATAAGGCAACACATAAATAGGATTAAACAAAACAAAGCAACCAACCAACCAAAAATCATGAAGAAACAGACCATTACAGGAGACCTTATTTAGCCCAGGAAACTCTAACTGCAGTTTGGGTTTTCTCTTCTTTCTTGCTGCTAACTTGCACAATATTCTCTATATCATTCTTACTGTACAACCTAACTTGAGGCTATACACTCCCCAGTATCTCACAGAACCTGCCACTGTAAGGTCTTCATCAGAGGGAAAGGCTACACTCAAAAAAATGTTCCCCATTTTCCACTGCTGACGAAACTACTGTTCTTTCAGTTCCCTCAGTCCTTGCTGGTCCACATGCACGCTAATTCTGAATGTACTCCAGAAATCATTTGTTGTCTTCAATGAATCAACTCCAGTTTTGTACAGCTGTTACTTTTGTCTGCATTTTTTTAAGACTGGTATAAAATCTTTTGGGTGTTCGCCATGTGTGTGTGTTTGAGGGAGAGAGAGAGAGAAAGAATAAGGCAATAATCAACATCTGCAACCATACTAAGCAAAGCGCTAAAGTATGTACCAGATTTTAAACTTGTTTTCAGGCCACACTGTGTTTAACAGGCTTGGTGAGTGCAAAAACACTGTCACAGTTAAAATGCCTTTCTACAGGTCACCCACTTTTGCACCTAAGCAACCTTCCATCTAAAAGGAGATGACGGAAAGTTCTGTTCTCCCATCTGAAATGATCCAGTGTGAAGCCTTCCTTCTATTCCTTTTTTCTTTGTCATGTTCTGCACTCAGACCTGAAAAAACGTCAGCCCCCTACGGACAATTAAATTCACCCATTCCTGAAATTAGAGAATTTCTTACCCCCTCCTCCCTGCAGTCAGGAGCTCCATAGCCTTCTCTTAAGTGACAATTCAGTCAGAGTCCCTCTGCCTTAGCTCAGGAGAGCCACAACCCTCCTCTCTGGTGCCATGCCATATCTGAACACTCCCTCCTTTGGGCCACAGTAATTCAAATCAGCTGGAAAACAGCCTCCTGCAGCCATTTACTTTCTTGTTGAGCAAGTCTCCCACTGAGCGTGAGGGTTAATTCAAACCTAGGGGACCCTTTTCCAAGGAGAAATGACAGGTTTAGTCTTACCACAATTTGCTGCCACTCTTAACAAATGTACAGTAACTTTGGTACATAGATAGAGAAAAATTGGCTATAGACGTGCCAGAGGAGGCTTCTGTGTGTCTGCCTGGCTTGTGATCCACTGTCTGATAAGCCCAGCCTTCTGCTGGCAAGATGTCACTGCAATTCTGATGAGCAGTGAAAGGTGCTCTGCTCTTCCATTCCTGACTTGAGTTTTACTGTAGACAGAGACCTGGGACCTGCTGTCTTGCACGCTGCCTAAAGTCTGCTGACAGTTCCACATGCCAGCTCTCCTTCTAGCTTGGCTGAAGAACGTCAGCAAAGAGTGGTTACTTGATAAGAAAAGGTAATATCGGAAGTGAGCCCAAATTGAAAGAAAAGGGTTCAGAAAGTGAAATCAGTTTTATCAGTAAGTTCTGATGTATATCACAACAGAGAAGGCTGAGAGGACTCAATGGGGCTTTTGAAATCCTCCCTGAGCTCCAAAGGTTTCACACCAGTCTTGGTCTATAGTTCATTCCAGTAATACTATGATACATGATTTTCTTCTGTTTCTTAGCACTGCTTCATAAAAAATAATAGATCATGGAAATAAACAGAGGCAGAGGAGCGCTGGTCTGACTGTATTTTAAAATCTGTCATTCTTGACCTAGGGCTATGCAAAGGTGTATATTCTCTGTCAAAATTATTCCAGCTGTGCTATTACATCTGGTTTTTACTAAGAACAGATCAGTGTGTGCTGTTTCAGGCTGCAATCTATTACTTAATCCCAGTTTTCAAGCTGCGATCCAGATCTGTGCAGAAGCATCATCAGAAGCATATTAAAGTATTTTTCATTCAACAGAGTCATCTCATAGTTCTTTGAGGTCTTCTGGCCTAAGGTGCTCTCCTCCATCTCCTGTCATTGTGTCATCACGTACCTGGGCACCCACTAGAACAACGTAATTACATGCTCCTTTACCTTTCCACAAATATCCCAGCTTGTACTGCATGGACAATACTCCTGAAACGGGGTTTTTCCTCTGTCCTTTTGAGCATCATCCCCATTTGCCGCGTGAAGGTGGAAGCCAACCAGTCCCGGACCTCTGAGGGCACAGAGTCAGACTGGATGTCACTGAGCTCATCTTCTGTGTCGAGTAAACGCCTACAAGGGAGAGGAAAAAGATGGGTAAACAGGGTCCCCTGGAGAGCATTGCAACATTATTAACAAAAAAGAAATTCACGTATATTCTAATTAAAGCAGTTGTTAGAAGTGTTTAGTTTGTCAGCCCTAACGGAACACAATTGTACAAGTCTTCAACAGATTATTTTCTTGTACAGTTAAATGTCAGATTGTGAAACTCACTACAAGGCTGATAAACAAGAAGTTTCAGTCTTCTGAAGCACAACTACATAATGATCCACTGACTTCTCATCTTGAGTTCATCAATATTCCTGATTTCTCTGCCGTTCAGAGCTCATTTATGGTCATGTCTAACTTCCCAGTTAGTATCCTCTCTTTTCCCATTCTGGTCGTCTGAGGTAACTCCACAAGTTCATTTAGCACTGGGGAAATGACACATAGCAGAGAGGGGAACTCTTCTGCAACATATTACCAGTCTACCTCTATCATGACCTGGAGTAATTTTTTTTTTTAAATTTTAAAGACTTCATACAAGTGAAAATATTCAACACTATGCAAAAGGAACAGAGGAGTAGGAATTCGGACACCTTCAGAAAAAGTGGGACACAATAATTATGAAAACATTTCTTCAAAAGAATATATATTACATTTATGATTGCTTTTGATCTTCTCACCTGCCCCAGGAAACTTAAAGAAGCTTTTAGACCAAGGATTGAAGATCTGCTCTACACAGAATACAACATTTGAATGATTAAAAACATTGTCCTTAAGTAATAAATCTTGGCTAAAACAACCTTCCCAACTGATGTATAAATTACAACTTTGTGTCATTGGTGCTAGGTACAAGAAGAGTGCTGATGTCTGCAGTTAACTCACCTAGTTTCATCAATGTATACTGACTCAAGAACAGTCGCAGCATATTCCAAATTCTTCTTTAAGTCTACAACTGAAGCTTCCCCTCTCTCTAACTGCTTTACCAAGGACCGTAACCTAGAGAAAATAAAAACAGAAATCTGATCAATACAAAGAGAAATAGGTTTGAGAGTAAGCATCAGTTCAAAACTGGATGTGGCATGAGACTTAGCATACGTGACTGGCAGATGAAAATTTTTGGAAGTCTATGAGGTTCTTTAAGCTATATACAAGAAACCAACAAAAATCATTTATCAGAGGTCAGTCACAATGATGCCAGGCAAACATCACAATATATTTAGGCTCAAATAAGTCTGCAAGTTATGATTGTCCCCTATTCATACTGAAGTAAGTTAAAATGGAAATCACTTGGAATTTAACACAGGAGCTAGGAGAGGCCATTTTCATTCCAGCTGTAAGAAAGGAAGTAACTTCTTGAGTAGTATCTGCTGGCAAATGTCAGCCATTTATGATGACTGGTATACGCACATGCAAAATTTTATTAGAGTATATTTAGAAATACTATTGCAGAAATACTATGCAAGGTTAGGAATTGCTATGATTTGCATTAGATCAAGAGGTCACCCTTAGACTATCCCATCTATATTAAACAGAACTCACGGAAGTTTTTTTATCAGGTTATTATTATTATTATTGGGAGGGGGAACAGACTTTCCAAAAACAAAAATTCATGCAGAAGGTGTCTCTTGTGTCAAATACAATTAATATATTTTGTGTAATTTTCTTCTGTCTTTTCCTCTCCTTCACTCCACTTTCTGTGGCAAATTAGAAAAACAAAAAAGGGAAGAAAGAGGAAAAGAAAATGTAAATTTAAAGAGTAAAATCTAAATATTTTAAACAATCCATGAATATACATGCTTACAATCAGAAGAATAAAATTATCATTCCTTTAAAAGGACAGTGGGACACAGATTTGACATGTTGAAACATTTTTGTGAATGTCTTAATCCTTGTTAAACAGCAGTTAAATAAACATTCAGATATACATTTAATAGTGCAGCAGAAATCACAAATTGTAAATTTGTCCTGTTCAAGATGCAAAAATGTAGAGGAGTAGTCATGCCATCTAAAATTTGTCTTCTATGTAGGGCTACTCGTCCTCCACAAGGTAATTCAGAGCCAGAGCCCAATACAGGTGCCTGCTTGCACTTTATTAAACGTAGTGGGAGCCTAATCTTCTACAGTAGACATGAAGTTCTTAAAATAAAGTGAGTATCTGTATTCCCTTGCTAGCACAGTGCCCCTGTGGCACCCGTGTTTTCAGGAGAAATCAAGTCTCCGTAGGGTTGTATTTCACGGCAGAGCTGAGGAGCAGTCAGTCTGCCTGTGTGCACTGCATCACCAGCTCTTTCCAGTTAGGTGTCCTTCCCTCACTTCCCCACATAAACAGTGAGGCTGCAGAGAACAAAAATAATAAAAAAATATTGATTGTTCCTCTGGCTAGGTCACATAAATGCCACTCCTACTGACAGCGGTACTGCTGATGCACAGCTACATCTCTGTCCTTATAAAAAAATCCCGAGCAAGGTGTGGACCCTCAGTCTACAGGAGGATTAATTCATCTGCTTGTTGGCAGTTGCAAAACAAAAGTATTATTCAATACCTCATTCCCGGTGTGAGAATCATGAGAAGGTCAGTGACATATAAATACACTGAATGAAATTCTTCTCATCTCTGTAAGGCAGGTGGAGAGTACCCAGCTATGCCAGCACATTCCCCTCCAACCCTGGAACCCAGCTCAGGGAATCCATGGAGCAACCACAGCTCCATGGACAAGAAACACGGCTTGGTGCTCCCATACCCCTCTTCTGTGTAACCGCATCACCAGCTGTGAGCAGCAACACGTTGTGTTTGACAAGCAGGGCTAGGAAAGATGCTCCCCCAGCCTTCAGGCTGATTCCAGCCTTGGGCAGCACACATGTAAGATGAATTCACCTCCTCCCTAGAGCCAAACAATTCATCCCTTCTACCCATTCCCAACTTTTCTTGCCAATGCAGAAGGGGAATAATAGAAAAAAACAGAACAACGTTCACATCCAAACAGTAAGCATTGGTTCATATGCCTCCTCCTCCCTTCATCCCATCTACAGGCAGTCCAGAGAGACCCTTTAACTAGTTACCAGAAACACTGTTTGTACACAAGCCACAGGAGCTAATATTGCAGGAGGAGCGTTATCTTTGCCTCTTCCTGACTTATATTTCATTGATTTAAGTACCCAGCAGCTCTGTGCCACAAGTCATTCAAAATTCATGTTCAGTAATAGCACAGTGAGTAACAGTTGCTTCATGGCACCAACTTTCATCATCAAAGAAGATTATGCAGAGTACTGTGTGCATCAATCATTTGGAAAAACAGAAGTACAGTTGTTATAATAAAACCTTGTCACACGATCAGCCACTCTTGTGAAAAAAAATTACATTGTCTTTGCCTTACCATCTATTATCTATAACTATTTCTGAGTCATTGAGTCACAGCAGCTGTTGCTAGTTACCTTTACTAAATAAAAGCCCAATTATAATTTGTCTTTAACGCATACCATGTATCTCTATTTTTTTTAAGTAGTCCTAAATGCAACCATAAAGTTAAGGCTAGGCTGTCCCACTGAAAGACACCCAGGCAAATTTATTATCTGAAAAATTCTGTTTCGGAATGGCTGAAGTAATTCCAGAATTCCATCAAATTCACAAAATCATTATTTGCTGAAAAATTCTGTTTCAGAGTAGCTGAAGTAATTCCAGAATTCCATCAAATTCACCAAGCCATTTTGACTGAAATAAAAACATCACTACAAACTTCTAACATGTTTTATTTAAGCAATGGAAGCAGACAACGAGATGCTGACTTTCCATGTTTACCCCGTAGACCAGTCATTGTAGCAAGGAAGTAGGGTTCAGTCACATGTACCAGATCACACAAAAATGCTGAGTGTGTCAGGCTACCCACTAAAAGAAACAAGCTGATACAATTATCACAGTCAATGTAAGGAACTCAGTTCATAATTTACTTTGCTTTTATTTTAACTGTCTGTTTTCCACGAACAAAATGCTTTTTTTCAACCAAAGCATGTTTTGTTCTGTTCTAAAAAAATCATTACAGACTGACCCAACCTAAATTTTCTTTTTTTTTCTTTTTTTTTCTTCTTTTCCTGTTAAGTTCAGAACTAAAAATCTGCACAGATCTACCAGACCTAGTTCCACTAGGTCCCAGTGAGCTAGTTGGAGAAGGAGCCAATTCCTGTGCACAAGGAGATCCCAGACCAGAAGAGAGGTATTAACCATTTCTAATATTAAGCTGTTTTAAGACCATGGCACATGCTATAAGTGAGCCAGGCTGCAGGTCAGCCAAGAGTTTCTCAGATTACGGTCATCAGCACAGCAGTTACAAAGAACTGGTTGGTCACACAATATTAGCTCTAAATCCAGTTGTTTAATTATATTAAGACATAGCTAATGCCTTTCTTAATGAGATTTCCAAGGGAAGCTATTCCTCTGGTCTGCAAATTCTCTGTGAACATGTGCCAAATATTATGGGAAAACATCTGAGAATCTTTGTTCTACGCACAGTTATTTCAGATTTTAGTCCTTGGAATAATCCCTTGACTGCCTGAAGGAAAAGCCTAGTCCTGAGCATACTATGCATTTTAACTTCCTCTGACCCCACAGGGAGCTCAAGTAGGTGTGAAATCTCGGAAAAGCCCTAAAAGCATCTGCAAAATTTCACTGAATTCAGCAGAGCAATACATTTGTGTAAAGCAGATGGGTTGTGTCCTCAGTGAAGGTAAGAGGTTGTCCAAAGCCCCACTCTGGGTCTTTTTACTGTTTTCCTAAAGTACCAGCTATCATAAGATTCAGGGAGACAGAAAACAAATTACTAGAAACCGGGCAACTGAACTCAGCCTATGAAAGTTACACAGCTCAGACCCAAAGCCACTCTAGATTCAAACTGAATAACAGGAAAAAGTGAAGCTGTTTTAAGCATGTTCTTGAAATGTAAAATTTCTGACTAACCGCTTCAAGCATCCTCCTCTCTGTTATAAATAAAACAGTATCTGTGTACAAATATTTATCTCCTTAGCTAGAGGGCTTGGTTTTATACTGTCTATACTGGGCCAGTCGAGGAAAAAGCTACTTTGAATACACACACAAAATTAAAAAAGAAAAAAAAGTACCATCATTACGGATTACCAATGATAGATTATTTATCCCTGTTTTACTCTTGATATTAACAGCTAAATAATTTGATATTGACAGCCGAACCTGATTAGTGTTTTTTCAACTATGATAGCCTACCACCTGACAGGTGAGGTTTGTAGAAAGCAAAGGGATTTTTTATTATAGCTGGGAAAAGAGGGCAAGATATTGAACACAGCACTGCTAGAGCTGGCTAAGTACTCTCTTGAGACAATGTTCTTTCATCAGTCATCACTAATTCTATTCACAAGTCTCTGCTAAGTCTGATACAAGTTTCATTAAGAAACCTTGCAGTTGAATTTCTTGTCAAAACCGAGCCCTGTTGACATAGCCGAGGTGCTCATCTGCAAGGGGAACCCTGGGCTGAAGTGATTGCTGCTTGGGCTCTTTCAACACACACTGAAACTGCAGATCCCAGAGCTCAGGTGATAGATGGAGGGAATCATCTGTGATACACCAACGCTAAAGAACAGCTCAGTGGGAGAGAGGACTTGTACCCTAGACCAGAAAATCCTCATGAGTGAATTATTTGCTGGGGTTGTGAGTTCAAAAGTTTGCTACAGATGTGGTTTGGAATAAATTATTACAAGTTTCCTTTCTCTCATCTGAGAAGGAGGAACAGAAGGCAGATGTGGTCCACATAACACCAAAAAAGGCTTTTAATTTATCTTTCTGTAAAATACGAAAATGTTCTGTAAAACTTAAAGAGATTTGAGCAACATTAGAACTTCTACCCTCACTGACAGTGACGCAGCTGGCTGAAATGACTTCCTGGCTTCCTGCTGCAACAGCCCCAGAAAAGATGTCTCATTCTCACTTGCTTTCAAAGATGTTCATAGTTCATGCACAAAACCAAACCTTTTCACAACACTTTAGTCATTCCACAGCTACACCTATACATGAGAATGTCCCTTCTCAACTCCTTTGTGAGAGTTTTACTGATGTACCAAAAACACACGGTACAAGAAAGTTTTGTACAGAGAACCAAATTTTATAGACACTTGACAAAAATGGGTATATATAGCAACAAAACATCAGGCTTCATATCCTGAATGCTGGTTTCATATCCCAGGAGAGACTCTGTTCCTGCTACTCTTCAAGTTTCCAAAGCTTTGGAAGCAACTTTTAAAACTTCAAGTTTCCTTAAGCAGACAATATTCCATCGCATTCAGTGTAATTCTGACAGTACACTCCATAAGCAAACACTTTGGGGGTTCCCTGTATGCCTAAAGAATCCTGTAACACTTTCTGTAAGAAATCAGGTTTGCTCTCATGGACTGACCCTATTCTTGTGAAGTACCTTTGTGCTGTTCAGGTGTTTGCTTCAGTCTCGTATGTCTCCAGCTTTCAATGGAAGTAGGTATACTTGTAGAAGTTGTTGCAATTGTGTATTAGATAACAATGCAATCTGCCACATCCATATAAGAAATCATCTCTAATAAATCTTGACGTGATTAATGCTTATATATACAACTTTTTCCCCCCAATATTGCCAGCACTAACTTCGGTATGGGATACTCTGTTCACTGTCCTGTTCATCACAGAGGTTCACAAGCAAAAACTGGCACACAACGAGATTGATCTCAGTTACAATAAGGCCATTCACTAGTTTTCTGCAGACAAAAAGAACGTCAATACAATTAGACACTAGTGAGGAACACTTTCAGCTTCAGCAAATCCTTGTCACTCTGACTCTGGGGGCACGAATACGAGGCACCTTGTGCTATCAGTCTGTGTTTATGTGGCTTTTGTCAGTCAAATTACCATTACAGAATGAAAACCCGGGAGAACGATTATAAAAACAACTCATTTGTGATAACATTCTTTTGATAGACAGCTCAAATTGCTTTTCTAAAAAAAATAAAAACAAATAAATAAATGAAAACAACCACAAGCTTTAGAAATTAACAAAAGAATAATCAGAAGTAGACCTGATTGCATAAATTTCAGCTTCAGTTTACACACAGAAAAAGACCAAATGTCGCTGCTACAGGCTGGAAAGACAAACATCTGCTGAACTGAAAGACAAAACCCTGCCTTCTGATCTACAGTGCATTCCTTACCCCTCTCTAGAAAATCACCATAATTACTGGTAGGAAATTCATGAATAAGTTTGAGAAACAGATGTTCCTGTGCAGCGAACTATATTTAAGAATTGCTACACAGAAATAGGTGTGCATCTGCTATCTCACTATAATGTACAAACTCAATAAATCTGATATTCCAGGGACATATCCATAGTTAGAGAGCGCGTGCAGACCAGCTAAGCAGCAAGCAAGTGCATGGAAAGTCTGCCAGATGCCCCATGACAGTATCCAACTGCTTGCCAGAGTGTAAAGAAACTGCAAAGCAAATGCACAGGATATTTAGCACTGCCCAAAAGTATCCCCAGAGCAGATTGCATGCAGTTATGTGGCAGATGCCTCCATAGTTCAGTTTGTGCAGCAGACCCTTTGATGCTCCATTCAAACAGTGGGTTGGTGGGAGGGGTACAGCACACACAGAAAGTCATCCAGGAGCTCACCACGTCTTTTCACAACAGCCAGCAGGTATGATTCATCCCACAGTCTGCCACATCTTAGTCTAGGGCTCTGCAAATATAGCATGTGCGAACCACTGAGGAAAAGACATAACCTAGAAAGCCAGCTCCAGCAGTAAACCTTAAAACACAACCAAAAATAGAGTAACTGGTAGCCTGTGACCCAAAGGATTTGTATTAGGCTGGATAGTTATCTTCTGGCATTGCTTTTGTATAGAAAAATGCGACAGCATCCAGAGGAAGAAAAAACATGTGTTTGCAAGGAGCAATCACTGAAACACAGAGTATCGCTACACTGGCATTTTTCATCAGAAGAAATTACAAGCAATTTCCCAAGTAATTGTTTTGCCTTCCTCATGTTTCCTGAAATATCCTTCTTCCTTTGGGGGAAAAAAAAAAAAAAAAAGGTAAGCAATTAATTTTGTATTATTTAGACGCATGAAAATGTAACAATGGTAAGTTCAGTGGCCTTGGCAGATGGTGAACGGCTTGTTTCAACTCACCCTAAGCGAAATAATCTTTTGACCACATTAGCCAACTATAAGTGAAATCACATATAGTTTATATTTTCACCTCACAGTCATAAATTACTCCATGGCTATTACAGGAAGAGAAGACGTGCCCAAAACATTCCATAAAACAACAGCCTAAGCAATTCCTCAGCACCAAGTCCTATGAATTACCCTTGTCTCCATCTCCTGCTACTGAAGACTTCTACGTACTCTCTTCTTACATGCAAACCCTCTTCTTACGTGCAAACACACTTCATATTATCAGGTTCTGAACTTTGAGAACTGAGTCAGAAAATATAAGCAGTAAAAAGCCTTAATGTGGGCAAATAATAGATGTCAGAGTCTTTGGTGATGAGGTCATTAGAAGTCTTGGTCACTTTTTTTTTTTTCATTCAAGTCAACAACCTCACCTAGCACTAACCTTCCATAGAAATCAGGCACACTGATGGTCATGGAAGTCACTGGAGAGGGACAACCAGGATGAATCACCTTCAGAAAAGCTGTCCCCCATGTATGTCCTCAGGCAAGGGTGCACTGCCTTTCTGAAGCACCTGCCTTCCCTCACTAATGACAGAAATGAGCTAAAAGATGAGTTGGGCAGTCATTGTGGCTTCAGACAGCTGAGATGAGATGACGCTTTCTACTGAATAAATTGAGAGCTGAATGAGGGTAAATTTCAGATGTGGGAGAGAAAGAAAAGCTGCTATATTCTGTCTTCACAAGTCACCATCTTCTAACTGGTGTTTCCCAAAGTAAGCTCTCCTTTTGGTGGACTACTTTTTGGGATGCTGGCATAAATTAGATTTATGAGGAAACTGTAAGATCACTACATTTGTTGAAAATAAGATCCAAAGACAGCAAATGAATTCTCCTAGAATTAAGCCTTTCCAAATCATTGCCACTTTTTATAAAAACTGACCTCAGTTATGTCAGCCACAAATCTAACAATTTTTAATTCGTGTCTTTAAAAATAGGTACCTGAACTGAACCATCTAAATTTCCATTAGAGGCAGCTAATATATACTGTCAGTTCAGCATTGATGCATCTAATGACGCATTCCCCTTTGTTTTATACAGATGGAATCTTTTTCTTTGAAACCACAATTATCACATTTCTGGGTCCTTGAACAAAGTCATTCTTCCAAATAACGCTGGCAGATTGCTTTGTGCAGATTTGAATGTCAGAGCTCCATGCTGACTCCTTACTTAATGCTCACTGCAGAGACCAGGAAGAAGTTCAACAGATAATTTCAAAAAATTTCATTGTAATCTTAGTTGTCCCCCATCTGTTACCATTAAAATATCCACAGGCAGAAACTCTGCAATTAAAATATTCTTTTCACTTCCTAAAATCCATTACGTTCCAGAGCAGCTTGTAGGAACCCCCAGGGCAGTTATGCAAGTACAGATCAGTCTACATGCAGAATGAAGTTCAGGCACGAATATGTCCCTGCCTCACCTTCAGAAATGACTGGTCAGCCAAGACAGGAGACAGGTTCCCAGGCTCCTTCCTTTCAGACCACCTTCATCCATCAGCACTTCACAAGACTCGGACAAAGGTACACGTCACTTATATCCCACCCGCTATGGCAAGAAAGGCACAGATCAAAGTCAATCTCCTGTATGACCTCAAAGCTCTTTGCTGGGTTTGGCAAACTTCTGCTTACTATGATGGACTCCTATGTTCCTCTAGATGCCTAAGGCAGCTGCATGCTCTTGAAGTCATCATCACTGACCCCACTAGAGACAGAATCACAGCATGTTAGGGATTGGAAAGGACCTCAAAACATCATCCAGTCCAATTCCCCTGCCAGAGCAGGAACACCCAGATGAGGTTACACAGGAAGGTGTCCAGGCGGGTTTTGAATGTCTCCAGAGAAGGAGACTCCACAACCTCCCTGGGCAGCCTGTTCCAGTGCTCTGGCACCCTCACTGAGAAGAAGTTTTTTCTCATATTTAAGTGGAACCTCCTGTGTTCCAGTTTGCACCCATTGCCCCTTGTCTTATCATTGGTTGTCACTGAGAAGAGCCTGGCTCCATCCTCGTGACACTCACCCTTTACATATTTATAAACACTAATAAGGTCACCCCTCAGTCTCCTCTTCTCCAAACTAAAGAGACCCAGCTCCCTCAGCCTTTCCTCATAAGGGAGATGCTCCACTCCCTTCATCACCTTTGTTGCCCTGCGCTGGACTCTCTCCAGCAGTTCCCTGTCCTTCTTGAACCGAGGGGCCCAGAACTGGACACAATATTCCAGATGTGGTCTCACCAGGGCAGAGTAGAGGGGGAGGAGAACCTCTCTTGACCTACTAACCACCCCTCTTCTAATACACCCCAGGATGCCATTGGCCAGGCAGCTGATATTATTATAGCCAAAGATTTTGTGCTGCATAGAAATCTGGATTTACAAAGTATTTTCTCACTAATGATACATTTTCCACAGCTGCTAACTTTAATTTTTGCTATGGTCAGAGGTACCCCATCGATAAAACATACCAGATTTTGTTTTATTCTAAATTGGCATAAGTGGCAAATACTCAGATTTATTGTTAGCACCTTCAAATGCTTCCTTTTTATTTAAAGGCTTATACCCTTCCTTGGGAGATTCTGGATACCCAGGCACTGAGGCTTTTAGGCATGTCTAAGATGTGGATCCTCACTTCCCTGCCTCTGATTTCCACTCAGGACAACATACTTATTAGGAATACTACAGAGCTAATCAATCTACATTATTTATGCTGTTGATTCACTAGTCTAAAAATCAGAAATATGAGATGAGTCAGTACTAAAATTTTACCTATCACTATATTAGAGTTCTACTATGCACTTTTTGTAGCCTGAAGAAATCATTCTGAAAGTTCAGGAGTTCATCACGCTTCTCTGGTAATACTAGCATGTGCATTTGTTAGCTGAGATACTTAATATGGCTTTTCTCAATATACAATTTACTTTTTTAACAAATACTGTTAAAATAAGGCTGTTGTTCTCCTAAAGCCCACAAAGCTTACATTAAACTGCAAAATCATTTGCTTTCGTGGTCTTTACTGATATCCTGGTAGTTTGGACTTTGCACTGCAGACTGATTCATCTACTCTGATTACCAGCCTGGTTAATAGATACAGGTGTACCTTGGCTAACCACTACGAGCCTTTCAAACTTGTATGCTTGATAATGTGCACAGGAACTGGTCTTATCCCAAAACCATAATCTGACAACTGCAGTACTGAGGGTTAAAGTAAGTTCAGGCGAAAGCAAGTTTCTGGGTCCTGCTCATTTCTCCAAGACTATACATCCTGTTTAGAGACGAACTCGAAAAGGCTACACAAGCATCCCAAGAAGTTCATCCTGAGAATATATCACACACTTTTACTTAAGTGGAATCTTACCTCCTTGTTTTAATTGCATGAACTCATCTCTCCCTTACTGAGCCGTATGAAAGGAGTCTGAATGGCTGCAACAGCTGCTACAAATTACCAATTGCAAATGTTATGGAAAAGCCTTGAGATTCTACGAAATACATATTGAGCAACCTGATGGGTCAAAAGTGCAATTACCCAAATTTGGAGAGTGTGATTGGGAAATGACCTCTTGGGAGAAAATATACTTTTGAAATGGATGGCTTGTTCATTGTACTACAAAACAGATTAGTGGGTAGAGACAAAAAAAATGCAAAGTTTGCCTTAAAAATTGTGAAAAGAAAACTTTGTGCAGCTGACAAAATGGTAAATTGTAGGAAACACTTCATTCATGGCTGTTCATGTAAAAAGGGAAAAAGAAAATCACCTGAGATTTCCTACACGCACTCAACGGAACACAAACAAAGCACTCCAAAAACATCTGTTCGAAATAACCCAAGGTTAGAAAAAGGAGCAGCACTAAAAATGTCTTTGAATAGTGATAACAAGAGAAAGATGCAACAAAGAACAACAGGAAACTTGTAACGACCCTTTATTAAAATAAATTCCTTATTTTTAAGGAATTCCATGCACTGTTGGACTCCACACACCATGCAGGAGTGCCATTGGGCTGCAGATATCTGCAGACCAATTAGTTTTGCTTTGCTGATGTACAGGCACTGAGCACTTCAGCTGTACTCACTGCTGCAACACCCAAATAACCTCCTGCTCAGGCTCTGGCTGAAGGAAGTATTAGCTCCCAAACGATCCTTTTGCAGATAAATAGTTTCATATTTTTCTTGGTAAATTTTCATTCCCCAAATATTGCACAATAAATATGGATTAGCTTGAAGTCTTGGCATAAATACTATCTTGTTTCTGCCTTTCCTTCCCCTTCTTTCCAATTTTCTTCCCTCATCCTCAGTTCCTGTTACACCACAACTAGCTGAAATTTCACTAGCAGCATCTCGGTGATTTTCTTTGCTTGACCTTCCTAAGACATGTTTCTGCATTATTTTAATAAGATTGCACAACGGCATCAATAATGCAAAATGGGACAAACAGATACTGAAGCTTTCCAGAGCTGTTTTATTTTGCCATCCACTTCCTTAAATGACATAGCACTTAAATGGCCACAACACTGATGCTGAGGGCGCACTCTAGCTAAAAAGCTTCTGAGGACCTTCTGCTCAGTAATGAAGAGGGAAAGCTTCACAAATACTGTGTCAAATGGCAAGAGCGTCATAGCATCAGAGGAAAGGGAAGGGAAAGGGAAAGGATGTGTATTGGGACAGCCAGTTGTTTCACAGAATCACAGAACGTTAGGGATTGGAAGGGACCTCAAAAGATCATCCAGTCCAATCCCCCCACTGGAGCAGGAACACCCAGATGAGGTTACACAGGAAGGCGTCCAGGCGGGTTTTGAATGTCTCCAGAAAAGGAGAATTCACAACCTCCCTGGGCAGTCTGTTTCAGTGCTCTGTTACCCTCACTGAGAAGAAGTTTCTTCTCATATTTAAGTGGAACCTCCTGTGTTCCAGTTTGCACCCACTGCCCCTTGTCCTGTCATTGCTTGTAACTGAGAAGAGCCTGGCTCCATCCTCGTGACACTCACCCTTTACAAATTTATAAACATTAATGAGGTCAAAACAATCAATGAGTTTCAAAACAATCATGGTGAGCACTACAGTGAATAATAAACTTGTGCAAGCTGCTGAATTATCAAAAAACATTTTAACCTTCATCTAACAGACCAAAACTTTTGAAGGCATATCCAGCCTGCCTTTTCCCAGCTCTGTACAGCTTATGCCACCTATGGCCATCATTCCAACCTCCCCTGCCACACCACATGCTAAGCACACCAAACCATTAACACCTCAAGGCAGAGGTGGCAACGGGAGATCTGAACAGGATCCGCTCTCCTACAGTTTTTCAATAAAGTTTGGATGAGCATCTGGAATGATACTTATACATTCTGTCCCATTGTACAGCACATAAACAAAGCTAGAGCCCAAGCTATGTAGAGTCTGTCTGTATTTGTTTTACACAACAAACTCACAGAATGGTCGGGGTTGGAAGGGACCTCTGGAGATCACCTAGTCCAACCCACCTGCTAAAGCAGGTTCACCCAGAGCAGATCACACAGGAATGCAAAAATATCACACCTAAATTTGTGGCAAATTAGAATACAAGACACTGTAATCAAGCCACTACTCAACTCAGGATAAAATAGTTCAGTCAAGCACAGGTTAAATGCAGTGATAGTGATACAAATCACTGGAAGCCAAGAATTACTCTAAGCAGCCAAGAAAAGAACATAAGGAAAGTTAAAACTTAAGTTTTAAGAACTTAAACATGCATTTTGAACCTGTAATGGCAAGTGCAGGGAACACACATCATTATCACATGACCTTCAGCCTACAAAGGCTGTAACCATGAGTTAACACAAGCTGGGCTCCGGACTGCAGCGGTACTGTCAGGAGAAGATGCTGGTCTCCCACCAGAACAGGAAGAATTTGTAGGTTTGGGGTATGAAAACCCCGATGTTTCCCAGCAGACTTCACACATGCCTCAAAAATCCTTAACAGTAGAGTTATATTCTTGTATGGAATTAACTGGATCTAAAAGGACCTCAAATAAACCATTCTTGTTTGATTCACCACTGACACAGTAATTCTGAGTAACTAGTGAATTCACAGGATATTCAAAGAACTTTCGAGGGAAGAACAATAATAAAGCAAAAGACATGATTACTTCTAGACCAAGTTTTATCTTTTAAACACAGTTGCTTAAGAAAATGAGGCTGATTCAAACTGCCTGTCTGTCTCTAGAGACCAATGAAACTACCAGTCAGTTTCAAAAATCGTCAGTGTTTCCTAAAACGCTAAGTTGGTACACATCGTATGACAAGAAATGGCCAAAGGATGTGACTGAACCTCCACTGAGGAAATCACAGCAGCATAACTGCTCCACTATTCTCAGACAACACTACTATTAGCCTCAGCTCTGTCACAGAAGAAAACAGGCTTTATGAATGATATACTTGCAATGTTAAAAAGTTCAGTGAGAGTATAGTCATCCTCTTCCATCCCTCCCTGCAACTGAATAAAACCAGACTACCCAGCTGAACGTATATGCCTGATTTAACCATTTGAAAAAAAGAAAAAGAAAGAACAGTGTATAACTTTTCCCTGTATTTGGAAATTTGCTTTAAAAAGCTGACTCTAAAATTGCCATGGACAAGTAGAAAGGCTAGGAAAACTCACAAAATGCCAACAAATTTCTGCTGTCATAAAAACTGCCTAGAAAATTCACATTCATTAATTAAAACTGAAGTGTGTATGTGGGGGAAGTCTGATTTTGAACGTTGTGTTGTTTTGACTTACGGTTTACACAGGTCTGGTCATAACTGATGCTCTGAAAGTACACCAAAAGAATTCAGTTCCATATGGTATTCCTCAGCTTCAACCAACACTAAATGAACAACACAAGGTCCTGTAGTTTCTTTCCTATGTAAACATTGCTCGTTTTTCAGATTATAAAAGTACAAAGTTACATTTGCAACGTTTTCCTGTCTTTGACGCTTCTCCTAAAACTGCATAAGAAGATATACACGGGAATGCAAACTCTGAAGCAGAAAGAGAGCTATCCCCATAATAATTTACATTAAAGAAATGTTGAGGAGAAAAACGGGTGAAAAGTTAATAAAAACAAAGCAACAAACTTTAGCAAATTTACACAAACTTGTAACACTTCTCTACCCTTTTAATTGATGAGCAATTTGTGTAAAATAAACTGCTAAAGTTTTAGGAGACAACTAGTCAAGAAAAAGCTCTTTGTTGTAAATATTTAGCCTTACACTGTTGTCAGCATCAGGGGTCTGTGAAAAACGAGCACCTGAGAAAACTTTACATTAGATTCAAGGGAAGAGGCCCAAAGAGACCTCTCTCAAGTGTTTTTGGGAAGGAAGAGACTAAAACTGTACTTGTGCCATTCCCAGAACAATCTGAAAAGGGGCAGCAAAACTAGCAGTGGAAGCCCAGAAATAATTGTTGAAATCACAAGCTAGACACAAATCTCAGTTTCTTTACTTAAAAAAGTACTCTGGAAAGAGGTTTCTGCCCTAGTTCTGGCATCTGTTCAGATGAGTTCATTCATAACCGGTTCTTACGCATGGAAAAGTCCAGCTACAATATTTTACTTCAATTTACAAAAGGCCCTTGTGGGTCTACTGAATTTGTATAGGGCACTAGCTTACATCAGTACAAATGCGCTCAGGATACCTCCAACAGAGCCTGTTTGGGATTCAGGTTCACTGTCAGTGTTGTCCCATTGATTTACAGATTATGGTCAGAATAAATTTTTCCTCGCACATAACACAAAAATTTTCAGGGGAGAAGTGTTTGGTTCTTCTCAGGAAAACCAGGACACTCTATTCCAAAAAACAAAGGGGTGCAACCCTTGTCTTTATTCTCCCATGTTAAGTTAGTGTTACCTGATCATCTTTGGTGAAAAACTCCCTTTTTTCCTGCCAGGAGCGCAATGGTAGAGAAAAACACAAACTAGAGGCTCCTGTGTAGGCACTATCCCAGGCAGATTAGGCATCTCATCTCAGCCTAGTGGCTACAGGCTAAGAGAATCACCAGCTGTTAATAAATATTTAAGTTAAGTAGTTACAGGCCAGTAGGGAGCAGCATGAAGCATGCTAAGGTAGTGTTTCAAACTCTGAAATCTGAAGAAAACCTTTGTGAAACTGCATTCTAGGATGCCTTCTTTTGTATTTTTGTGCCACTGTGGGTCCTACTGCAATACTGATTATTTCATCAGGGCATAATTCCTTTCTGTTCCTCAATGGGCAAGGAATTTGTCTTGAATATCGTTTACATCTTGCTGCATTGATTGTATAGCGTTTGAATACATTGGTAAAGGAAGAAAGAGGAGAAATATTTGATGGTGATACCCCCAGAAATCCTGCTTGCTAACTGCCCTGAGTAAACAATACAGGACAGCATTCTCCAGTGCCAGATGGGTTCAGCTGTACGTGACTCTGCTGAGCCCTCAGAGGACACCATCTGCTTCCTCAAAGGTGGGTTGGTAAAAGCAACGTTAGAGATCATTTTTGAAATGCACAAGTTCTGGGAAGAAGCACGGGTTTATAAATAGAAGTTGGAGGTATTGATTCAGGGAATGCCACAGACAAAACAGGCAGAGACGGAAGCTGCAGGGTAGCTGCCTTTTCTGGGAGTTGAGACAATGTGAAATTACTTCAGATATATTCTTTTACTTCAATGTAGCTGAAGAGACACTGCAAAAGGGAAAGAACCATGAAAATACATTATTCTGTATGGTAAATCTAGGAGTGGATAGGCAGCAATCTGGCAAAGCTTTAAGCATAAAGCTTTGCATCTTGATGTAAAGAAAGAATTTTAAAACACTGCACTGCCTAAAGAAGTACAAATCCGTGTTTTCTTCCATTGATTTCTTACAAGTGCATTTTCTTCAGCTTGAGGATGGATGAGCTTCCCGCTGGTCTCTTCCACTGCTTGTTGCCACTTGAATCAATAGCCTCGAGGCACTGCATCTAGACAGGGATCTCATAATTTTTCTTCTCAGCCTTCACTTCCTCTCCAGTTCCACCATATTGTCTGTTTTATACCATTGGCAGAGCAGAAATGACCAGAAGTCAAACAGTCCATGCACCTTGTTTGGGCCACTACAGCACACACTTAAGAAGTATGAATCAAATATGTGGCCAAGGGGACTTTGATGGAGAGAAACATGAAAACCAGAGTGTGTGCACCATCCCGTGGGAGCTTGGTGGTGCTGTCACTGTTTCAGTGTCCCAGCACATTCTGCCAGTAGACTTAAATGCTTCAGGAAAGGGCCAAACATTTCTTCTAAATGCTGAGTGCCCTTGTGCCTAAGGAGAGAGCTACAACATAAACTGGGGACTGGCTGTGTGACTCAAGTCAGCAGTGCCTCAACACAACTGTACTTGGGTCCAGAGGCCAAAAAAGCCCTGATAGTAGTCCACAAAGAGAGGACAAAGGCAAAGGTGGGCATGAGCAGCTACCTGGACTCAATTCTTTATCACTGCGAATGCCAACCATCTGAATCTGTGGCTCATGGCCATTAAATATTTTTGCTGGTTCAGGATTTTGAGTCATTATCTTCCACCTTTGACACCTGACAAGGTGGAAGTTTCACTTCTCCTAACATATGTACATCAGACACTTAGGAATAGCAGGACAGAGCAATGCACAGAATGGAGAAAATATTGGGTTGATAAGGAAAGAAAAATACCACTGAAAATATTGGCCATAAGGAGGGGAAAAAAAAAACCCAACCAAACACTAAGGCAAGAAGCTTCTGATACAGCTGTGGAACTTGTGGTTGATATTTTCTCCAGGTTTTCTAGGGCTTGTGGGTTGTTTGTTTTCTCTTTCTCATTTCCAGGAAATAAAGTGTCATGAGAATGAAAGCTTGCATTGATGAATGTTTGCTGTATTCACTTTGCAGTGTTCCTCTGTCTTATGAATATAAAAGCTGAAGATACAACAATAATACATAATGTGATTGATTTTGCAATTATTGTAGCAATAAAAAGAGGTGATATATTATCTCATCATCTGTACAAAGGAAGTGTAATAATCTCTCAAACTCTCTTTCTTCAATGATCACTGAGTGTACAATGAGAAGCAGAAACATCACTATACATTTAAGTCTAGATGTAGGGAAGTTCATACAGTTTGGAAATTCACACGTCTCAGTATTCATCCATTGCTCACGTCCATGGATCGATTTCTATACACTGCAAAGTGCCTCGATGTTATTTAGCTACCTTAGAAAGATACAGTGCAGGCTGACATCCCAGCAAGAACAGGGTGGGCAGCATTTCCATCTACCAACATGCTGTTTTTATTTTTCCTGATTTAAGCAGTCAAAGCAAGGAAAGGTTCTACGTGCTACAATCAATCTAAAAGGAAAGTGTTCAGTTTCAAACCTGACCACTTTTTATCTGGGCCAAAATAATTCCCTGCAGTTGTCAAGCAGGTATCATATGCACAACCAACCCAATGCTTTCAAAGGTGCAAAGCTGTCTATAGTATTGGAGGCGGAAAGCCACATAGCTGGGAAAGGGCACTTAAGGAACCCAAAATTGGGAGAGATGGCAGTGTTCTAGTTATTGGATACCTCAGATTCAATAAAACGAATTCACAGCATATTACTTTCTAGTGAAAATTCAGTAGCCTAGCTACATCGTTGTGTAACTTAAGTTACAACAATGTAACTCACAATGTTGTGTAACTTAATGATGTAATTTAATCAAAGTTCTGCCATGTATTGGAATACAGTGAATGTGTCTAAGGAAAACAGCTATAGTTAGCCAACACAAACCATCTGACCTGCACCTTTTGCACACCTTGTGCACTGTGACACTTACTACCTCAATTTAGCTGGCTACCACTGGGGAAACCCTGGCTTATTTAACACTCCTTTACCATGTTAAAAAGCCTCCAGAGACCATTACAGTGTACTTATTAGTGCTGTAGAACTTCTAATGAAGGCAGGACCCAGGTGTTCTCCAAACTCTGAGGGTCACTAGATATAATACTTCCACTTTTCCACTGATCTGAAAGACAGATGGCAATCCTACCCTAAATGAGGTTATATGCAGCTTTTTCAAAACACCAGGAACACTCCAATTTCTAGGAAGTAGAAACCATCACTAGAGGGCTGCATAAGGTGCAACCTCCACCTCAGTGCTGCTGAGATCACCAAGATATGGAAAGCATATTCAAGAGACCTTGCCACCTCTCCTAGTTGCAGATGTCTCCCAGCTCATTCTGACAACAGGCTTGATCTTTCAGGAATCCCCCTTCATATCACACCACACAAAGCACAGATACTATTCACCCATAAATAAAGGAGACGCGAGGTGGTACAGTGAAGTATATGCATTTTACAGAAAACATTCATCGACCAAAACACCTCAGGGGGTAGAAAAAAATACTGAAAATACTGATAAGTCATCTCCCATCTTGTCTCTCTGTACATGTACTATTTTCTTAACTAGAGGAGAGTGAAGGTTGAAGAATAAGTCTGCTTACAGAACCTGTAAAGCTTAAATGAATACAACTACTCTAAAGGCTTGAGATGGTGTATCAATAATCAACCAATCTGAGGCACTTTCAGTGATGCAATAGCACCATGGTGTATTAAAGGTAAAAGCATATACCAATAAACATTTATGAAACCAGTCAGCCATTTCCAAATGTTAGATATGTCAGGAAAGGTTATTTCTTATATCTTTTATACCTATTTGTCTGGAGCAAAGAGTTGAAACTGAATTTGTACGCAGTGTTTATACAACACTCGGGACAACAAAATAAACAATGACAAGAAATCACTAGAAATTATTTAAGTGGTTTTAAAGACAAATATACTCTAGAAGTATAGATTACCTCTGTCAATCAATCTCATAAAAGGTTAGATTTAAATGAAGTTGTCTTCCCCAAATTTGCACAATACAATTGAATTAAACCCTTCCCATTAATAACAAAACAGAGACTAAACAGATGTTTGACCCATCTCAAAGGTTGGAACTCATAAACTATGGTGTCCAAATGTCCTAAAAGCAGACAGTCACATCTCTAGCATCCGTGTGTGATATGAAGAGGGAGCCACACAACTGAACATATTTTCTGTTTGGACCAGCACAATGGTTTCATAGAATCATTTAGGTTGGAAAAGACATTTAAGATGATCAATTGTATTTGCTTCAGTGGAAGGCTGCAGGCAGTATTAATACCTTAATGCAGGGGTGTCAAACTAATTTTCACCGGTGGCCACATCAGCCCCGCACTTGCCTTCAAAGGGCCCAACGTAATTTTAGGACTGTATAAATGGAGGAGTAGTTTGACACCCCTGACTTAATGCATATTAACAATAAGGATAAGTATACTCCATTTTACTTTCTCAACATGAATGACACTACTTCATTTCTGATGCCTACATGGGCTTCCACCTTCATTTTTTTTTAGAATAGAATAGAGTAGTTCAGTTAGAAGGGACCTACAACAATCAAATAGTTCAACTGCCTGACCATTTCAGGGCAATCATTTCCCACGTTTAGATTGCAAAGTGTCATTTGTGAAGGAAAAAAGCACAAAGAGGCACCCCACAGCTTTGATCAACCATTTTCCAGATACTAGCAGTGCAGAGGCAGATTTCAACTATTATTTTCATAGGACAAAAATTATTTCTGAATCATAGAAATACACAGCATCATTTGTCTCTGCTTCCAGAGTGCAAATGTAAGCAACAATATGCTTAAAATACATACAGTGAAAACTGGGGTTTTGTTTTCTTGTGGTTTTTCTGGTTGTCTGTGTGTGCCTATGGGTGGGTGGTGGTGGTGGCTTGTTCGGTTTTTCTTTTTGGTGAGCTGGTTGGTTTGGGGTTTGGTTTTTTTTGGTTTGTTTTGTTTTTTGAACTGAGAAGAGATGAGAAGAATCTGACCAATTCTTTGAAAATAAGTATTTTTTCCAGGATTTTTCCTATCCCTCTTTACAGTGCTGTGATGAATGATCCTATGAAATTCAGTTGTATAAGTTCACATCAATCCTCCTTGCACAAGCCCTTTCTGAATTGGATGGGCTCTGACTACATTGAGTCTATCAGAGAACAGGCACACACTTCAGCTAGAGTTTGCTGTGCTCACAGGCATAGAATTTGACTAGAAAATCAATTATAATTAAAATGACTTGGTGTTGTCCCTTTCCCTCTCCTTCCCTGTAATCCTACCTTGTAATATTAGTTTTTTAAGATGAATAGAGGTTGGGCAAAAGAGAGGTTTTGATGTTGATCTCCCAAATCAAGACGACCTTCGGTACACGTTAATTTAAGAGAAGCTGCGGTATTTTGCAGGATCAGGCACCTCAAGAGAATTCACATATTGAATTCAAGTTTTTATTAACTCAACACTAATCCCTTTGACCCCACATTTCCAAACCTGGAAGCCAAATCCTCCCTGAGGGCCTAGACAGTGATGAGAGGTTTAAGATCAGTTCCCTGCCAGGCAGGTGACTTGACTGGAATGCCACAACTGAGATTTCTCTGTTTGCTTTCCATCCCACTTCTAAGCCAAGGAAACAGGACACTTCATCCACGGCGGATGACTTCATTCCCCAGAAGAGCCAATTCACATTTAGGTCTTCAAATTCCTGCTTTTAAGTATCTCTGAAACTAGACAGGATATTTTGACTGGCAACTTTAGGTTACAGGCTAAAAAATGAAGTGCAGAACTATCTATCAGTTGACACAGCTGCAAAAGCACAGCTTTGTGCAGCCTTGTTGCAAAAGATTACCGTTTTCCTAAAGAGGTGGGTAAAATGTATAAACAAACTATGCAGCTGAGACTTGGCATCCAGAAACCCTCCTTTCAACGCTAACCAGTAGGATTTCCTCTTGCTTTCTTTCCTTGTGGCCTCACAAATCTGACATTTCTTTGGGTTGCAGATCTCCCAATCCTGCCACCTCAGCCTGTGGAGGTCAAAGCACTCTCCTGGCAACCTCACGTAAATCCTCTTTTGAGGAGGAGGGCCTTGCAGACAAAATCTCAGTATTCCCTATGCTCATGCTCTCACTGTTAAGCCACGATGTAAATAGGAAGCAAAAAGCAGAGGGGGGGGGGGTGTTTGCTTTGTTGTTGTGGTGGTTTTTGTTGCTTTTGGTTGGTTGGTTGTTTTTGTTTTTTAAAAAGTAGAGTGCTGAGTTCTTTGGATGTTCTAGGAACTTACCCTGTAAAAAAGCCTCAAGAGCAATGACAACCCACAAAACATCCCCATGCACTGATCTCCAGCTCAGAGCCAGGCTTCTAGCAGACGGGCACTGTGGAGCCTGACTTGCTTGTTACTACAGCCTTAATCAATACACTGTGTGATGAATTTGCTGGCTATGCCATGAGAAAACAGAAAAGATGCTTCAGCTACAGGAGCTTTAAACTAATTTATTGGGATGACTTCTAATAGACATTCCATAGAAGTGCCTTGAGATTAATTTTGCAGAGCAGAAGGAGCTATTAAAATTCCTAAAAATAATTTCTCCACATCTAAAAATATCCCGCTATCATAGTCCAATAACTCAAGCCCTTTTAGGGTTGGTAATTAACTGAAGCACTAAGAAAATGACCATATCTTCTTTTCAGTGAGTGAAAAAGACGTCACATTTTTAACTGTGTATAGTCATGATGAACTGGCTTTAGTGCTTTTGTTTTTTCCACAAAGATTAAAGCTTATTCTTTCTGTGCTTGGTGACTGGTAACTTTGGGGAAGAAACACTTCTAAGTCTTCCAAGCAATGCTTATGCAAAAATTTATACATGTGGACCCATGTGTATTCGTTGTTATATCGTGGAATACTGTTCCTTCTTTTTAATCTTACATTTTAGGTTTCCACACACTAATTCATTTATATAAAGTTGCTTTTTACTTCTCCTTTACTTCCTTGAAACATAAGAACTTGTGTTCCACACTGTTAAGCTAGAACTGCATGAAATAATGAATGATACACCTTAAAACACTGACAATAGTTGACCAAGCATTTTCATGCTTTAATGACTTTTACGTGCTCCAGTTATGATATTCAGCAATGTAAACAATCTTGACATTAGACATTTCTCCAGTCACTTTTAAATGGCTCAAAGACACAAGAGGACTGAAAAAGACAGCTTCCTGCCCCGTTTCATGCTTAAAATTGTGCAATTTAATGAAATTATTTTAAGGAAATGTATGATTTGTTACCAGACATGTTACATTTGTTGTCAGCAAATCTTAAAGAACAGGGTGAATATTAGATATCTACATGGATCTGAAAAGAAATGATGTATCTCTTTCTGACAACTAGTTTTGTTTTGTGAGGGGGTTTTGTTTTTTGTTTGTTTGTTTGTTTGTTTTTTTAAATTAAATCAAGCACTGAGTTTCCTTATTCTTCAGAATGAGGTAAGAAGTGGTAAGAAAGTCAATACCTAGGCAAGCACACTAAATTACATTCCCTTAGGGAGAGCATTACTGGGACTGAAGAACAGTTAGTTTAATTGGAAACTATTGTTTAGGTAATACTGGATTTAACAGAGTAAAAAGGAAAACCAAAGGCTATATTTATACGACATTGAACACACTAATGTTTCTCTGTATGTACATTTCTGAGGGCATAACAGCACCATAGCTCTTTTTCAGTAAATATGAGAGCAGTTAGTGATATCTTCTTAAAATTTGACCTACTTTCTGTACAATAGCCACAGATGATATAGCCCGCCTGCTTTCCATCTACACACCCTCATATAAAAATGTATTGCATATACACAAATTACAGCAAATATGTAGATCTAGATCTTTAAACTGCTGTCATACGTCTCTAAGTCCTTCAAAACAACCTCCAACACGTCATACAGGCAAAGAAAGCAGACCAGTTTGAAGGAATTAACTGCAGTCTCTCACACACAGCTCCTAATTACTTCACCGTCTTGTGCCATTTGATTACACTGATGAGAGACAAACCTGGTTGCTGGCTGAAGGGCCTTGTCTTGGGCCAGAGCCCAAATAAGGAGCAAAGACCAACATCCAAGCGTTCATAGTTCAGAAATCCTGCAGCAGTGGTGACTGTATTTCAGAGATGCTCGCTCAGGAGAATCAGTGCCTCTCAGAGATGAACTACCTGTAGGCACACACTGCATTGCACCGGTCAAACCCTGCAACATTTATCCACATAAGCAGCCTGAACCACAGGTTAGATGAAGAAAACTGCACGATGTGTGTCTCATGTTTTCCAGAACACCTATCCCAGCAACTCGTAGGAGGGATGGCAGCTCAATGTCACTAGGTAAGCTCTCCACAAACCCAACCTCCTGGCTCCCGAACGCAGAGAAACGTGGTGACCCACCCTCACAGCCCTGCTCCCTATGCCACTGCAGTGGCTGTGTGCTCCTGTCTCTGCTCATTCCCCCAGCACAGCCCACAATCACATCGGGATTCACTCCCGTGACTTCGAGCTGCTGTCTTCTACCTCGGGGCAGATGTTCCACCAACTTCAACCACACCTGCACAACTTTCATTTGAATTTTTATGTTAGGTTTTTTAGGTCTTCTGTAAGCTACGTGAGAGATAGGCCACTTCTACTAAAAGCCAGTGGATTAAAACCAACATATATAATACGTTCCTTATGTTACTATTACAGGTAATTCTTTCCTCCAGACATAAATGACAGTCCTTCTGGAGATACGCATTCATATTTTTTTCTTAAGCAATTCACGATACTTCTGCAACCTTTGACGAAAATTATGATGCAGATGCTTTTCTTCTCTTTAAAACAAATTCACGTCAATATAAGAGTAAATGAATCAGGAGGTCGTAAGCATTGTGTTCCAAGTCAGATGACAACAGACAGCTTCACAGAATACACTGTAATGTCCTGGCTTCATAAACAAGCCTACTAAAAAAACTTGTGCATGATAACTGATTTAAATTGTATTTAAATACCAGAGCCTTTTGCTCTCATCTTAACCTTAAACTGTGCGAAAAATCTAAAATATAACAATTGACCCCACTTATTCTTGCCAAGTTTCTGAAATTTGGGAGGGATTTGAGAGGTGTGGCAAACTTTGTGCTCCAGCCTCTCAAATATGCAATGAAGGGAGCAACTTTTTTACCAGTGACTCCACACACAAACGAGAAGTAACAGGAATCTTTCTAGCTACTTTCCATGGACAAGGAATACAGTCTAACACAGCCACCAACAAAAACAACAAAGCTTCAGTGTGAATGCACTTCATTAAGCTAAAATGATTAACATTACATAAACTCGGTTTATATATCCTTCAGATAAGAGAGACCATTTTCACATAACATGCAGGTCACGCTACACAATAAGCAATCTTACCTCAAATCTACAATGTTGTAAACTTTCACTGCCTCAGACTGATTTCCAGGAATTAAAAAACCCTGGTAACTTCCATTTTATCCACATCTCATTCAACTACTTTAGTCTCCCAGTTAGTAATTAGTAACCTACCCAATAGCTCATGCTGCTTCTCACTATAACCTCTGAGCTAACAAGAGACTCGTATGTCCTTCTGAAATATGTATCCCCATCCTGTCCCCTCCGGTGCTGGAAAAGAGGAAATGAAAGAACCGTAACTACGTTGTCAGTGAGGGTTCATGAACAGAGAGCAGGATACTGAAAGCTTCTGGAGACAGGTCGGCAGCACAGGAAAACTAATGAACAATTCAGTTATGGAATAGTAAAGCAAATGTAATCAGTGGAAGCACTAAATTAAGACCCAGAACTCCTTTAAAAATATTCTTTGATAAGTAATAAAAAAAAGCATATTTGAACTATTCTTAGAGAGGGAAATAATAAGAATTAAAAACACACCTAAAAGACTGATTTACAAGGTTCTGTGCCTCATTAGTTCCCACTGACCTTAGTATGCACAGGCTCTTATAGTATGTCCCAGGATCAGGGCTTAAATTTAATATGATAAGAAAAAACAAGAAAACAGTATCTTGAATGTAAACCCACAGGTTGCTCTTCATATAGTGCCTTATGTAGTTTAGTTAAACATTGTGCTATATCCCTTGTATTCCTCCTGTTTGCTAGCCCTACCATTATGTCTCCTTAAATTAAGGTTTGATCTTGAAACCTTCTGATTAACACAGCTGCACAACACTGCTCATGAGTAAAGCCAAGCATAAGCACAAACATTTGCAGGATCAGCTTGGGATGTTACAAAATAGTCCACTTCCTTTTCTTGGACTTGAAGAAAAAAAAATCTTACTTTTGCATTAAAATAATAAATATACTAAAAAAAAATAAAACCAATATTCTTATACTGCAGTACACCACAGTATCATAACAACGTACAGACTGGCAATTGAACTTCATTGTCATGAATTTGGTAACCTGCTCCTTACATGAAAATTATTTTTAAATTACTAATGTAGGGCATCACATAGCTATCCAATAACAACTAAAACCAGTTATAGATTAACTCGTGTTATTTAAGCCTACACCACACGGACCATATTGCCATTAGAGTTCTTATTCCTAACCATTTTCATATTTCTTCTCTCCAGACACTTGTTTGATTTCAAGCTCCTATTTTGCAAATGCTAATTTAGAGGTTATAGCTGTAGTAATATTCACATATGTTTCATTAAAAACATACATAAAAATGGGCTTATTATCATAACAGGTAAAGCACTGTCCTGATAGCTGGAAGCAAGTGATTTGACCATTTACCCTGGATAAGCAACATGATTCTGGAGCATGTACTACCCCACCTACACCTAACACATGCCTGGAGGTGCCACAGCACTCTCTGTCCCTATTACAATACATTGCGTGCACATCCTGAAGGAACCTGGACTATTTTGATTTTATAGCTTCAGCACATTTCAGTGTATCAGCAAACTGCAAAAAACCTCTTTCATATGTCTTCAGAAAAATCCCCAAGTCTGCCCTGTTCACTGAACATTTTTCAACCGCACTATTAACATTTTATAAGCAGTGAGATATAGGAACAATTATGTGAAAAATTAATCAGTCATGCAGTTACATCAGATAGTGTTAGGGTTCATTAAAATATTTGAGACTTCAGCTAAATGGCTAATTGCTTTGTCTAATAGAAATTATTATTTGTTTCAGGAAGGAGAAAGCAAAACTTTGGAATTGGCCCAAGACGCAAAAGCACAAACCCAGAGTGCTCAGAGCACCAGGCAAACCTGAGTGACATCGTCCATGTAACAGCCTGAGTCTTAGTGTTGGCTCCCCCAAAAAGGCAAAAACTTCTTGCCATGCTCAGAGCTGGACTAATTCTGCCACCAGGGAAGACAAAGAACTTTTCTCTGACTTCAGAAAAACACAGGTAGTGAATCAGAGCCCATCCCACCAGCACAGCATGAAAGTTGTAATGTGCCTGACCCTTACTCTCTGACTTGTGCTACTAGTGCTGGCTCAGGTAGAAGTTGGACTTAATTTTGTCAAACAAGTTAAAAAGGGCCAGGTTCAAACTGAGACATAGCTGGCGCTGGATTGATTCTTGCTTGCCATTGCTTCCTTTTCTTTCAAATTGTCCATGCTAATGCAAGAGGACAGGAGAATTAGAAACCCCTTGAGCAAAATAAATGCTTTAGAAACAAAACTATCTCATTTGTCAAGGACATTTAGCAATGGCTCATTTTGTAAGTAACATTCCCCATTATCTTTTATGCAGGCAAAGCTTTTGAGCCTTTACTAATTAAGCCTACAATCACAACAGCATACTAAAGTGTGTGCATTTGAAAGGAGTGAATCTATCCTAACCACTTAAGGCTGGGTGTAAAAGAAGTATCTACACAAATTAGGCCTTCAAATAATAGTGGAGAAGGAAAATAATAAGCATGTATTCTGCATATACTAACAAACAGCCCATTTCTCTGCCTAGAGGAATGAATATACACTCTCGATTACCAGTGTAAGTGAACAGACATACAGCACAACTGCAATTTTCTGAGCTACAGTGTACAAACAATGCTAAAGAGAGTCAACACAATAGCCATGTGATGTTGAGACCACCATCCTGAAACAGCCAACTTTTGGGAAGAACGACCCTTTGATCCATCCGGCTTTCTATTCCAGCATCATGAGCACAAGCCTCTTTCATTATCAGACAGGTTGTCATATGGTCTAAGAATATACGTATTAACATAAAGAACCAAGACCAGTCAGCAGAAACGAATCTGCTAATGAAACCTAACGCAAGTAGAAGTCAGGGCACTTCTGTGAAGGAGAGTAGCAGCAGGACTCTGTGCTCCTCTCTCAAGGTTGACACTTTCCACTCAGTGAAGCTAATTGCTTCTGAAATTCAACACTGACTTTCCTCCCAGAAGAATAAGAACTCATACCAAATATTGTTCATAACTTAGAGCATGATATACATTGAAAAAGTTACTATAAAAGAAATCTTACAAGATCCATAGAAGTCAAGTGTGGACAAAAGCGTTAAGTTACTGCTAGAATCATCAAGGAGGATGAATGCAATAGACAATCAGCTACATGTGAGCAGAGCGTGTGTCTAATTTTAAACATGTTCCTAACTTACTAATGCACAGTCAAGGAATCTGAAGGGCAGTGTTAACAGAAACTTTCATTATAGAGAGCTACAAGCTTTAATCATTAAAAATCATACAAATTTTGTATAGAAGAATCAGCATGAGAAAGATCAAGGAAGAAAGTAAGCAAACGTGATGACAGCTTGGACAATGACAACAGAAAAAAGAAATGTACCTACTGAATGGGTTATTTCTCACCCACACAACTGATGCCTCACATAACCGTTAGCAGAGCAATCAGATGCCAAGAAGGACCCTGTAAGCAGAGGGAAGGACACTAACCGGTAAACAGTTTTACTCCTTTTTGCCCTGGAAAATGGTTTTATGTTATTTATTAAAATCCTCATGAAAAGTCAAACCAATAACTCCGAATAGTTTTAGCAAGGAAATATGAATGCTTGACAGAAAAATCTCCGGATGTCAAACACTTCTATTTCTATTGAAATGAGTCTAAAAGCTACAGAAGTTCCTTTTAGCACCCAGTTTCTTCCTAAATTCTGAGTTTATAGTACAGACCCTGGGACTGACAAATAGGACCATGATAGGGAATTGTTGCCATGCCTTTGTAACATCTGAAGCCCAAGGTCATGGTTAATTGTCACTAAAGAGAAGCCAGGGTTAAAGACAAGAGGAAACACTCCTTGATGTGGGATTTTTTCAATTGCACTTTGTCTCCAGCCTCCCCTCCTGCTGACAAAGCCTTAAAGTTAAAACAGTAACACACCCACAGCTAATAATTAACCTCCTCTGAGCTAATGTTTGAATTTTCCCAGGAAACAGAAATTTTCTATTACGTATAGAAAGACTGACGACTTTAAGTTGGAAAAGACCCATTTTGCCTAGGTTGAAGAAAGGCCCATTTGAAGACATGTTTCATTATCAGTGACCGATAAATATTTTTGTTCCCTCGAACAGAAAAGATAAAAAAAAAATAAATTCAAAAAGTATTTTCCATAATAAACTGACCAAACCAATATTTCTTCTAAGCAATCTTTCTTCCATTTTCTCTAGCATATTTACAGAGTCAAAGATTCGGACAAAATAATACATTTTCCTACTCTGCTAGGTCAGACCTTCCTGTCTTGAAACCCTCCTGGTGACCAACTTGGTTGAACACACTTCAGCAGGTTTACAACTGCTTTAAAGTCCATAAAAAACCCCCACATTATCCCTATCCCAAATTTAACCACTGCTACAATATTGGTGCATTGTTGCCTTTGCGTTACACAAAATAGATTATAGATCATTATTGTTCTTATATAACTATTACTGCAACTTTTAAAAACGTTAGTGATGCCATTTAATATGCTGCTGGAAAGCACTTAGATACTTTCGTGGAAGGGCTTATTAAGAGCCTATAAAGAGAAGAGTATTTTCAGGAATTGTGTAACTAAGGCTCTGGAACCCTTGAATTAAGGGTTTCCAAAATATTAGCACCTACTGTAAGTTTTTTAATTCCCTGAGAACAGCTGATTCCTCAGTGCTTTGACAACTTGGTTAGAAAACCTAAGTTTATCTTCTTTCAAGGCATTTAATTTGTCTTGCTCCCAAACTTCTTACACAATCAAGGCAGCTCTTCTGGTAAAGTGTATTCTTAAACACAGTACCCTTTTAAAGATGCAGCAAAAAGCATATTGACTACATATCACATAATTTTTAAACTAATTTCTGAGGAATATTTTGTAGTAGTATACCCATATTACAAACAACTCATAACTTCACTCCGGCATATATTTCTCCTAAAACTCAACAACTTATTTAGAAAGTGAATTGATGGCAATTTGACGCTCTGCAAGAAAAACTATTCCATCATACTAAGTTTAAATTAAATGCAGCACAAAGTGTAATTACTATGTTTAATATTTAAAATCACTGAATTTAATGGCAATATACATTACTAAAAATTGGAAACAAGCTCATTCAATGCAATTTTACATTTCCTACAACACGAGCAAATAATCCTTTCCCCTAACAACTCTGTTTAAAATATAATGCATGTTTGATCATAATGGAGAGAACAGAAATTTCTGCTTCATACTAGAGTTAAATGTTCCTTATAAGGTCATTAAATCACTACAAATTACTGGGGACCTAAAGCAGTAATTCACCATCTTCCCTTTGAAGAATCAGCTTTTGAGTAAAAGGTAAATTTATCCTACGCACACAGGTATGTGTATCTGCAGAGCCAGACAACGCAACAGGTGCAGACATGGGCAAGGCACCACAGCGGTGCAGATGGAAAGCGATGTTAACGCAGGAGCTTCTGCCCTTTCCACTTCGTCCCTCCTCCCCCCAGTAAGTGTCTCCATAAATTCGCAGTGTTCCTCACATTTCACACAACGGGCCCAGGGGTTCAGTCCACTCCCTCATAGCCCACCTGGGCACGTCACCACTAAAGGAAAAATGAAAATGTTTTCATGATTCAAATCCCTTCTTAGGCTTCCAACTTAGATCAGCATCCAGAAACAAAACACAGGTGGACTTCATAGGGACTTGAATGACTTTTTCATTTATACAATGGTGCAAGGTAACAGAAAAGAAACTGTCATTTGATACTTATAGAAGAAAAATGCTTGAGGTAAAATACTGACTTTATTATATAAGTGTGTGTCCTGGTTTCAGCTGGCATAGAGTTAATTTTCTTCCTAGTAGCTGTTATAGTGCTGTGTTTTGGATTTGGAATGAGAATAATATTGATAACACACTGATGTTTTAGTTGTTGCTAAGCAGTCAAGGACTTCTCAGCTTCTCATACTGGCCTTGCCAACAAAGAAGGTGGAGGATGCACAAGATGCTGGGAGGACACATAACCAGGCAGGACAGCTACCCAAACTGGCCAAAGGAATATTCCATACCATATGATGTCATGCTCAGTATATAAACCTGAGGGAGCTGGCCAGGGAAGATGATTGCTGCTTGGAGACGGGCTGGGCATCAGTCAGTGTATGGTGAGGAATTGCTTTGTGCATCACTTGTTTTGTATATCCTTTTACCACTATTATTATTATTACTTCTTGCCCTTTCTGCCCCTTTAAACTGTCTCAATCTTAATCTGTAAGTTTTACTTTTTTTTTTTTCTGATTCTCTCCCACATTCCATTGGAGTGGAGGAGGAACAAATGGCTGTGTGGTATTTAGTTGCTTGCTGGATTAAACCACAATAGTGTGCCCGGGAACTAATTGTCTGAAAAAGCTACTGCACTAATAGACCTGGAGTATGAGGTGT
This sequence comes from Pampusana beccarii, assembly GCA_013399365.1. Classification (NCBI taxonomy): domain Eukaryota; kingdom Metazoa; phylum Chordata; class Aves; order Columbiformes; family Columbidae; genus Pampusana; species Pampusana beccarii. Next base: position 106,690 of record VWYH01006882.1, read on the forward strand.
CCTCTCTACCCAGAGAAGGGATGAAATGAGTAACTGTGAATAATATTGCTCCTCTGGCAAATTAGATATTAAGGTCTATTACCATGTCCATTCTGTTCTTGAATTTCTCAGGAGAGACTCAGCTTCATTAATTCAAGGAGAAAGATTGCTCCTGCCCTCTACAGAAATATAACCAGAAAAGGGCACAATAAGAAACGCATGATGTTTACAATTCTATATAAATATAGGGAAGCAGAAGAAAGGTGACCATTTCAAGTGCGAGCAGCAAATTCGGCACCATTACTGGTAAAAGCATCAAGGTTTCAAATCTGAAATGGGCCATTGAGTCAAGTCCTTTGCTATCAGAGATAGTTATATCATATCATCACTTTTACAATCAGACAAATAAACATCTTGGGCTCAAAAGGACACATTCTCCTCCCACAAATCCTATCAGAGCACTGTTCCAGAACATCACTGAGGTAATCTGATTTCCTACCTAAATTTATTCATGACCAGTTTATATGCACCGTTCTTGTTCCAACCAAAGGGAAAACTGTTTACAGTGAGGGTGATTAAGCGCTGGGCCAGTTGTGGAATATCCATTTTTGGAGACTTCTGAAAGCCAGCAGCACAGGATCCTGAGCGAGCTGGCCTAGCTATGAAGTTAGCCTTGAGCTCAGTAGGCGGGTGGACAAACTGACCCTGGAGGTCCCTTCCAGCCTAAATTATTCTTTCATTACATTACTATCTTTTTTTATCAGAACTGTGCAGAACTGACAGCTTCTTGATGGTAGCCTGTTGGTGTACAACAGAGAATCATTCAGTTGTGCTACAGCTAATAGTAAAAACTTATGAAATCGTTAATCATGTAAGGTTTTAGTTTCACAGAATAAGTTTTACAGAACCATACCAGTTTCATCACTGGTAAAAGACATCTTGTCTCATGTTTCCAGAAGTGTTAGAGTGTGTGTGTATGTGTATGTGCACACACAAGCACCCCTGTGTACTTTCGGGCATCTCCACAGACTGTGTTTGATTCCACCTAGAAATACTCCAATTGCTGAATGCTCGAGAATCAAAATGTAATGCAGCTAAACCAAAAATACTATTAAACCTAAATCACTGTTATAACCTTAAAATCTGAAGGAAAAAAAAAAATGATTGGTAAATCAGGACAAGAAAAAATCTAAGTAATATTACCTTAGATTACTGCATTTCATGCGAGGGATTTAGGCATTTCATCTGGAAGCTTACACAATGACGCCATAAGCCTGTTGATGAATAGAGTTTATGAGATTTAATTCATGTCCACCACAGGCAACAGGGCAAATACCGATGAGACTGGAAAGACAAGTCACCGCTCCTGAAAACCCTCAACAAGTTGTCACTCGAGGAAGCGAGGTGAAGGCATGAGGCCACACAAGGAGACATTTCAGCCAACTGGGAGCAGGGATAGGACAGGGGGCCCTCAACGCTTGACAGTGGGTGCGTGATGATAAAGAGATAGGATGCTTGGGGAAAACCTCGTGCTATATCTGTTAGGCCAAGTTCTTTCAATAAACTGATCAATCACTGTGTACTGCATTTCTGAGAAGAAATGTACCATGCTGCTGAAACAGGCAGCATTTTTACATGGGTCTGCTCCCTGTCTCCTAACATCCAGACTCCAATACAATCAGGTTGAAACTTCTGTGCAGGCTCACCACAAAGGGATTTTATGGTCAGACCAGCCCAACTCCACTGCAAGTAAACAACTAAGCCTGTAAGCTCCAGGTCAAAAGCTATGATGGACTGAAATATCTCACCTCCACTCTCTCCCTTTTACAGAGCTACTGCTTATGGCCACCCTAACCAACCACACATTTGGCTGAGGACGCTAGCTTTCAGAGCCCAAATAAACCTGTTGGCCCAGTCCATCTCTGTACATTTTAGCCTAGCATGAATAATTTTTCTGGACCTTAAGACAAAGCAGCCTGCAGATGGAATGTAACAGTCAGCCAAACAGTTTTAACAAGGCATCACTAACAACAAAAACTTCATTGCACCTCTTGTATGGGATAATTGCATGTCTCAGCTAGAGCACTTATTAAAGATACACCACCACTGAAGATAATTAAAATTTATGCTTCAGAGAAAGGATGCTTTCAATAATTCAGATCAACAGAATAAATATTCAAATACCCTATCTAGAAGCCTAATTGCATTGTTTTAAAAATAATCACAATGATTTCATGGGAAACAACAGGGTTTTAAAAAAAACACCGCACACACAAAAAGCAACAAACTATGATCCATTTGGGCCAGTCTTGATTGCTTAATGTAAATGAGCACATAATTGTGGTTATATTAATGAACAGACTTTTTTTTTTTTTCCTAAGCCTGACATATTTTTGTAAATAATCAAAATGATTTGCTGAAAAGGATTTCTTTTTTACTTACTATATACTCATTGTTCTTCAGATCAAGAAAGCACTTGAAGGTGTTCGGTTACTAATTTTGTCAAATGGGCTTGGAGGGGACTGGTAAATCTGCCTGTCATCAGCAACTACAGTTCAGAACAAGAAGCTGGTTTTAGGCCAAGAGACAATAAAACTGTGTTGCTCTCAGTCTAGTTTTTACCTAAACAAGCTATGAACTGCAAGTTTTCATTTACTGTTTGGGTTGGCCTTCAACATCAAGAACTCGTCTACATAAAAATACTAGAAGCTGGTCCAATGGCAGGAATGAGCATTTTTGTTTCTGGTGGAGGCAAAGGTTCAGTCACACGATGCTCTAGACTTGGTGTCTGGCAGCACTTATTGGAACTGGTGGTAACTCTCAACTTGATCTAACAATGGAAACATTTTATTTTCCAGAGCACAAGAGAAAATGACTGTTCAAGAAAGTCCACACGTTATTTTTGGCAGACAAAACATAATTTATCCACCTAAATGCAACGAGCTACACTACATGAAAAGAAATTTCTAACTAAAATGTGTCTGTCTGAGGTGGGAAGAAGAAGCAGAGTTAAACACATTTGGGTTAGTAGCTTTTTGAACACTGACATAATCCACAGGCATCCCATACGTTTGAAAAATTCGGCCACAAGTAACTAGCTTAAGATGGCAACTACAAAAACTATGAGGTGTCTTGCCTTGACTGGAACATAAACTGATTGCAGGCATTCTGCCCAAAGAAAATACACTGCCTAGAGGTATTAAAATGCATGACTTACACAAACTTTCTTTCATCCACACCCTTCAATAGCCTTCATGACCAGTAGATATGAGCACCTCAAACAAACATTGGAGGATTTTTTATTGCTATCCTATGATGAGGTCATTAAACTAATTTTAAATATGGAGAGCTGGGATTTAAGACCAGACTGACTGTCTTGGTTTGCATGAAAGAGGCAAACCCTGGATGAAATGGGAATTGAATAGAGTTGTCATCACTCCAGGCCTTATTCATCAATTCTGACAAGACTTCCAAATGACTGGTTTCCAAAACTGAGGCAGTGCACACACCCCGCTCTAAGATCCCTGCTAAATGCTCTATGGTTATAAGTTACGGAGTTGGGTTTATTTGAGTAATAGATCACATATTTACTGGGCCACATTATTACTATAAGATCTTGTTTTCTGTTTTTGTCATGCTAAACATCAGTATAGGTTCCTATGAATGTGATACCCATAAGGGGGTAATGTTTTATATTGCTCTACTGACATAAAACACAACTGTACTGATACATTATTCTCCTGATATGCTTGGGATTTCCCTATATCCTTGACAGGAGAAGCAACACATTGCTCAGAAATCTTTGCCAGAAGCTTTCTTATGAAGCCGAACACATGCTGAAGCACTGAGAGCAAAGCGTGTCAGCATAGCAATTGGAAAAGTACCTCCATGGGCACAGAAATCCAATGTGACTGGGGGCCAGGGGAAATCCGCTCTTAATCCCCACGATTGTCATGGTGCTCTGAGGATTGACCCTGCTAAATAAAATTAAAAACTGGGAGAGATAAACTCTTGCCTGCTTTTTCTATCACACAGTTCCCTTAAGGACACCATCACACAGGGAAAACTGTTCCTTTATTGGTATACATACATAAACTCTAACTTTACAAGGGTAGGACACAGGTGTTATCTCTCTTTTATTCCATTAATGCTTCAATACAATGAACAATTTATGTGCAAGATCTTTGCTCCCCGCTCTTCCCAGCAGACTCTTGCTCCTCAGCCTCTTTGAAACAGAATTCCTCCACTTTGAAACCATAATCACTTGTTAGCTTGCTTTTAGCCTTCAATGTCATTTCAGATGGTTTTGGAGTACCCTGAGGAAAAGCAGCTAGAAACCTGCAGAATGTCACCCTCTCCAGAAGGCATGTATGGTTGTGGCACACGCCCATGATTTGAAAATAAAATAAAATAATGAATAAAAAAATCCTTTGAAACAATGGTTTGCACTGCAAAAATGCTATGGCCTCTCATACAAAACTCACGTTATCCTGTCACCCATTTCTGATTAACATTCACAAAATGTGGCCACTGGAAGGCACTCAACAGTCTTATATTGCCCTCTCTTCTGCAATGACAGTAAGATGTAACACCTCTGGAAGTGTATGCTTTAATCAGTGTCCTTTACATTCCACAAGAAAACCCAGTAAACCCAAGTGCTGGCTCTTATAAAGTCTTATATACTAGTTTTGTTACACCTAGATTGCCTGTTAGAGGTAGGTCAATTGTAAAAACCCTTTTTTTTGTCCATGTACTCTGCCTCCTTCAGTCTGGTTTGCAGGCTAGGAAAGGGATTTATTTCGGCATGGTAGAACATGTGCAGACGAAACTGCCTCACCAGTGCTTGGCTGTCAGCTTCCAGCCCAGCATTTGACAGGAGACCCAGGTGAGGTGCTGGGGCCTTTGCATGCTCCCCAGGCCACATGTGGTGGCAACTCAATATATTAAATGCGACTGGAACTTCCTTTCAAATTCAAAAATTTGCTTGGTGGGACTGAATCACCAGCTCACTGGTGGATTTAAAGAGAGGCTTAAAGATGTAATAACTGTTTTTTCAAGAAAACAGGCTAAAATGTTTTTGCTACATTGAAATACTTGGTCCATTTTTAGAATTCTTGCTTATCCTCCAGCAGCACCTGTAACTGTGGGAATGGAGGAAAAAATGCAAACAACAAGCCAGTGTTGACTGAAGAAGATGAAAAAAAAGATGTATACATCTTCTTTCAAAACTTTGTTTTTGGAATTAACCCACTGAAACCAACTGTAAGGTTGCTTATTTATTTCCTGCTTTCCAGGACTCCCACACAAAAGCTTTATTATTAAGGAAGTTTCTCACATTCAAAAATAATCCAGTTTATAAAGCAAAACATTGCCTCATTGTCAGGAATGGATTACGATTTTGAGCACCTCCTTTTTTTTGGAGGATTTAATCAATAAAATGTTTGGGATTTGAAAGAATAGGTGCTGAACCTTCTAATAGGGAGAACCCTTAAAGCCCTCTGAAGACAAACAGCACAAAACCTGAGCACCTGAGATATGCAGCACAAATCACTTCTAGAGGAAGAAACATTAGTCTTCAGCTGGGCCAAAAAACTTTACTCAATTTAATCACTGCTGTAGCAGAGAGTCAACACTTTTACAGCGCAGAATTCCCATTGATGTGGCTGCTAAAGGACATCCTTACAGCACCCAAAGAAAATGTGTTTCAGTTTGATTTTGCCTACCACTTTACTTGGTGCAATTTTCAGATACCTCTGGGCTGGGTAATTGAGAGCAATATTTCACTGCGAGTGTGCAATATATCATCATCTGCCAGAGGAAGCAAAGTAAGTTATTCCTTCAAGGAGGCAAGAAGAAAATTCCCAGCTTAGAGCTATATATGTTAAAAATGGTGATGTGAGCGCAGTTATGCCCTTTTTGCTTTTGTTAGGTTTGATTTTAGATCTAGTCAAAGTTATCATGCAGGAAGACCTAGAAATTGTCAGCATACGTTTATACATAGAACACATACAATATGAGTAGAAAGAACTGACTTGTGTGCAGCTAGTATGCCATACATTAATAAAAGACTATCCCTGGAAGTAAATTTGCGGTCCTTTCTGTCATACGATCACTTCTTGAATTGCCAATTCATAATGCACGGTAAGACTAATCAAAGAAGTGAGAACATTTTTACCTAAAACCCAGCTGAAATCAGGATAAGGTAGGAGTCTCACCACAAAATCTACATGTGCTTGCAGATATTCAGATGAATGATGTCAGGCTAAGGACAGGACAAAGAAATTTAGCCAGAACAAACATCTCATTAATTCTTTCTGGTTTTCCAGTACACAGCAGCTTTTTTCTATGCTAATTTAACATCCATCTTTCAATAAGAAGTGGAAATTAGGCCATAATATCAGAGGAATTTAATTTCTTTTTTATGCTTAGGATATAGTTTTATATAAACTCATAATTTTATCCGACCCACAAAAGTGATAGAAAAATTGATTTTTTTCATTTCAAATTCTGCTGTACCACCTGTTTACAGAATGAGAGAGGACTATGACAGGAAGATTTTAAGTTCTGGCCAGTGTGCAATTCAAAACAGTCACGGACACATACAAGATGGCAAAAAAAAAATTTGCTCTGTATACCTTGCTGTGCACTTTGTTGCCTACTGACATGTCTCAAGCATGTGTTCTTCAGCACCACACAAAACTTCATACAACCTTCAAACCCATAATGCATTTCCAAATACTAAGCTTAAAACACTTGCAGTCTTAGAAACATCTCACTACTGACAAAGCTGAACAGCAGGTAAATTTAAGATGTGCTTCAGTGATGAAGGGGGAGGGTATAAAAATCATCTTCCCTCTAAACCATCTCCATTATAGTGTCTTGTCTTCACTGCTCTAGGATATGAGTAACAGCAACACTTGCATTGACTTTGGTCAAACCTTTTCACATATAAATGTAGTTACAGTTTTCCTGTAATTTCTACAGAGTCAAAAAACGAAAGAGAAAAGACAAACAGTCCTTCTTTCTGCTGTCTTGGACACTCACAATCATTACCTGTATACAAAAGCCTTTGTAATTGGTGTGGATGGAGTGGTGTGAATAGGGGTTTAAATCATCCCACAGAAGCTTAACTACCAGCAACAACTCAGATCCCACTTGAGTTTCAGAACCAAGGCTGAATTTCCAGGACTGATGGATAAACTATTTTCTCTATTTGATAGGACATATAGTACATAAATCTTTGAGACAACCATAGATTTGACAGCACCGTTTTTAGAGATGCTTCCCAGAGAAAAGCAACTTGCCTAAGGTCACCAAGCAAATCAATGGCAAAAATGATGTCAAGCTCTGAATATTCCCTCTAGTCTCTCATTCTAAAAAACTCCATTGTCACAATCACATTTCAAAAACCATTCTGACACAAATTGATTTTGTTTTTTAAAAATGAAGAAAGGGTGTCTTATAACGGAGCAAATGCTCATTAATCGACTTTCTGACCAGATTGTGTGAGACTGTTTGGACAAACAAGAACACAAATTCCTAACAGATTTGATTAAATTAATAACTACAGCAAGCTTTTGCTAATAACTAGGTTTAATAGAGCACATTATTTAATATCTTATTTGCACAGTCTAATGAAACAACCATTAATGTACTTTCTAATCCATCAGTACTGCTGCCAGCAGGGATGAAAACATGATAACTTCAAGGTCCCAGAAAAGTAAGGAAAAATTATCACTGGAAAGAAGATGTCAAGAGGGTGGGAAAGAGGAGGTTTTTGTGATTATCCAGTTGGCTCTAACTCCTATGCAAGTTAAGCCTGCTGCAGTTGATGTGGCTGATGCCACTTCACTCATTTCTATGGGTTACATTCCTTCTACCTACTTCAGGGACAATACAGAGTCTCCTGAACTGTGAGACTTCTTACTTTAACACTCCCTTTGCAAGTGATGGAGAAAGATTTTAAGCCCATGGACCACTTTGTGCAGCTAAAATAGGACTAAAAAAACATCTCTACAAGTGTGTCTCTTCATTACCTGTCAAGACATCCTCAGCTCTCTGCCACCGGGTAGACAATAAAACTCCGATTAGCCACACTGGCATTGCTGCTGTGGTTATAATGACGTAGGGCAATGCCTGCGCAATCTACCCCTGACATCGGTGTCCCTTTAACCACCGTGACAGAGAACTCATCTTTTAAAATGCACTGGAGAACCTGCCCAAGTATTTGTTCAGTTTCTTTGGTTTTCAAGCCTGGTGAGAAATGCTTCAAATATCTCTGTACTGCATTAAAATCACACCAGCGGGTTCTGTGTGAACATACTCAGAACCCTGAATATGGCAGTTTCTCTTGTAAAGATTTAATGAGATGATACTGCAAAACCACAGACACTTTGCAAAAGCCTGGGATAGGACTTACATATTTGAGCTTGCCAGTTTGACTGTAGGTAGCTTGAAGGAGTCTGAGTTCATGAGAACATTTTGGTTTCACTAATACAGCTTTTTTTAAAAAAAAAAAAAAAAAAAAATCTTTCACGTCATTCTGGTTCTCATATGCACATTTCAGGGAAATACCAGCCCAATACAACAACATATGTATAAGCACAGGCTAGTGATATAACAAAATGTTATTTCACTACTACTGTTATTTCATGAAGAAAAAAAAAAGAAACAGCAATCTATTGGTACTGTTGATTAACAAAGCCAAATCAAAGTGCTTTACATTTTTAGCTGTTTGCTAGAGTTAGAATAAAAAATATCATGCCAGCCAACTAATGGGTCAGTTTTCTTGAATCCACAGATTACCAATATGTGGCTGAGATCAAGGTCCTTTTCATTAACCAGGAAATAGTATACATAAAGGAAATATCTTAATTTTACATGTTCATAAATTCTTGCATTTAGATTTACACATTCTTAAAAAGAAAGCTTATATATTCTTGCTCTCATTGTCACTCTCTATCTCTAAATATATATATTAGTTATGCATACATTAGATGAAGAAGATGATTGGCAATGCTATCATAGTTTTTCATCCAGCACCTGGCAGACAACCCTGACACCCTGAATAGCACACCAGACTAAATGTCTCAGCAATTCATGTCCTAGCTGTGGCTTTAAAGCACTCCATAAAGAAAAAGCTCCTCTTCCAGGCTCTGAGCAGCTCGCAAGGATTAGATGTGCTTTACGTTTTTAACAACTTGCTTTCCAGATGTTAAATGGCTCTAAGGATTAGATACATTTTATTAAAACCAGCATGTCCCAGCTTTCAGCTGGAGTTATCCACAACATGAAACACTGTTTATTCCACAAATCATCAGAGAACAGAAAACACCAGATTAAGGAAAGTGTGAGCACAGATTTAACCTAACATTTCTTTTTCTTTCTCTAAATTCCATAGAAACATCTCCTTTAAAGAGATACCTGATTTCGTATTTCCCATTCACTTTCGATGTGTTAGACAAAAACCAACAATTCATTGGGGAAAAAAAAAAAGNCTGTTAGACGTGGTTTATGTCAAGCCAATAGCTTAGTACTTTTGATCACGCAGTAGAGCAGACCTACCACTAATTTGCCCTCACTTGCTTCCTGTTGCAATTCCCTTCCCTGATGAATGAATCCTTCTGCCTTCTAAGGCTGTTTGGTCCCTGCTGACTCTGACCCAGGAGGGTGTGTAGGCATAGAAACATGAGGCAGCCACTGACCTCAATGAGGTGGCGCTTGTGAGTCCATCTTCCACGCAGTGGAGAGTATGCAAGTGACTTTCCTGGGTCAAGAAGCAGGTCCCAGAATTGAAAACAAACCCCAAAATAAATCTTTTAACCTCTTTCTGAGACTTTCAAGCAAGCAATCTTTCATTATGATACATCTTAATGAAAAATACGCAAGAAAATAGGGACTTTTTGTATTTTAAAAGAAATCTCTGCACCTCCCTGAACAGGTAACACGACAGAATAATGCAGTACAAAGGCGATTTTAATCATCTTAAAAATACAGAATGGGTATCCCCTCGTCCTCTCAGCTGCAGAGAGACCAGACTTCATTAGCATTACTAAGGAATTGGCTGTTTCAGGGTAACGTTATTAACTCCTTGCTATGTTTGAGGTTTGTGTTGATTCTGTCTTGTTGGGCTTTTTTAATAAAAAATGTGCTTGAGCAGAAGTTGAGTGGTAATCTAGACTGTGACATCACTAGCAACCATTACATGTAAACTCTTACTTATGCAACTCGTAATACCCAACTCTTTCTATGCACTCCAATAACCTATGCTTCCTCAAGAATTACCAGACATAAATTTCATGTCAAGTGAACACTAGGATATATGAGTCTCAAACTGTAATCTCCAGTGACAAGGCAGCTGCAACACAAAAGCCATCGTCACTGATGCCAAGTTCACTAGCTCTCAGAAGAATAAATTCCCTCCACTGTGATACTGAACACTGATTCTGACACCACGACTGTATCTTTAGTCTAAAAAAGATTTCTTTCACAGAGATGCTGCAGCAAGATATAAAACACTGGTATTAATAACCTGAGGGTGCTTGGCCTTGAACTTCGTGAGCTGTATAGAATAAAGCTGGCCAGCTACTGAGAGTTGAAACCCCTCCAATACCTGTAGCTCCAGTCAGTTGATGGTCCAGTCGACGGACAAGTCAGCGTGTACTTTGTTGACTGACAACTTAGAGCATGATATCTGATGGACCAATCTGACAGTGCGGAGGGAACAACAGGACCACCTAAAAATCTTTGCAAAAGCAGCCAGAGAGGAAGAACAGGCTCTGAAGTCTGGACATTTGGAAATATCTTCATGTCCCTTTTATTTTCAGAAATACAACACATTCAATGACTGATCCTTCTCGAAGGGAAATCAGAGCAAACCAACCTAACAAGATCTTCAGCAACGAGCAAAAATACATTATGAAAATACTCAAGAACTGATTACAAAAGGAGTAACTAATCCGTTTGATAAGTAATTGACTGGAGTTAAAAAAAATCTCTCCCTCAATATAATTAGATGCAGAGCTAGTGCAATTTCCACACTGGGATCTACACCATCCACTATTTTCACAGAGTCGGCTATATAATGTGCGTGTTCTCCCAGAATTGCTGCTAGTGAAGCACCTGTATCATATATTACGTCAACAAAAAGATGGTAAGTTTGGCACCGTGCTTGAAACTTCAAGGTTTCCTTCTGGAACTCCTTGTATCACTTAGATCCCCAGGTAACAGTGCAGGAGAGGCATGGCTAGTGCGTAACACTCTACAAATGTCATATGACAGAAGGAAATCTACTGCTTTAAGTATCTCTGACAGTCACTACAGTTACCAAATCCCACATTTTTCAGGCCGTTCTCCACTAGTTCATACCATTGCAGCTGACTAGCTGCCAGTGCCTAAAACTCCATCCTGTCCAAATCCCTCATCCTCCCAGTCAATTGACTCCTCACAAGACCCCTCACTCTCACAAATTCAAGGCTCTCACATACCACTAAAGAGCAGGCTAACAGGGGTTTCATACCAGTTTCATGCTCTGCCTAGATTTATCTTTTTTCCTAAAAGCATCAAGAGCTGAGACTTCTTGGACTCTCTGGCCCCAAAGACACAAGACCACCATTCCCACCACCCATGGGCAGGAAGGGTGAGAGAACAGCAGCTGTTTAGACCTGTGTCACTTACCTCAGCTACTCCCTGTCCTGGTCCCCCAGCTATTTGGGACCCCTGAGACTGAAGAAGAGCCTTCCTCTGGTGCCATGAAAGTTGGCATGAGAAAAGTTGGTTCTTTTTCAACATAGCCCCACTTTGATGCGAAATAGGAAATTCTGCTTTGAGTGACATTTACTAGATAAAATCTGCAGCCAAAGGCAGGTTTTGGATTTGCAGTTTGCCTTACTTGTAAAAAAAGGAAATTTTATCATTTTGACTTCATCAGCCTCCTCTTAGATCACTTTTTAAAGCTCTGCCATACTCGAGCTTACACTGCAGTGAGCCCTTCTAGACCCCTGCATCAGTTGGAAACCAAAGGCTCTCAAGTTCAGCAGATGCCTGCTGAAATAGAAAATAAATCCTTCAACACAAGACTGGGAGAAATGGGAGGCATATTTCACTTGCTGAGAAAAATGAGTCACTTCTTCTCAGCAGACCTCACTCCCTATGTAGCTGCTGGGAGCCGGAGAAGGAGGCAGAGGGAGAAGTGGGAAGTGCAAAAGTAAAACTGCAAGAGTAAAGCTTTTAGCATTTTCAGAACAGCCCCTGATTAATTGCAGGGACTAGTGGAAATAAAAGACACTTTCATTTTCAAAGCTCGCTTAATAGCATGATGACTGGCACTGCATGAAGCATACACATCAGCTAATGAGCAGTTGGCTATACCATTGCATACTGCTCAATGCCTTTGGGCTTATAGCACAGCAATGGCTCGTGCTTTTTTCATTTATGCATTAGTGAAACAAAATCACCAACTAAAATTCAATTGTAATTCTACAGGTCCATCCTTCAGGATACTAGAGCAATCTCTGCAATTGCACAGCACCAGCTGTAAAGAACAGCCTAAAGAGAAATCCCCAGTAACGCTCAACAGACGGGAAATCATGAAAATTCCCTGACCTGTGGCACAGTGAGAAGAGATGCATTGGTAACCTGGGAGTAGTGGGCTAATAGAAGTGGGTATATTACAGTGTTGAATAAGAGTAGTCCCTTTTGCTCAACTGGTAACCTGTTTCTGACATTCTATTTCCAATGTTCACCCCTAGGAAAACGAAATAGAGGAAAGGCAGCATAATACCTCTTAAAAAAAAAGGGAGTTAGAAATTAATTAATATAATTGCTGTAGAAAAATTAATCTTGATAATGATTCTATATGGTAAGTGGACATATTAGGAATATTCTTATGACTGTAAAAATGGGGGGGAACACATGGAAATTAATTGACTTGTCAAGTAGCCAAGACAATAATATAAAAGTCAACATTTTAATTAAAATTTTAAATGACTGAATTTAATTGCTATATCACAACTCTCCCCAGCTTCAAAAATTCTATTTCCCTAGGCTCTAATTCACATCTCTCTTATAATTGTGTAAATCAGGAGTACTTTTGCAGATGTCAATGAAGTATGTAAAACCAATCTGAAGAATGAAACAGACAATTAGTATCTGAGGAAGATGTAAAAAGTGCTTTTTGCTGCTCTTTCTAACGATAGAAGAAATAGAAAGGAAACTTCTCAGAAAAATCCACAGATATATTCCTGTGAACACAAGAATAAAGGAATGAACTTTGATGGATCTTCTCAAACACCAAGAAAATATGTCTATCTAATAATTGCTTGCTAAAGCAAAAGTAATCCTTGTTAACAAGAGCAAGCCTGGAGAACTTTTTTTCATTTTTATTTGCTAAATAGATCTCTAGGTGAAAATGTGCTTTTCTCAGTAATTTGTTTTTGCCTTGAAATGAAAGCTACAAGCTATTTGATAAATGGATCAAAATAGGCTCCTGTCCTCCACCTCCAGAGGAGCTATGAAGTACCATTTACTTCTTTTGCACAAAATGCTGTTTGGTAGTAACTTACTAGCACAAGGCAAGCACTGCAAAACCAAATAAATTAAAAAAAAAAAATTCATAACCCACTGTTGAAACAGATAATATTTCTGCACTCTTCTTAGTTCTGATGCACATCTAGGAGGAAACAAAAAAAACAATTTGTTCAGTAGGATATTTGAGAAAAAAATAAAAAAAGGAAAAGCACTGATGTGATGATATGTTGCTAAGATGAGCCCATCTTCTTCCTCAAAATGTATCTTTTCACTATTTTATTAATTATTATCATAGAATCACAGAATATCCTGAGTTGGAATGGACCCACAAGAAGTCCAACAAAATCGTACAGCCCGAGTTTTGACAACTTTCCTAAGTTCTTTTCACTGTATTTGCCTCTAGACAAAGCTTCTGTTCATTTCACCTTGCCTGGCCTTTTAATTATTCTAGCCAACAATCCCAACTTAGCCTCTAGAACTACTAACATACAAAGTTCTGCCAGTCAGTAATTTGGAAGATAGTGTACATACAGTCTCATTCCTATTTCATTTAGGAACCATGGTTTCTTGCAAATGTGTCTTGCCACAAGCTGGAGACTAGATGAATACCCATCGCTGCCCTTATGCTCAATTCAATGACACATGTCTTCATCTTGACATGACCTTGTGCTGATGAGCAAGAGGCAGCATCAACTCAGCTTAAGAATTTATTTAGCAAAGAAAAAATGCTCTTACTGTGTGCATTTTTTATGTGTTGTAATATTTTTCTTTCTCTGTATTTTTCACAATTGTTCCATTCTGTGGCAAAACCTAGCTCATTCTTTCAAAAGTACGTATGCTGTGTTTAACAGTATACATGTTGGTACTTGCACATATATACAAGTATATATCCAATATGAATTTTACTGAAAGGTGCAACAGACCCACTCAAAAAATGGAAGTCTAATTCTAGAGGCTTTCCTTGTTATAAATAGGGGAAATATCTCTGAGTTTACAATCTCTCTAGAGCTAGAACAAATGTAACTGTAATGACTATAAAGGAAACTACATCAGGTTTATCACAGCAATAAAAGAGCAAAACACAACAGAGGCACAACAGGAATTTATAAGTAGACCCTTTCTCCTCTTCCCCCAGAAGCAATTTCCAGTACAGTTGCTCAAGCAGCTCAAGCCAGGAGCACAAGGAGTAAACAGAGAGCTTCTTCTATGGGAATGTGATCAGGATCACATGAAATATCACTGACAAAAAGCAGAGATCAGGTAGATCATATGAACCACTTAATTTTTTACCTGAACAATCACACAAAGCCTAACCGAGTTAAAAAACCCCAACTGCTAGCTTTCCGTCCTTTTCCCCCTTAGTTTTACATTTAAAGAAAATGGACAGGAGGTTGTAAAGACAGCTCTTCACATGGTGTTTTCAGCCTGACAAACAGAAGGAAGTGCCAAAATTCTCAGGTCAAGGTTTCAATGCCCTTTCCAGCACATTGTTTAACAAAGTCAACTCAGATCCAGTTCCCATAAATTCAAGATCAGTGGTTTTTTGAGTAGAAAGTAATTTTATACTTTTTTAAGAACTCAGCCTACAGAAACACTGACTGGAAACTGAGCACTGATGTTTTTTGGTTTTGTTCACATAGAGTCTACCCATTACCATCACCATGTTACTCTATATCCTGCCTTCCTCTTCAATACATCTTATCTGAGTGAAGTGGAAGTAACAGCACAAATACAATTGTGCTGTTTCATTACGATGAAAAAGATAATCCAACACCTTAGACTTCAACCCAAGCACACGAAACCTGAGATCATTAAATTGATTTATTGTTCTGACGCTTCTGTGTGATTGTAGGAAAGAATTTTAAGGTCATTTAAACATTTTTTTGCAGCTTCTGCCACCTAAATTGCTTTATTCTCAGTAACTATGTGTAAAATAGGAATGAAAACACCTACCTCCTAGCAATAACACCTACTTCTCTGGAATACATGCTAAAGACAAGACTGTCGAGTGCCTGGATATCACAGTAGCGGAAATCAAATAAGTATAACGACAAACATGTATTTTAGAAGTTCTTGTCTCAGGTCTTGCATTTTAATGTCAACTACAGATTTTTTTCAGAGCATTATGAAAGAGTAAGCATTCAAACACATGGGCTGAAACACGGAATTTTATCTAGAAACACAAGCCATGTAGGGTGTTTGCCGCCCTCTTTTCATTCTGCTAACCAAGTTGTTTATTTTCATGTACTCCAGAGCCTTGCCAGTTTGTATACTAAATTATCTCCCAGTCACAGTGGCAAGGAACAGGACGAAAGAGTCAGCTGAAGGAAAGTGAAGGAAGTTCCCCACCGATGCAGTGATCCAGACATGCTGTCTCAAGAAGACTCCACGTTATAAATCTGCAGTTTAGAAACGAGCACGTTGTAAGGATCTCTAGAAAATCATCAACAAAAGGAAATAAAAAAAAGCAAGCAGAAAGTGAAGCAAATATACCATTATTGTACAATTTTCAGAGGAAGAGTTGGGCAGAGCGGTAAGAAATCAGGATGGGACTGATTATACAGGAAACTTGACGAAAACTGAAGAGAAAATATCAAAAGAGATAATATAATAAATATCATAACACTATAAAATATCAAAAGAGATAATGTCATAAGAGAAAAACAGTGGAAGCTTGGAGGCAGTGGAACAAAAATGCAAAGAGGTAATTTATTTCTCAAATCTGTTAGATTAAAACATATACTTTCACTATCCCATAAATTCTGAAGACTGAGAGTCCTCTTCAGAGGACCCAAATGATGTGGCCCGATACACAACAGAAATTACTGCTGCTTCTGGGGCATTCAGCAGGAGCTAAAAACACTGAGCATCTCTCAAAGCCTCATTTCTCTTATTATATACCCAACAGGGTATCATCACTATGAAATCCAAAACTATTTCCATTCTTTATCTCCTCCACCCCTGCAAGAAATAAATACATAAGGAATGCAGAACCGAAGAGGATCTTGCTTGCAAACAGTTTTTCCTAAATAGGTACCTATGGGGCAACTCAAGTCTCCAAGTATTTGTCACATAACTGTGCTATATGGACAAAGCTTCAGTTCATTTAATTCTAGTACATAAGCCAAGTGCTGTTTTCTTAGAACAGGGGCAAATTGCAATCTCCACTGTATAGTTGCATCACGAGTATTAGGACCTGCATGTATCAAATCTTTTTGTTCTTACGAATAAAGCTGTAACAGAAACTTGAAGTCTCAAGTACTCAATGAAATTATACTAAATAAATGTGATAGAAAAGACATCTGTGTTAGTAAGTATCGCAAAAGTAATAAGCATTTTTTTGCTTATTCATTTTCATTAAACTTCAATGCTGATACTTTTTCTGAGTGACATTCAAAACAAATCTCCATAGAGACAGAAGCTAATGTGAAAAATACAGGTTTCTATTTAACATTTAACTAAGAAAAATAAATTAGACAAAATAGCAATCCAAATGCATAAAAACTAAAATATTTTTACAAACATGAAGATGTCAGACACCCCAAGGTTTATCTTGCAATGTCATTAACATCAAAGTGACCAGCTTAATATTTCATAAACGTTATGCTGGTCAGCGACCTTGATTCATTTACAGAAGATACATTTCCCTTTATTACCACTATCCCTCATCAGTGAGCAGCATCATGCCTTAAAAAAAAAAAAAAAAAAAAAAAAAAATATCACCAGTTAAAGCTGTTTTCAAGACTGGCTAACAATAAGCAACACTGGAGCATACAAAGCGGGTAGTGAAAAGTTCAGAGCGGGGCTGAGAAAGGGGAAAATGGTCCAAATAGTGATAGCTGGCAACCACGAATGCTGCAGCTCTGGACTGGAGAGTTTTTCTTCTGAGTTTCTGGCTTCAACTGAGCCAAGACAACCCAGGCAGAACTGTCTGTCTCAGGGCCTTTTGATTTTCTGCTTTTGCCTGAGCAGACGTTTGAAGAACACACAAATAAGAAATATATTAAAGAAAATGAATCATTCCATTTCACAGAAAACAAATTTTGTTTCTGGGCAGTTTTTTAATCCCATTTGCTTCCCCCTGCCTGAGATAAAGTGGATTCCCTTTGTCTATATCCACATCTGAAGCTCGGTACACCATCTGTCAACTCTGACTATTTTCCAGAACCCTGACAAGAAATTTTTGAATTTCTTGTCAGGATAAATCTCTTCATTGTGTATAAACGTAGTGAAGAATGGGATTAAGAGGTTTATTTTCCTTAGTGTTTTACTCGTGGTCTCACAACATGTGAAGATAACATTTACTTGCATAGCTGCTCTATATGCACAGATGGTACTTTCTGAACTGATTCAAGTATTGATTACCCAAAGTATTTGAAAATAAGGAACATTCAGCTCCTTCCCACCGAAAAAAAAAGGTATGACCAAAATTAATTCAGGAGATTAAAAAATGGAAAATAATATGTGTAATTCATGTCAACTGCCTTTTGAGTCCTGAGATCTCCAGATAATCCAGTTTTTATATATCTATGAGGACTAAAAATCTCTCTTTTTTTGTTTCTTTCTTAAAAACAGAAAAAGAAACTCAAAAAAAATGTGAAAACTGGCAACTGAACATCTCCTTTGGAGAGTAAAAGTCACTTTGCAAAAAGAGTGCATGCAAAGGCGTTGCAGAAAATAAGGTTAAAAATATTCCTTGGAGAAAGCAAAAGAATCTCTCTTTGGCAAGTCAAGTGTGAATGGGTCCACAGATGAGATGAAATCAATGTATTGAAGAGATCACAAAGTTCCACTTGCATTTTATAGGCCGGGGAGTGATCAGAGGGTTTATGATTCCCTTTCACGCTTCAAAATAAAAAGAAGTGCCATGCATGAAATGAAATTTTTAGACAAGATACCTCAAGTGTAAGATTACGTAACTAAACAACATGCAAGGTGAAATTCAGCTATTCTTTCTCATGGTAGCTGGCAATAAGAACACCCAACAATTCACAACATAATGTTTACTTACTCATGGTAAACAAAGAGTGACAGCACCTGGCACCTGTACCTGCAAGTATGTGCAGATACTATCTGTCACCAGGATACAACCATCCAGAATTACTATATCCTGCAGTCTCTTCACACAAGACAGGACATCTCCATCCTTTTAAAGTGCCTGTCTCACCAGGCACTTGTCCTTACTTATTCCCCACACAACTATGTCGTCCATCTCAGCTCTCGGATGCACCCAGCATCCCCCATGGAAGTTCCAGAGCAGAACAACTTCTTCCAGCGAATGCTGGCCAACTCCTACTTCTGGCCTCCCATCTTCGGCTGTAGATAACTCCATTTCTGCAGTGTAATTGAACTCCAGGCCCACCATCTCAGCTACCCTTTTCACCACCTCTCTCTTCGAGTCCTCTTCTCCTCTTGCTCCAATATCATCTCTACTGATTTCACTGGTTTACCCAGAAAGAATAAGATCAAATGATCCATCCTTTCCCTGGCATCCATCTCCCTCCACCAGCTTTCCCATCTTTATTCTCTGCCACAAAAGCTGACGGTTGACCTCTAGTACCTCCTCTGGCTTCTCCTCTTGCCCAGTTCCTCACGTTCTGTCTCTTGGTCTCCTGCAAACCCACTCTTTTTCCTCCATTCCCTTCCCCTCCTCTTCCTGAACATTCTCAATACAAATGTACTTCAGCCTCTTCGGCACTGAAAACCACAACAGAAAAAAACAAAAAGTTTGCCCACTCTGCCATTTGGCTCTGTGACTACATTATTTTGCCTTAAAGGTTAAATGATTTGCCATTTCCAGGACCTGCCTAGAATGTCCTCTAGTCCCATCATACAGCCTCATCAACAAATTATTAGCTATCACAATGCAGTAATGCAGTCTCATCCTTCCCGACTAATCAACCACCTCCAACCACGGGGAAGGCAGCTTCACCCCACTTATCATTCTTTTACCTGCTCAGATAATAAATTCCAGTATCCCAGTTTCTCTTCAGCATCCCATAAACAAGTGTGCCAAGTGCCATCTATAATATTCAGCCCAAAGATTTTAATTCCTCAGATTCCTTATGTTACACCATGCAGTTAAGTTTTCTGATCTTCACATCCCAACCTCATGGACAACTTTCTCACTGACTTAGCATACTCACTCAGCACTATTTCATCTGTGATAGCCACCACTAGGACTAGGGGAAATTTTCAGATAGATTCTTTCTCAAAAATGGCCATTCAAATCAAAATTGTCTATAGGAAGACGGGACTAACAAGAAACGTGCAGTCATATAGCTTACTCCTCTGCTATCACAGGCAACTTCATCCCATAATCCTGCATAGAAATGTATCGAGTTCATTTTTAAATATATCTTATTTTTTAATTTTGTTTCTATTGCTCCAATCAGAAAAGCTGCTTCTGACATTCATTCTCTTGAGAGTTAAAAACCATTCTCTAAATTCCAGCCTAAATAATTTCATAGTTTTCTTGTTCTTATTTGTAATTAGGCCAGTTCCCATTTAGGGTAAATGTTTTACTCTCTCTTGGTTTTATGTCCCTGAGAGCCTTTGACTGCATCTTGTTTCAATCTTTATTCCTTACACTTAAAGTCAAACTCTCCTCTTACATGACAGATGCTCAAACCTCTGTTGTCCAATGGCCTTTTTCTTCACCATCATGAGCTTGTTCTTCTTAATCTTCCATAGATTTCTGTCAAATTATACTTGCAATTAAAAAAAAGGGGGGGGGATGGGAAAATAATGGGGGAAGAGTTTCCTTTCAACTTTCTCAGAATGAAATCATTAATTGTAAGAAAAAAGTTTTTTGAGGAAACAAAACACAACCTTTTTCTTTCAAGTGAATGCATTTTACCTTCCTCTTCTTTCCTTTAGTCCATCCATTGAATCATAAAAGTCAGTTTGTCACAGAGCTCTCATAAACACCCAGGAAACCGCAAGGAACTTGGCAACTCCAATAAAAATGACTATTCAATCAGACAATCTCACATCACAATAAAAAACTAATGAGAGCACCAGGAGGGATGCTGCACATGCGATTCTCCTGTAAATCATATGGGTTTTATGAGAACCTAAATTCTTCCATTTCGCTGTAAGGACAAAGCTGCCTGCTCTTAGAGCAATCCTGTGGCTTCCAGATAGAGAGATTACACAGGGATTACTGAATAGAAGTATTTCAATTCTGAAAAACTAGGTTTTAATGTTCCCTAGTCAAAGTATTTTTGAAAGCAAATATAACGCCTCAAGTGACTGCTATTTATTTCACCAGCCAATGTGAAATCACAATCTCTGCCCTCACAGGGATAGCAACATTTGTGCAAGAACACCCTTGGTTCTATACTCCATCTTCAAACATTGTAAGCAATATGAAACTCAAAGGGAACATGTTACCAAGTGAAGCCAATTTCAAACCAAGAAGGTGCATTAGAAAAAGACCTATAGAGAGCACACAATCTGCTCTTACTCATTGTATTTTTAATATGATGCAGTAAGGGATACATTCTCTTCTTGATACGTAGGCTTAACTCCCCTGTACCTGTAACAGGATTATGTAAACATGTCTATCGTCAAAGAACAAACAGTTATCTGTTAAGCATGTCAGAGTATTTGTAATCTGGCTGTACAGATAGATGCTTAAACACAAAACCCAGTAAAACTCAGGAGTTTTCTCATGGGAACAGAAACTTTGGCTAGCTGAAGTCATAGTGTCAATTCAAATGGTATTTAACCAGAAACTGGTTAGCAATGACGTGTTCTTCTGTTGAAGTTCTCTCAAATGAGTCATTAATTTCCCACTGTGATGCCTCAGAGATTATGAAGTTTATTGAAATAGCCCTATTTCATTGTCTTCTGAAGTTTTAAATTGCAAGATTATAGCCACTTCAGCAAAGAGTGAGGATTTTGTAGCATAATGCTGTTGTACAAAAACCATTAAGATTAAACTGAGAATGGCACTTCTCCCTAAAAGCGAGAAAGCGTGCTGGAAGCAATAGCATCCATTTCAGAGGGCAAAACCCCATACAATATACCCAAGGGTGCCGACACCATAAGCGGATAAGACAGACATGATTTTGAAACAATCTCTGCCCACACAGGTTCCAGCAGCTGTAATCATTTGTCTATGGCCCATCACTGAAAATATTGTGGCAATAATGAAGAACGTCAAACACATTTTCCTTCTCGTTAGTCATTACTATTGTATTCCAAGTAAGAGGAGATGACAGTACACAAAACCACTCTGTCTCCACTTCATCCCCCCACAGGGAATTATGAAATCATCATTAGGTTGTGAAAATATTTTTACAGCAGTGAAGTAGCAGTGTATGTGAGAGTGTTTTCCCACTTCTAACCACTTTCTAAATCAGATACATCAGTGTAGACATAGAACAGAAAGAAATCACTGAGCTTAAAACAGCCAGCCACTGGCACAAGCAATCGTATCATTTCTCAAATATCAAACGCGATACCAGATCGTCAATCTCAAACCTGTCAAGCCCACCCTGAGGACTGGTGTGCGTCTGGCCCTCCATTACCTTTTAAGAAATCATTTCCTGAACCTCTCTGCTGTGATGGTTAACACCAACCCTTCCCCAGTCAAAAGTTTATACGGGCCAGGTAAACCCCTTTATTTCAGCAACTCTTCATAATCTCAGATGGCTCTTTTCCTTCTCTTGCATTTACTTCTCTGATGTATTTACTGGCAGCAATTACATTCATGCTAATCCCCACTCAAACTACCTGTTCTTCTCTGCCTTTGTCCAAAATTTCTTGAGTATGAATGGTGCGATACTCTACACTGGGACTTGAGCAATGGCTTCTTCAAAATCTTGCCTCTAAAAATGTATTTTCTGACATTTCCTAGGATGTCAGCTGCTGTTTTCCACTAATGATCATTTCATATGAATGAACAGTAGGCCTAAGACTTTATCTTCTTCTGTCACTGCCACCATTATAAAATTATGAAATATCTTCTAATTATTAAAATACAGATATCCAACTTTGCACTTACACCACTAAATTTTATCCCAATGCAGTTATTCCATCCCTCAGTCATTCAGTGTTTTTCTTATACTCCTCTGCACTGATGTCACTTCCTGAATGTTTTAGGGTTTTTTTCTTCCAGTTCTATCTGCCAAATTCACTAATAATATCAGTTCCCATACCATGAGGAACTCCTGTAGAAACCCCTGTCACTCACCCTTCTCATGTCCTGTCGCCTCTCCATCAGCCACCTTCCTTTCCTAATTTTGATCTCCATCTCCTCCAGTTAAAAAATAATTTCTCACATAACACCATGATTTCACAAAGTCTAACTGGATTAAAACTTCCATTCCTCATTTTTCTAACATATTAGTTATGTAGTCAAGGAAATTGTCATTAGGTCAATCTAGTCCACCACTGGCAAACGCATACTGAATTCCATCCCTTTCTGCTGTTTACCTCTGTGTCTTCAACTATTATTTCTTTCAAAAGTCATTCTAAAGCCTGTACATTTCCAAAAAGAAATAAGTGTTTATTTCTGTAG
This sequence comes from Pampusana beccarii, assembly GCA_013399365.1. NCBI lineage: Eukaryota > Metazoa > Chordata > Aves > Columbiformes > Columbidae > Pampusana > Pampusana beccarii. The sequence continues at coordinate 129,725 of VWYH01006882.1, forward strand.
ACTATTTTTACCCCTTTTTCAAAGACAGATATACTGTACACTATAAATAATCACAGAATTCTGCCCTAACTCAGCAGCCTGATCATAAACCTGTCATCAAAATCGGAATTTCAGCTTTCCAAAAACAGAGTCAGAATTTCAGTTCTCCAAGTATTCTGGTATGGAAAATAACCAGTCTGCAAACCAAGTGTATCGAGTTCAAAGTGTGCAAATTAAACTCATTTCGTTATCTCCCTGGTAGTGATAGCTTCCTATTTCCTACCTTCTTTGCCAGTCCCACCTTTTCACTCTACCCTCCAAGCTGTGACCCACAGCCTGTGTTCAACCTCCACGGACAGTTCCTGAAGCCCATGGACCTCTCCTGGTTGTCCTTCCCAGAGAGGTTTCACAGCCATTTGACAAGGAGAAATCTGTGAGCCAGACAACAAAGTCTCTTCCAGCTGTGCTTCTCTCTGGCTCCCCAAATGCAGAGGGAAAGTAAACACTTACTGTGCATGGGCTAGGTCAGGACATCTTGTCTGCCTCAGGCATCGCCATTTATGAGCACTCTGAAACAACCAGCACTTCACACACACACACACACAACCATTTGGCTCACCAGAGCAATGGCCTGCTACAGAGAAAAATAAAGTATATTGTACACCTACACCACAAGCCTCGTGAAATGTAAACTCTTAACATAATTCAGGGACCAAACCCAGATTTTCTGCAATGTCATTTTCACCATACAGAAGTCCCACTCCTTTTATTTACACAGATAAGGAAGAGTTTAGTACTTGTTTTAAATTCCTTAGCAAAGCCTAACTGCGCTCGACCTTAGGCCACACTACTGTTTAGGTGAGAGCATTAAAATTCCATTTGGATAAGCACTCATCCCTTGTTCTGCCACAGCACTGGTTTCTCCAACTAAACAAAGGAGTATATTCGGGCAATTCACAGAATCACAGAATATCAGGGACTGGAAGGGACCTCAAAAGATCATCCAGTCCAACCCCGCCACCAGAGGAGGAACACCTAGATCAGTTTGCACAGGAACGCACCCAAGCAGGTTTTGAATGTCTACAGAGAAGGAGACTCCACAACCTCCCTGGTCATTTTTTAGTTGGCTGGTTTTTGGTTTCAGTTGGCTGGGTTTTGGTTGTTTGCCTTTTTTTGTTTGTTTTCAGGAGCAGAAGTCAATAAAACAAAAGTACAGTTACCTCTCATCCTTGTGTGTAAGATTCAGGCTGTCTCCACAGCCTTTAAAGTAGTATAATTTGTACAGATATCCTTAACCTGATATAATGATAATTTTGCATTACATATCAATGGAGTTCATCCTGCTTTGAACTAACAGAATCAGGCCCTGGAATCAAAACTATTATATACCAGACCAGGAACAAGTATACCTGAAAAGCTACCTTCTGTGGCTTTAACTTTTGTCAAAAGGGGCAAAAGTTTATTAGAAAGGTAGCACAGACACTAGACCTGGCATGTGTGAACACACAGCACCAGTGCCAACAAGAGAGAAGGGCAATGCTCCTTCTTCAGCACACAGCAAACATCAGGTCTTACAGGTGAGCAAAACTACAGTCACATTTGTGTGTTTGTAGCACCAGGGTTCACCATTCATAGTGTCAACAGCGAGGTGACAGGAAAAGCAAGGCCTAAGTATTAGGATGCAGTTACGATCCCGTAGAGCCTTGAATGTTTGGGCTCAGACCTCAGTGAAAGTTGCCTAAATAACATATTTTATTAATTTGCTTTTCTTTGAGTGTTCCTGGGACTGACGTAGAAATGCTGTCATTCAAAAAGCCTTTGAATACTTGGAGCCGCTCCAAGACTAAGCTTTCTTTATATACAGTACAAACAAAAGCTGCTTTTAACTGCAGCACAGACAAAGGTTCCTCCTTTCTTCATCTGATCAGTCGTCATTTCAATCCTGCCACATGCTGGAAATGCAATTAAAATATTTTTGCACATGCACCCACTCTCTGGCAGGAATGACAAGTCAACATACAAAATTATGCCACTGCTGAGTAATGACAGAATACAGAGTGATTGATATTGGTGCCTGGGACTTCAAGGTAACTGTAATGTGTATTCTAATGCCATACATTTCAGCATAACAAGCCCTTTCAAGATTATTAATGACTACAGGATTTTTTTAATGATGGCTGCTAAATAATAGATGGCATAAAGGGCTGAATAATATTTTCTGTTACAGCAAACAAATTTATTGATGGCTTCACTGACATTGCAATGGAAATACAGAGAGAAAGCAAATACATTTAAGTATTCACCCCATTAATTACATGAATTGATACTTTCACAAAATAGTCTTGTAGAGTTAACGGCACATCTGACTGCCAGCATTTTTTTCAGAAAGTAATGTTTTTATGCTATGTCTTTGATTTCCAAAATAATAGCATAATGTTCCTAAGGAAAATGCATGCATCTTTTGGGCAAAGGCACATACCCTGAGGGACTCTCACAATTCAGATAGGGCTGACAGAGTCATCCTCAGTAACAGCAGCTGAAACACGCAAATACTGGGGGGCAAGAACCCCAAGAAACAACACACACTGAGAACTAGAGGACATCGTCCCACAGATTGTAATGGGCTGACAGAATCATGCCTAAATCAAGCACAGGGGATGGGGAACTGATGCACGAAGCATCCCTGCTGCTCAAAGATCAGCCTCTCAGAGAGGATAGGAGCCATGCAGGCACTTAGCACATAGCCAAGCCTGAAATAATTATATATTCTACTAGCAATGTGTAGTAACCCAGGCTCAGGACTACACTAAGCTATGCAGATTCCATTTCAGAGTTGATTCATGTCATGCTGATGATAAGCAAAGAGCAAGCATGCAGCTGTGGACATGCCCTGATGGTTTGCTGTGGTGGAAAGGGTTCTGGGTTTTCTTCTCCATGCAAGCACAGGGACTGAGATAACACCTTGACTCTGTACAGCTACGCAGATAGAGGAGATCCTACCCGGATCTATCAGATCAAGATAATGGACTTAGACTTTTTATTGTTGTTTTTTACTTTTTGGTGAGTAACTTAAATGTAGAAACACTTCAAGGAAGTACAAAGAATTTAACAAAATCTAAGGTAACTCCAGTCTCCAGCAACACTCCTAATAAAATTCTGCAATGACAGAAGCTCTTGGTATAATTTATTCTCTGTGTACATCCCCATGTTCAGTTGTTCTTGACAGAACTCACAGGCAGAAAGCACTTCTTATCAAACAGAGCTGTACTCAAAACTAACCATCTATTTTTAAGCTCAATGGGTGCTAAATCAGAATGAGATAAACACAGGGAAGGGAAGAAAACCACTCTTGAGATCAGGAGAGCAGTAATTCAACACTGCTGTTACAGAAGTGAGACCCAAAAAAAGCCGAATCTTGGGAAGCTGGTGGGGTACAGACCTCGCCAGCATTGTCAGTCCTGGAGGAACTACAGATTGTGGTATAATTGTCCAAAGGTCTTGGAAAAATGGGCCTCATACCTGTCCATAAACATCTGGAAAAAGGACAGGAAATCTTTCAGCTAACCGTGACTGCATCACACAGATCTTCTCAACTCCTTTACTCTCCACTTGCTATGTTCCTATTTCCCTGCTGTCTTACCCTCCTGTTCACCTCTCACCTAGTATTCTTCGCTTCAGTGAACTTAAAAACAGAGGAAAAATAGAATAAGCCAGTAGCTAATTCGATTTCAATAAGTCTGTAAAACAGACAACACTACTGATCTAGATACTAAGCTTTGTGTTGTATAAAATTCTGAAAATTTAAATACAGTTAAAGGGCATAATGAGTTAATGTCAAGTTATAAACAGTGGGTGTATCATAAAAGAAATTGTGTGGAGACTTGCTTCTCTCTTCCAATATGTTCTTGAAGATAAAAATAAGAAGATAATCAGAAGAAATGCAAAAATATTTGTACATTTTTAGAATCATGCAGCAAAATATAGTTCAAGAGTAGTGGCTTTGTCAGTTCATTTGTCTATAATGGATAAGCTGAAATAGAACGGCCTTAAACCTACCTCAGCCTTATCTGTGCTGAAAATACAAAAGGCAGGAGGACAGCACGGAAGAAAGGTGAGTGGAGGCACGTTTTTTAAAGCCCACCAAGCAGAGTCTCTGCCACCCCATGAGATAGTTATATGGTTGCCCATCCAGCCCTACCTCCATCCCAAGCTCCTACAGAGCTTTCAGAAGCCCTGCAAAAAACATTCAGCTTCAAATCAGCAGTTCCCACTTACAGTCACCTCCTGGGTTTTATTACACCAGTGACATAACTCCTAGAAACCAGAGACCTCCCAGTGTGACAAATTAATGTGAACAGCAATACAGGACTGTCATTCCTCACAGACAGTTTAGCAGCACAGCACACCCACCACTAAATGAAGGGATCACTCGACTTAGGAGGTACAGGCAACTCTGTGAAGCCAGGTGAGCTGTGGTGGAGTTACAGGTGCCTCCAAAAGCCACAGGAGCACCCAGAGAGCCTGGTAAGCCTTTAGCAGGCACCCTGCAGCGGTCCCCATTCCAGCAAGGGCATGGTTAATGTCTCTCTCAGCTCTCCCATGCTGCTCACCTACCTAAACAAAACCTGTTCCTTTTATAGCCTGATATTTGAGGAAACAGACTTCAGTTGAAGTGTCATGATTCTGCTTCTGATCTTTCCCAAATAAGAGATTCCACAAACACTTCATTAGACAGTACAATAATGTAACATCACAAATGACAGTCACAAAGGGAATAGCAAAACTGAGACTCCTCCTTATGGAGACATGCAAAGTTAACAGGTATTTCGCAGCAGGAATTCAGAACACCCCGCCAGAAATACAGGCAATACTGGTTTTTGTTTTTACATCAGATCTTTACCAAATTAAACAAGCTGAGGTTAACCCATCTTCTCCTCCATTCCTAGCCTTCATGTCTTTTACCTGAAAAGATATCGAAAAGATTTTGAGAGGGACACACACCTCATTTTTGCACTTATTCTCTACACAGATCCATCAGAAGGTATAAATATTTGAGAATTTTCCACCATCAGATGTGTGCCATTTTAGCTAGCTGCATTTTGAAATGGTAGATAAAACAGACTTCAGCTGATACCTACCACCTTTCTGGTTTCAGTAAAAGCACATATTTCTGAGAAGGAGGTTGTACTTGTGTCAGGTGGGGAACGGCAGAATAACCAGCGACTAAGCACACCTATCATGGCCCTGGAGTGGTACCTTTCATCAGAACCAGAGCCAGATGTGTCACATGAGACAATTCTCATCAAGGCGTTATGGGTTGGCTGAAATGTCCCCAAAAGTCAGACAAGCGTATTGAGAAGATATGCCCTGCAGCTGGCAGTTTTTCAGACAGCTTCATCCGGCCCCTTCACCCCGGCTTCCGGGCCCTTGCTCTGTGCACAGCTGAATCCTCCCTGTCCCGCTTTGGGCATACTGGGAACAGCCCCATCTCTGCCACAAGCAGAGGCTTAACATGGAAAAAGCCCAGACATGGCATGGGAACAGGACTTAAAATGTTCCCAGATCCCATGTTTAAGGCTTCCAACAGTCCCTAGGTTTGGCATCACCTACATCAGGGTAGTTACTACTAGGAGTATATACAGTCTTAAAATCACATTTGGCCCTTGGAAGACAACTGCAAGGCTGATGTGGCCCCTGGTGAAAATGAGTTTGACACCCTTGGCCTACATCTTGCTACGACTCTCCTCTCCATTTCTAGGCAACTGGCTCAAATCCAGATACACCTAGGAGTACTAAAGGCAGTAATTCAGCAAGGTGTTAAAGCCCATGTTTGTCACACTCATTTCTTGGTTTGCATCTCACTAATCTATGCATAAGCGTTCACTTGAATGTGGATGGATAGAAGAACATGCTTATCCTTCTTGAAATCTCAACAGCTGTGTCTTTGCACTAGTTTATTCTAGGGAGAGCAGGACAGACAGTAGAAAACCAAAACCAAACAGTTTGACTTACAGAAAACCTTTCAACTTACACATGGAATGGTTTTGATAAGGAAGACACCGATACGGAGCAGATAAGGAAAAACTATGATGTCATTTCAGAGAGTCCCTTTCCTGATCATAAGCTCTTATTACAAATTGTCCTCACAGAGCACTGTATAATTTACTCAGCCAAATTAAAAAGAAGAAGTACATCATGGAAAATTAGAAAGCAGAGTAATTAAATTAGAAAACAGAATATGTAAGTAATAAATGCCCAGAAACTATTAGAGAGCTAAGGCAAAATGAGAAAGGAAGAAATTTTTCTGTTTAGTTCCAAACAATAAGATTTATTACTAAAGCGATGGAAGAAGCTAGATTATGGTTTGGCTCATAAAAAAGAGAGACGTCACTAAATCGATACCCAACTAAGAGCTGAAATGACAGGCTGCTGTAACATTAGAAAGATCTATAAATTTGCTTTCTCAGTTAAATACACCACTATATTAAAATGTGTCTAGTTGGAAAGACTGCCTAGTAACATAAAAAGAAGGAAGCTAAATAAAACAAAGGAAAATATTAAAAGGAGAAAAACACTTTATGGAATTGGTTGGCTTTGATATGGAAAAATACTAGGGCATGACAGCAAACCCAGGTGCAGCAGATGCAATGACTCCAATGGGATTTCTCTCTTAACAGCTTGCAAAAACAGGTCTTAGTTTGCCAGGACGACTGGGTGCTTCACTGAAGAACACTTCCTTATTCACCTTCACATGAAACAGATCTGAGGATCTCAGCCCAGGCTCCAGAGGACAGTTCTCCTTACAAAAGGCCACCAAACAGGAAGGGAGGTGCAGTGAAGCGCAGGCTGGTTCTAGGATGGAGCTGAAACCCCTCTCTCTGTGGCAGGAATGGTGCAGTGTGGGGAGCCCTGCACTGTGGCCACATATCTCCCCTCAGCCTCAAGGTGAGAAAGAGGAGACTTTCCCCATCTGCCAGTCTTTTCATCTTCATGGCACAAGAAATCAAAGGATGGACCAAGAGTGGTCAGAGTAGCTCCTGAGGAGCTACATGGAGACACTGCGAAGAAAATGACTGAGTAAGTAAAACAGGTGAGGAGAAGGCTACAGCAACCTGTCAGTAGCTTTACAAGAAGTGTATGGGTTAATTATTAGGAAATAGCAGGGAAATCCCTCTGACCGAAGAATTAATTCACTTCATTGCTGCTCCTGAGAGAGAAAATTGATGTGAAAGTCTGGTCAGTTTGAGACACGCAAAAATATAACCAAAAACTTCTGACAAATGAAAACCATTGTATTTCTAGAGCAAAACACATTCATGTCCCTTTTAAATAAATAAATAAATTCACTGTATTTTTTGAGGAGCAAAACAGGTCCAGAAGAAAAAGTGTTTGTTTTCGAGTTAAGCAAGAAGTTAGGCAAAACATTTCACTTGGCACCACGAATCATTTTCCCCAAAAATATTTCTCTTCAGCAACCTAATTAAAAAGACAAAACAAAAATAACCTAATTATTCACAGAACTTTAACCAGAAAGAAAGGATTGCAAATGTGTCAGCAGGAGAAGATGAGATGAATTCAAAGCAATAAGGAGGGGCAGGGATGTGGAATTAATGTGAAGAAGAGCTAGTTTTGCCATCATTCACATAATCTCATTAGAAAGTCATAGTCCTTTACCAATGCTTTGTTTATTTCTGTTTCGTATTGGTTGTCAGGTTAGAGTCTGTGACATTTGGTGGTCTCCCTTGTATGTGTGGCACACAATGACCAAATGATTTACTAAAGACATGAAAGCCTGTCATTAAGAGTTAAATATTCTTCTTTACACTGTTATTCAAAATACTATTGTCAGAAAAAAAAATAATAAATACAGAGCCTGGGTGATGGAATAAGAGATATGAAAACAGCTCTGCAGCACATACGAACACATGCTGGCTTTTCATGGACAGGACAAATGAGAAATGTTTTATATAATTTACGTTCCTGTTAGTTTTATAATCGCTCTCACAGCTTGAGAAGACCAGCCTTCAAAAGTTTCTCACTGTGTAATGGTAAGAGAAATACTGGTTTGACATCTCTGTTAAAGCAGAGGAGTAATCCCGTAATGATCACGAGTCCAATCCTCACAACAAGTGAACAAGCACTAATGGCTGCTATTTTCCTCATAAGGCATAATTAGAAGACCAGAAAGATAAGATATTTAAATAATAAACATTCCCTAGAAATACATAAATGGAGAGAATGAACTATGTAAAGGGGAGGGGAATAACACCTTTCATTGTTACAGGGTTGCATCTAGCCTCTCAAACTGTGGGAGCACACATGTAAGCTTCAGCTTCTGTTAAAGCCACATTTCTGCTTGCAGTTGTTATAGTAGTAGCTCCACAGCCCGAAGCCGTCTCAAACAGCTACATTTATTGATAGCACTGAGGTTACTTGCCTGAATAAGCCCCTGTGAAAATCACCTCTGTCAAACAACTAAAATATCACCACTTTCAGAAAAGGTTACTTTCAAACATCACAGAGAGGACACTTGTACTGGCCCCATTAAAAGGCTGTTGTGTCTGACAGTTGTTGAAAGAGATGGTCAGAAAGGTCAGTAGTTACTTGGTGTTAGAAACGCTCGCAGAAACACCCAACTTGATGTACTACATCTTCAAAACCCCAGAAGATTTCGTTTGTGCACCTTCTCCATACACAAAGAGATAGATGTGCTCGGAGCACACGTTTCCAAGAACCAGGACATCTGACTGGAAAACACTACAATGAGCAACAGATGCAGAAGCCTAACAGGAAATTAAGATGTTCTCTGGGAACATGGGAATAAATGGGTTTTATGCAATAAATAATAATAATACAACCACTCATTTATACACAATAGCCTTAATTATCAACCATTTAAGTAAGAGGCAAGCAGCTCAGAGAAAAGCAAAAATCACCACGGCCTGACAAAGAAGGGATCCATTGGAGGAACAAGGAGCCTGTGCCTCCTCTTGCTACAGCGCAGCCTGTCTGGTAACAGAGCTGTGGTAATTGTCCATCATGAAGGCTGGGGGTGGACTCACAAATGCTGGCTTTGCCCTAATGAGCATAATCATCCATCATCAATGGGAAGGAAAAGGTTCCTCCAGAGGGCAAACCAGAGCAGGAGGAGAAACTTAATGTAGCTCTTCAAAGCATCCTCTATAAGAGCTCCTCTCTCTCTCTCCCCCCCTCACTGATTTTAGATGGAGACCAGAAGACTTGCCTGTCCTTCGTAATTCGCCAGACAGTTGGTAATAGCTTCAGATTTTTATTTCATCTCAGGATAATATTTGCGGCAACTTTTAAGTGAATCACAGAAAACGTTCCTCAATAACCTTGCTATGAACATGGAGGCAAACAAAGATCAAAATCTGTTCAGGAACTTTTTCTGTCAGAAACCCTTTTCAGCACAAAGCTCTGCAATCATCATAGGACTGAGTCTACTGGGTTCCCTTAGGTGAGACCTAGGGTCCACTGACAGAGACTGTATTTCAGGGATTACATCCCATATCAATGGTTCCATTTTCCTCCTGCACCTCAGAGTCATTCAGCCACACCTTTCACCTAACCTGGATTCTTCTCCTGTAACACTGACAGTAGCCAGAAATCCCCAGACTTCCCCAACTTCCCCTAGGGTCCTCTCCCTCCCCCTATAAATATCAATACAAATAACTTGGTCTCCTTAAAACTAGGTGGTATCCAAGGGGTGATAAGGAAAAAGAAACTCCGAGAAAGAATGCAAATGGGGATTGCTCAGAAAAATACTAGCATGTCTCAGGAAAGCGCCATGATTTTCTAGTTGCTGTGCATCAACCCTCAACACCCTTTCAGCTCTTTTCATGCTACTGCAGATCTACTCGAATTGCCTTTGGGTACTGGTCACAGTCCACCCGCAACAATACACTTCTCCCAAAACATGCTACAAATTCAATCAAAAGTTAGGAGAAAGTAGCCTACCCTAAGTGCTGCATAGACATAGCAAGACCCAAGACACGAAGAGCATGGTGATGCTATTGAAGATCATTATCAGTGACTTGCATCATTAGATGCAACACAGCCTTTAAGTTTGTGGACAAAAATCAAATTTGGGAAAGCAGGAGATACAGCAGGATCTTCGAATACATAGCTTGCAAATGCCTCTTTCAAACTAAATTCTTCCATGATTCTAGGACACACAGACCAACACACTGTTCAGAGCTTTCACTTCTGCTTGTGGTAGCCATCATCCGCATAGCCGCTTTCCTGGCAAACTGAAAGTTGGCTGGACAAGCTAGGTCTACCCTCTGACTGCTACATTGCAATCCCATTTCACATAAGTACACTAATTGCATGATCTAGACATGCGGGAAACACTAGTTCTGTGCCTAATGACACTGAGATAATTGGCTGGCATATGGCACCATAAAGGCTGATCCCCACAGCATCAAAGTGGTATTTGTCACCTCCTAGAACTGGGTGTTGGCAAAGAGCAGCAGCAATTGCTTTCAAAATACCATTTGTCTAAATAGGAAGCCTTAGGACTTTTCTGGGCATGAAATGTCCACAGCTGCACATTTGTTCAGTAGGAATACTTTAATCTTTCATAGGCGCTGTTAGACTGAACTGTTTGGTACAGATACTTAAGAAGAGGTGACCAACAGCAACACAGCCTGTAAAGGTGGAGAAACAGATCTTTGGTCAAAACACTGTTTTACTGCTAGAAAGGAGGGTTCAAGAAATGTAATAAATGTAACTCTGAAAGCACTGTTGGAGTTATACGCAGCAGTGAATTCTCCGCCTGCATATTGCTGCTCATAAAATAATAAGAAATAAATTTAAGAGAAACTTTCGCTGTAGTGAAATATGCTCAGAGACTATTGTAAAATCATCGAGCCTGAATACAGCACAGAATAATGTGACAGTGTTGACAAAGCATTATGTAAGCAACTCACCTAAACTTAACGAACGTTAATTTGCAGAATATACTGTACTGTACCGTTTGCAAACAATTTGTCAAAAAAAAAATCTGTTTGTTTTGCTACATCACGTTCCAGGAGTTAAGAGAAAAAGGAAAAAAAATACAGATTAAACCCTGCTACAATAGAAATATGCCATTTGAATGATTAATGCAGAATACATGCTAAGCATATTCATATGCTCTCCAAGATCCATTTTTTTCCCAAAACAATACAGACAGACAAGCAAGTTTAGAACAACAGCATATATTGCTTTGCATCATGATTCAGAATGAAGAAGGACTAAGCTCATCTTCAAAACTATTATATTTTTTTTCTCAGGAAGCATTATTTTTACAACCCCAGAGAGCACTATCTATTAAGACCTTCACTTACCAGTATTGTTAATTCACTGCACGAATAATGAATATGCATTCTCATCTGAAAGCAAAACTGAGAAGGCTAGAGTATTAAATTATGGGACAGAAAATTGCGTACCTAAGGTGATGTGAGCCTGCCACCACCTTGATCCTAGGTGGTCCTTTTGCCACCTCTCCTTGGGTATCTAGGGCAGGATCCGCAGGGGAAAGCACCTGGCACATTTGCGGTGCTACTGCTGGTTATAGCCCCTGTTGCAGTTATTTCCCCAGCTGCAGCAACTTCTGTTATCCACAGTTACGCCGCACGAGTGACAGCCAACTACCTCAAGCGCTTTGCACAATACTAGAGACCAGGGGGTGAAGACACACAGCAACGATGACCTTTTAGGTAAACCGTAGGCAAAAAAGACCCTCATGACACAGTAGCTTTTCACCCCCCTCCCCATCAGCAGGGCTACTCTCAAATAAATGTGGCTGATGCCCAGTTAGGTTTCCAAGGTGCACACATTTACGCCCATCTGTCAGAAGGATGTGCTGCCGTCAGGTGTGACGGGAGGGTTCCGGGCACAAAAGGCTGATGCCAAGGAGGGAACGGCAGGCTGCTGTCCCGAGCTTCCCAGTGACGTCTGCTCTGCACGATGCTCCTGCTCTGTGCCAGCTCTGCAATGCCATATGGCTATTTATACTTTATACCATGAACCTACTGGCACATGTACAGCCGATGCAAAGGGTGCTGGCATGGAAGTCAGAGATGCCTGGGGTCTCTGATGAGCTTTCCGATCTTCAGTATGTCACTTTATTTTCTCCGTGCCACCAGATATCTTCCTAAAGCCCCTGAGAGCCAAATCCAACACATCTGCCTTCTGCCAGACCTTTCCCACGCTTGCTTTTAATCTCTCTATAAAGTTGAAATATATTTTCTACAATTTGCTGAGAGATTCTGGAGTTCAGCCTGTTTTCATGCACGGGCCCTCCCTCACCCACTGGGGGCAGGAGGAGTTCCGTGTCTCTCCAAGGACACCCACTCCTCCCCAACTAGTTTCCCTTGCTCTTACCTGATGGAAGGACTCCCTCTGCTCAGCACAGGGCTTTCTGCAGCTGCATTCAGGATCAGAACTTTGATAACTACAAATTAGACAAGAGTTTCAAGTCATGTCTTTGGAAGAGATGGTTTTTATATAAGAAAAACCTATTCATTCCTACAGTATTTGGGACCAGACAAATTATATTCACTGCACATTGACCACTTTTGGTCAGAGGGATCCTCATCTCCCAATGACAAGCCAAAAGCTTCATTGCTTCACTGTGACAAAGAATACATCGAGAAAGAAAACCGTTCTGTCCAGGAACCATATATCCACAGATGGCTCGTCCCCTGACTCGGGTATATTGAGCCTGCATTAGTTTGGCACATGCATATTTATGTTTTCTCAGTGGAAAGATAGAGGGGATATAAAATGAGCACCCTGACATCAGAAAAAGCTGCCTGCCTGCTTTGTCCATGATGTGGTCATTTGTTATTCACCAGATATTACCTGCTGCCCAAGGAAAAATATGTCATGAATATGGGAAGTTTTCAGACCAAATGTTTGATGTGCTTGGATAGGAAACAAGGATGAAAACAAACCATATCTGTCCATTGAAAATGCACACATCACATTATAAAGGATGGTGAAAAACAATTATGAATCTGTCATCTCAGTAACATACCATTATTGTGCCTCCAGAGCACACCCAGTAGCACAGGTTGCATCTCTATTTCAACATCTATAACTGAAGACATTTCCTCCAGCAGAAACAGCAGAACAGACAATTCATGAGAAACTTGGTGGCTTTCTGCTGAACATTATTAAGGACATAGCAGTTTATTTTTTTTTTTTCTTCTTTATTTAGTAGATATTGTTTTAGGGCTCTCGTGAGATTCTTCTGTCACCTAATTTTAATAATTAGGTTTTCAATGGGAAATTAAAAGGCAATACTTCCGTCAGCAAGCATGCTTGACTTCCACCTTAACTGGAAAGGTATAGCAATATGACTTCGATAAATATTTGTTATATATGATGATTATTGCATCAGCATCATTTTTATATCCATGACATAAATCATAAACATGTCCCCATGACCCAACATTTGCCATCTGAAATGGATAACCAGAATAAAAGCATAACAGTAAAATAAGAAACAAATGGCACAAGGTAGGAAAAAAAAAAAAGCCTAGCAGCTACACAAACAGTCATGAATTTAGAAGTTTACCACTGTAGCCTGTATAAATCAGATAAACTGTAACCGTTCAATTAGATTACTACTATTTTTTTTTTTCAATTTATTTGATTAAAACTAGCAGATGTGAGTCATACTGATATCTACTGAGTGAAAACAAGACAGTGCTCAGGCCTGGGTACTGGTTGGGTTCATGAGTTAGAGAAGTGGCCAGGAGGGTTCTTCCTGTGTCTGACCAGAACATACAGTTCATCCACTAAATGTAAACTCCTCTAGTGGAGATGACTCCTTCCACTATTTCAAGTCTCAAGGTGGTATGCAGGTATTTCTAATAGCAGCCAACTCCCTTTTCCTAGCAATCAGTGACTGAGTTTACAGGGGCAGTTTTATCTGCAGCATTTTGCCTTCTCAAAACCAAACCTCTAAAACATGTTTCCATCAAAAAGCTCGAACAGCCACAAGGCAGTGCCTAATACATAATTAGTACAAAGTCAAATGTCAGAGACTAAATTCTCAGCCAATGTAAAATAGCTAAACTCCACTGAAATTTACTGAGATATCTTGTCCACGTATAGAAGCAAAGAATCTGGAACATCACAATGATTTCTTCTTGTTTGTCTGAAGGTACTCACTTTCAGCTCTGTCAACTACATTCAAATATTTTGATTAAGGTTTTTCAAAGTGCAGAGGAATAGATGGGTGAGAGAGCTCAGTAAATTATGGATTGTCATTTGGTTTCTGCCAAAAAATCTGGTTCAGTTCACATGGAGGAGGTTGTTTTGATGGTTTCTCAACAGCCCTTCATAAGCCTTAGAAAACAGCCACTCATTTTTTCCCTCCCAATTCTTGTTCTTCAAGACAAGGTCTGTGCTGGAAGGTGAGAAGCTGTATGGTGTGTATCAGGACTAAACACCTAAAAGCAGGACTACATGGGAACGCCAAGTGGCATTTCACTTTTCTCTTGGTGTTGTCCAGGCAAACCATATCTGCCAAATGAACCTAAGAAAAATGATGGCTTATTGAGCAATCAAGACGCAGTTGATGTGCAAATGTGCCATGGTTACCAATATTTACATACACAGTCCTGCATACTGTTCTTCTGCAAGTGAACTGCACAGTAATCCTTGAGGACTAAAATAAAGAGAACACAGGTGTACCTGCACAGTCACCTGCCACAGTCCTGCCAGCACTTACACAGGGAACTACTAAATGCAGAGCTCGTTCTTGGATTTAACTGATGCCACTAGCACTGTGCATAACCAACAGTATTAAGATCCTCTGTATTTAGTGTCTGATGAGTGCTCCTGGAAGGGAAAATCCATAAGCTTTCTTCTTCTACTAGGGAAGGAGCCGAGACACGTTTCAGAACACATTATTTAAAAAAGGGAAAGCCTACACACTAGCTTGTGAGCACAAATTTCCTCCACTGATTAAAGCAGGTCTACCACGTCAGCATCGCTGAGTCAGAGCACCAGATTAATTCTAGAAATGCTGTGTAACAGCCAGCAGCAACAAGGAAGGTCACAGCCAAGGTTACTGTGTCGCTCCTTCAGGATAGGGTTCTTAAATAAACCATGAAGATGGTTTGTAGCTGTTCTCTAATATATACTTTCCTTTCTGTTCACCTCCAAGCCTGCTGGCCAGGGCATGGGAGAGGGAAGGCACTCATTAACAGAGGTGGAAATTTTAATTTGTCATCCAGCTGTATGAAAACCACAAATAAGGCATAGGTTATATACCTGGACCCTTCACGCTTCTAGTCCTGCAGTGAAACAAGCAGCAACCAAACTCATGCTGCATCCTTAAAGGATTGCTCTGCGTGCCCTGTCAAAGGTGATGAAGGGTAGAAGCTCACTCTGTCCTTTCTCCAGAGAGGACACAGTTCTCTGTACAGGTGCACAGGTGACACCAACCAGCTTGAGAGAAGGAGGAAAGGGGCATGGATGAAGAAAGCTGGCCCTCCAGCACTCCTCCAGGACAAGCAGTCCTGTCGGTAGCAGCTCAGAGACCCTCCCACGGCGATGTGAGACACAAAGACCAGAGACCCTCCCCCTTGCCGCTTTCTGGCACAAAGACTTTTCTAAACCCGCAGCCAGGGACCCCCATGCTAACCATGCCTAAAGCCCTTTCCATCCAAAACTGCCCGTATGTGGCCAGGATCCAAATGAGACCAACTGTCTCAAAGCCTTTCCATCCTTCAAAAATCATGAATGTGTTTTATGGCACCAGCCACTGCTTTTTATCATTAAAATTCTAAAGGTTTTTTTTTAAACCTTTGCTTTAGGCTTTAAGCTTTTTGAGACTTGAATTTTGTGAGTTTTTTTTTTTTTTTTCGTAAGTAGGTGCTAAAAATCTTTGTCTTTCTCTAAGGTTTCTCTCATAACTACATCACCAAGGGTGCTGGGGCTTTGGGACAAACCCATTAATTTTGAAAGTTCTAACAAGAGGTGTGAGTTTATAATCAATGGTGATATCAAATGTATTACACAGTCTATGAACATTTACCTCATAAGTAGTTATGCATATATACTTGAGGAATGATTTCACATGATCAGTGATTCTAGACAAACCATAAACTGCCCATAAGCAGTTATTAATAAGAAGGGCTCTGAGCTTCAGTGAACAGCTATTAATCACATACTCACTACAAATGTTACAGTAGTTACTTCTCCAACATCAGAATGGAGACATTGCCACATATGCATGTAAGCATATCAAATATCATCCATCAACAGAAGTTAAACTAGATGACTAAAAAGTTACAGAAATGTTCCTACCTCCAAAGACACGCTTTTCTTGTGGTGCATGCGACAGCTCATATTTGAAGGAGTGAAATGAGTGATGATGCTACTACTGACCTGTTTCAGTAGCTGTTTGCCGGTCTTGGTTTTGCTAACGTGTACAACAGCCCACGCCCCAAAAATCAAGAGTGGGATGCAGAGAAATAACACTGACCATGCGGGTGTAAATCAGCAGGAGAAACTCTGACTAGAAGAGTTATGAGTACTCACATACTGCCAGACTGATACATGCCATAGCTGCTACGAAATAACCTTCCGGCCAACACCAGAATGCCCTTTGTATGGAAGCCCAGACATGAGGGGATGGATGGCATGCAGGTCTTAGCTTTACGTGAAGCAGGACTCAGCCACAATGTATTCCCAGAATTAGGAGGCAGAAACTGTTCCCAAGCTCCTGAGGGTCAAGACAGCCTCCTTTATATTAAAGCACTATCAAGAAAGAACCTGTCTAAATACAAAGGTATCAAGAAAAAAAAAAAAAAAAAAAAAAAAAAGAAGGAAAAAAACCACAAAATTTTACTATTCCAGAATGAAGAAGACAGACATAAAAAAAGCAAACCACCTTTTGTAGGTTTTGGCTTTGGGTTTTTTTTTTCCCCTCTTTTTCAGTAGAAAACAAAAGTTCAGAAGTTCAAAGAAGGTACATTTGGACATGTTACAACTGCAGGCCATCAGAAAATCCTGATAAAAGCTGTATCAGGACTTTAGCTAGATTAGCAGCATAGACAGTTTTAATATAAAAAATGGAAATCAGTTTCAGTGAATGGATAAGGCACTTCAGTCTTAAATACAGTATTGTATAACTAACATGATTAAAAATAGTACAGATTTTATTTCTTCTTGTTACACCACAAGCAATAACAAATATTTTATCAGTAAGAATGCATGTGGATACGAAAGACTGTGAGGTTTCTTTAGTTTTTAAGTAAGCATTTTCATTTTATTGGAGATAGAAAAAATTATTCCCCAGTCTTCCGTGAGTGGAGCCTTTGTTAATTTTACTACTAGAAAGCCCTGTGATTTTCTGTAGGCAAATTTCACAAGCAGCAATGTGAATTCACACAGAGTGGGCCGCATGAGCCTGTCAGTTCATAAAAATAAGTTCTGCTCTGTTTTTATGGTGGTTCCTATAAACTCCACAAAGTTGGACCGACAGCAGGTGATAGTTAGACTAGTTGACAAGTAATCAGGACTTGTGCATTCTACTAACTCATGACATGAACACAATAAAGCCATGGGGCTCTCTCACAGAGCAGCCTTGCTGCTTTCACAATGACACTCCACCACCAGTGCCCCATAAAGAGGTTTCTGGGGCTCAGTCAGATGGGGTTTACGGTGTACTTTGAGACTCCCAGCTGAAAGGTGCTGCCATCATCAATGTTTTTCAACTGTAGGGCCTTAAAACATGGTGCTTACCTCAGTATGTGGTCTGTTGCTCAAATCAATAAAAAATAATAATTTAAGGAAGCTTATTTATATATACAGATATTTCGGTGACAAATACTAGTGTTCTGTTGATACTGATCTTTAGGATCTTGCCATGAACCAACAACAGATTTGAGGACAGAGCAGTGAAACCCAGATTTGGGGGCTCTGAGCTCTATACCTTATTTACCTGATCATGCTGCCACCAGAAGAGAAGCCTGAAAATAAACTACATTCATTTTCCAATATATCTTGCAACTATACCTTTTATGTACATGATCCCTAAAGAGAGTGGGTAGAGACAAGAAAGTCTGTTGCGATATTATCAAAAATGAAGAAGCTTATTTAGCATCTTTTAATGCCAGCCCCATTTCAGAATCTCAAAGCTTTGTATTTTCACAAATGAGCTCTGAAGACTCTGTGAGTGTTTTGTGCTATAAATCTAATATTGGCAAAGATTGAAGGCAAGGATAAGACAATATTATGGAAAGCAAAGCCAATTGTTATTAGCCTCTCAATCTTTTTTCATGAAACAATTCTGCAGTTAAAGCAAAAAGCAAATGCCAATACACCTTTCCAGAGCAGTCTATTCAATTTTAACTGTAAGTGCCATTCATCACGGAGTTAGTTGCTTCCTTGCTATGCCAGCAGCAAGTTCCAATTCAAGTACATTAAGCAATTGGCCTTCTGATAATGCAATGAATTGATGGCACTGCAACTTTATTATAGTTGGATTGCTTATCAAATAACACTTGTGGAAGTCTTGATCTTCAAATAGGAAGTGAGAGTAAGTCAGAAGTGGGTGTAAAGGGAATTCACAGAAATTAACTGTTGTATTCCACATACAATTTTTTAAAGTTTGCTCATTTGAGGTTTTTTTTAGGCTGTGCCTAGGACAAAGTATGTTCAACATTTATAGCACACAGGCTTTTAAAAATGACTTTTTTTCATCAGATACAACACTGTGAAAGCAAAGAGGAGAAAAGCTGGAAAGCTGGTTTTGAATGATGAGACTGCATTGTAAACTCATCAGGATAGGAACAGTACACGTTGGTACACACTGTTACAGTTTTGGCACTGTGCATTCCCAATTTTAATTGGGACCCCCAGGCATGGCTAAGTTAAAAACAACAAAGAGCGGCTCTACTAATACTGAAAAATTATCCAAATCTGGAAATCTCGGCTATCAACTCAAAAGAATATTTTGTCCTAAATCTCTGGGCAGTTTTCTATTGAAAAACAGATTAAAACACAAAATGAAGCTAGCCCTACCCTTACATTGCTATTAATAACAAAGGAAAAATATTAAATGTAAAAGACTGAAATCTAAACAGAAGTTGCTGGACTAGAAGACATGTCTATAGCCACCTTTAAAATAATGGAGGCAAGTAAAAACTATAGAGGTGCTATTTCTCAAAATGTGCAAACTGCATATGAGATACATAGGACTATGAACATGATGTCATCAGTAGCTTTGACTTGTCCTTATGCTTCTCTATACAGGCTATAAGCAATAGTTTAAACACATAACATAGCTAACTGCAAGAGAGAATCGGTACATCTGTGAGAAGAATTTTAAAAGGCAAACTCTACCATTTTATAACTCTGTTTCAAATAAAATTCTCCATGGAGAGAAAGCTTTTTTTTTTTCATTAAAAAAAGAAGAAAAAGTTAACCTTTGCAATTTGGGAGATTTATTTTCAATGTAAATGGTTGTTTCCAAGGTGAGCGCTCACTTGGCCACTTGACTAGTCAAGCATCTGTAAAAAGGGAAAGTCAGAAGCAAGATAGCAGCAGTAAGAGATTTTTCTATAAATATGAAAAAAACCAATATGTTGTGCAGATCTGTGTGATATTAATTCACAGGGATTCTAACTACCAAATTAATGCTGGGCCTTTTGATAAAAATATCTATTCTAAGCACCACCTTTTCTCTCCTAATTGATCCTAAGCGCATTAGAATTATTTTGTTGCATAAGAAGAATTGAACTTTCCCTTTACAACTCACTATAAACTACAATTCTTTGTTGGTAAAAAAGAAGTCCTCACTCACCCAGTTTGCTTTTGTATTATACCAGAATTGCCTCTCTCTGGTTGCCACAAAGAGAAATAAGAACTGCCATCCTAATATAGATCAATGTCCATATCTACCCCAAATCCGTCTTCAAAGGTAGACAATAGCAGTCCACATATCTACAACTCTCCTAATGGATATTTATGCCCTAAAACACTGTTCTTCGGCTCACACAGTTTATCTCCAGTCAAGATGTAAAACTCTGAAGAACAATGAGTGTCTCCAGATTTCAACTCACTGAGCATTAACATGAACTGTGTCCACGGCAGGCTCACCGTGCAGCCTGAAAACTCCACACATTCATCCATTGCTACCACCCTTTTCCCCCGCCTTTTCCTCAGCCACTCCCTCATCTGCCTTGTGCCGCTGTGGCATTACTGGACAAGCCGGACAGGCTTTAGAAGGCCACTTCTGAACAGCCTCTAGCGCAACAGAGCACAATCTGGATGCTGAGCATAGAGGCTTCAGTCAACCCTAAAATGAGTCATGGGCATGTTTTGTAAAACTGACTTAACAGAGAAAAACTTATTTATTTCCCTTCCCATTTCTCTTCCCAACATGCTCTTCTTTTCTACCCACAAACTGTATGTAGGTTAAAAAAATTATCTTGTCTAGTACATACACGAAAACTGACATTTTAAACTTTTTAAACTTTTAAATGTTTAAAAAGAAATTAAATATTTCAGCACCTGAGGAAAAAAATAAAAATCAGACTTAGCCTGACAAGGTCTCAAGAGTGGAAGAGTAAAAATTGCACCTTACAGGTCTGTGCCCCACATGACTGCCAATAGATCATTTCCTTCACACAAACACTGAGTTTACTTAGCAACAACCCATCTCCAATTTTCACGAGACAAGCACAGTGAAAGGGGTTCAGTTCATAGATGACAGATGAGCTTTTCATAGACTTACAGGCTGAAAATCCCATCCCTGTGCCCAATCCTTTCAAACATGCACAGGCTTTCCGTAGACAGCTTAATTTAACTAGGTTCCCTACAACATGTGGGCCATCATGGAAAAACCAAATAATGTTTGGAGATAAAGAATCCGTGTCCCTCAAAGAAGGCTGAAATGTTTTCCCAGCCCATTCCTTCAGCTGCCCATCTGTTATCACATGCTGTTATGTCAAACTCAATCTCAGAACTGTCGGCACAAAAGGACGGGACAGGCTCAAGTGGGTGACACGAATAAGGAGTGACATTTGCAATGTTAGCAACATGAGCTGGAGAGATAAATCAGCAGCTCCGACCCTTGCTGCTCTACCAAGTAACTCTTCCTGTACCAAAAAGAAGCGGTCTACCCCTCTATTACCTTATTACTCTAGATCATGGAAGTAATGTTTTTGCAGCTGTGACAAAGGATGAGGTAGAGTAGCACAGATATAAATACTTAGAGGCAGGCTTATTTGTCTAAAGCTTTCTAATTTTCTGTCACATTTTGGTCCAATAAAATCTACTACCCCTCCCTCCAGACTCTGCCTCTTACTGTATAGGCCATTAATAATGCAATTATGTATGATATTCTGCCTAGATCAGTACAATAAAGTATCACCTAAAGACTTGATTTCTAGTTTATCAGTTGTCTCTCTTCAACACACTTGGGACTCTTTATCAGGTAAATATTTCATTTGATACACCCCAAAGCAGGAAATTAATAGACCATTTGCATACCCATCATCCAGATTTCCTCTTTATAAGTCTCCTTTCAAAGCAAATGCAATATGATTACAAGCATCTAATGACAGTTCATGCCAAAAACAGGTTGACCAAAAAGTCCCATTCTCTTCTCCAAGTTTGTGCCATGACATTATTCGAGCTGGAGGCAATAAGCCTGTTACGAAATTACACACCAAAACCCTAAAAAGAAGTCAATGCACATCTTAGTAAAGGACAAAGGCCAGGTTCTGCCATTCTGCTGTGGATGCACAATGCCCCACGCTGCATGAAGCCACTTTACAGTGTTAGGACTGCACAAGTATTAAGGTGCCAGGGAGTTTGAATGAGAGCAAATCAGTCTGAATCAAAGCCAAAGCATATTAGAAACCTAACAAGGGATTTCCACGGTCATTTTCTGGAAAGAGCAACTAGCTTCAAAGTTTCAGAGCATTTTGCAATACAATTCAATAAACCTCAAATTAAGGAATTCATCTGAAATGTCCAGAAATCTACTGCCCATCAGAAAAACAAGTTAAACACTCAAATACATGCACTTTTCCTTTTCTTTATACCTAAAACCTCTTCTTCTTTTGGTCTCAGCTTGCTCTCTTTTAATTTCATCCTTCTGCCTTCCAGTATTAGCTAATGAGATATACAAGGCATTCAACTATTTGAGGCTGCTGCTTTCTTTCTAAAAAAGTTTTAATGAAAAAAGTTTGCAGGCACTACAATTAAATCAAAATAGTGTAGGATCACTTGTGATTTTCAACAAGCTGCCAGCCTTTTTTCTCCTCACTTCTTCTCGCTCCTTCCAATTAAAAAAAAAAAAAAAAGAAGAAGAGTATTTTTTTAGGTTAGTATGCAGAAATACATTTCACTTTGGAATTCACGCATGTGTTCTTTAAAAATCACTCAGCTGAATCAAATTCATATCTAATGACAACAAATTATGACAGTTATGGAAGAGTTCATTTTCTCTAATCATCCTATAAGTGGAAAGGAGAGGTGGAGGGGGGGGGGGGGGGGAAAAATACACAAAAAAAAAA